>LPNX010077392.1:0-125760 GCA_001517045.1 Pseudotsuga menziesii
TCTAGGCCATGCTTTATGACCAAATACTAGAGACAAAGGCCCTAAGACCCGTTCCTCTATGAATCATGTATCATGTATCATGCACATGCTCTTAAAAACCATTTTCAAATAAATTTTTATAAAAAATTTATTATTTGTCTCGGGCCTACAGTTGATTAATTGTATTTATGGTTCATATAGGTTTGTTTAGTTGGTGTTTTATTGATTTTTTTCAATCCTCCATGAATTCACGGAGGATTGAAAAAAATCAAGCAGAATTTCGGCTTGCCCAAGACACATTTCAAAAATAAACCGGTAGCATAAACCCTACCGGTTGACATAATTTATATATATATATAACAAATTAACAAAAAAATTCAATTTAACTACAAATTTTCAAAAATCCGGCAGCATTTCTGCTTGCCGGTACACATTTTAAACATGAAAATTATAAAAATATAAATTTACTAAATTTGAAAACAAAACTATAAAAACATACATTTACTAAATTTGAAAACAAAATTATAAAAATATACATTTATCAAATTTTATAAATTTATTAAAAAAAAAAATTAAATTCCATTTAAATTGAAAAATGTTACCTCTTTGCTCTGACATTGCGATGAGGATGGGTTGCTTTGGGGCGATGGTCGTTGTTCCTCGGTCGAGTTCGTTGTCCCTCGGTCGAGCTCTATCCCTCGGTCGAGTGATTGAAAATGACAATTGGGGCCCCCGCGGCCCCTTTTTATAATTTTTTTTGAAAAAAGTACCTCGGTCGAGGTATGTACCTCGACCGAGGTCCATACCTCGGTCGAGGTATTTATTAACCCTCGGTCGAGGTTATAATACCTCGACCGAGGGTTAATAAATACCTCGACCGAGGGATGAAAAAAACCTCAGTCGAGGGCTTTATAGAACCTCGGTCGAGGTATAGCCCTCGACCGAGGTACGTTTTTTTGTTTTTGGCAAGATGTGCTTGCCAAAAAGTGTTACCTAGGTCCGTGGATTCACCCAAAACACATATGCATATGAAAACAAACAAACTATAATTATATCTCTCGGGTTTCCTTGTTTTCCAAGTGGACCTCCTTAAAGTTCATGATGGACCTAATGAGGAGGAGTGCTTAGAGAGTTAAAAAGAGGTGGAAGAAACTCCAACTCAAACTTTCACATCTCTACTATACAAAACCTTCCTATCCATAAGATCACAAATATTGCATCCTTTCATACCAAGATGATTGCCATTGAAAATACATTTCATTGCATTTTTATCAAACTTAAAATGTTTCTCCTTGGGAACATGAACATATGCATCACAACCAAAAACAAAAATATGTTGAAGTGAGGGCTTGTTTCCCATCTAGACCTCCATAGGGGTGTTATTCGCAAGAGATGGTATGGGAGACATGTTAACAAGGTAACATGTAATAGAAATTTCTTGTGCTCGGGACTTCTGCTCTAACCATCTCTAATAAGCATAACCTTAGTTTTCTCCATCATCATCATATTCATTTGTTATAAACCCCTATTTTATTGAGGGGTATACAGATTTTTCTTATGTATTTGAATGTCATTCTCCTTACAAAACCAGCCTCAATGCCATTATCAATTTTCAACACCCTAATTTTTTGAGTGTTATGATTTTCCAATAGATATTTAAAATATTTAAACCAAATAAAGACCTCGTATTTACTTTTAAGAAAATACACCCATGTCCTTCTAGAATAATCATAAATTGATGGCACATAATACAAAGATTTATAAATCAAAGGAAATTTATCATGACTAAATACCCAAAACGAATTAAGTCTAACAACCCAAAATATTTAATGAAAAATAGAAGAAAATTTCACACACACATGTTTTCCATATGTGTAATGCTATAAAAAAATCAAATTCAAGAACACAAATATCCAACCCATCAACAAGATTTGTATTTTTTAGGGCCCATAGGCCCTTCTCACCTATATGATACATTGTCTAGTTCCATAATATTGTCTTCTCTGCATCTACCTTGTATTTTGAAGAAAGAGATCATTTAGGTACCAAAAAAACATGATCATCAGAAGTAAGTACAAGTTCCAATTGTGAAGGTGTAGATTCAACATATCTCTTCACAGCAGAAATTGAAGAACTATTACATTAAATGGTGCATGCATCTAGATATGATAGAGTGTCCACACAAACACCCTTAGAGAGCACCATAACTTCTCAATCCTTATTACACTCTTTACCAAAGAAAACAACATGCCCACCTACATCATTTAGTTTTCTTATTGATAGTACATTTCATGCAAAAGCAGAAAAATACAAAAGTACAATGATCTCCTTCACTCTACCATCAATGAATTTAATCAAGACTCTACAATGGAAAAATATGCTATGCGTAAATTCATTACCTAGGTATACCATCCCACCATCATATTTCTCATACATTGAAAAATAGTCGCAATGGGAAGTCATATGGAAGGAATCTCTAGAGTCAATCAACCACGCACTTTGACCTGCATGTGTTTCCAAAGCTACAACAAAGGCATCTCCACCAACCTCTTGAGAATATTTTTCAAATTCATCATCATAATAATTATGTTCCTTCATATTATCTTCCTTGTAGACTCTTATGAAATGCCAAACCTTACCATTGTTCCAACATTTTTCCTTGGACTTTCTAGGATACTTAGGTACCCCATGGGATTTGTACATACTATTTTCCTTCTTCTTTCCTTTATCCTTCAATCTTACACAAGTAGCTAAGGCCTCATTGGTAAATTCATAATATTTTGGTATCATCTCCTCTGACAATAAAAATTCCAAAACCTCGTCAAGCACCCATTTGTTCCAATGGCCATTACTAGGTTGTTCCATGAATCTTGCAAAGAAAACAAAAGGGTCATCAAGCATTAATTTCTTTGTAGTGGTTCTACTGGACATTACTAGGTTGTCCCATGAATATGGAAAAGAACAAAAAAGGTTCATGCAATGATCATCCTCATCCAGCTTCACTCCAACCGATATCAATTGGCTCATAATAGTATTTAATGCATTCAAATTCTTGACTACAAAATCTCCATCACCCATTTTCAAGGAGAACAACTTTTTCTTCAATTTTTTTGTCCTAGTACAAATCCTCCAACCTCTTCCAGAGACTTGTCATGAAGGAATCTTTAGAAATGTTCAATAACATTGAACCTATCAAACAGAGTTTGATAAGGCTTCTATCCTTTTTCTCCAACACTACTCATTCTTCATCTTTCATACTAGAGGGTTTTATTCCTGATACTGTGATCCATATATCTTGATCTATGAGAAAATACCCCATCTTGAGCTTCCTCAACTCAAATTTAGTGTCATTAAAATTCTCCATCTCTAATCTAGAAATGCTTGCCATTTCCCAACAACAAGATTTCATTTTTTGCAATTTCCCACTCCAAAAAAAGAGTAGATGAAAAAAACTTGTCCCTATCACCTTAGATCCATGGTGATCAAGCTCTAATACCATATTAAAGGAAGCAGAAGTGTGGAATATGCTTCCTACACTAATTACTTAAAAAGATACTGCACAAAAACTAAATAAACATAGTTGAAGTAATAAACAACAAATAAACATACAACTATTAAACAACGATTTCTTGGGGGGGACCCTCAAGAGAAAAACCACACACTCCAAAGCACACACAATGTACTATTTAGCAACTAACAACTGACCACAACACATTATATAGTCTTTGTTCTCTCAATATGAGTATTCAACAACATATAGGTTCTGAATAAATTTTGGCAACATAACAGTAAGTTAAAGACTGTCTCTTTTTTACCTCCAACCCAAGCATTAAAAAAATAGCCATAACAAAACCATTTATCATTGATGGTTTTAAAATTATACAAATTGGAAACCACCAACAATTAATTGGCCATTTTTTGTTGCTCAACATCCATTGCCTGACGCTACTTAACATTCATTGAGATAATTGCTCTACTACAAAATTACAAGGTGTTTGACATGACTATCAAAACAATATTCTTTACATGATAGTCCATTTTTATATTCTTTTTAATATTTATGGTCGCATTCTTTTTCCACTTTTGCATTATAGACTTCAACTTTTTTATTTTAATTTATTAGCATTACATTATGGCATACATCTCACAAACATTAGGTTGTAGAGTGCACATTGTTTCTCATGATGAAAAGAGATGATGATCCAAGTGTACAAATTATGGACCCCCCATCCCCACTTTTTCTTTAATGTGGTGCATGAAATTCATTGAGGTTCCATTTCCATGAGCCTTTACAACACTTTCCAAATTTAGAATTAACAATTGAACTTATGGTACCATGAGGTGATGGCCAACATGTATCTATTATGGACCAAAGTTCATTCCCACATTCTCCTTAAGCTAGATACCTAGTTCCATTCCCATGAGCTCTCATGATAGCTTAGTGTTACTTGTATATACATATTACAAACCACCACCCCATGTTCTCTAGATGGATACCATTGACCAAGTTCCATTACCACATGGCTTTGAGCCCAACCAAGTTCTATTCCAATGGACCTTTATGGCAACTTTATTTGAGCCACATACACATTACAAACCCAAAACTTACATCCGCTTTCTCCTTAATATAGATATCATTGATTATGCCTCATTCCCATGGGCTTTCATGGTATATTAAAGTATAAATTTGACACTTGGAGGTAGGGGTTCAAATTATGGCACGGGGAGGTGATGACTTGAATGTACACATTAGAAATTGAACCATATGTCAAATGCTTCTTAATTTAATTCATTAAACAAGTTTCACTCTCAACATGCCTCCAAATTTTATACGAAGACAAAATTTATCATTAATTAAGATTCATTCACAAGAATATTTACAACTAGAAATGAGAGATTGAACTTATAACTTGCAATCCAAGATCACTTCTATATTTCATTTTAAAACTTTTTACCTATTTTGTGAAGTAGACTTGTATTCTTCTTAAAGCAAAGTCAAAATATATATTAATAGTAATAGTTGAATCAATCAAATTTATCACAGTGATTCCAAACTCAATATTGAGTGGTGTTGGGGCTTGAAAACCCAAAATAGTCTTCAAAGTATTATGACCAATATAATTGTGAAGTGATACATAATAGGAATCCTAAGGAAAGGGTAAGATTTTATCCCATGTATAGGATTGCACAAGGTTGTACATGAGGAGGAGTTGAATAAGTATCATGTTTATGACTTTATTTTGACCATTTATTTGAGGGTGGGATGCTCAATTTGTTGGGTTATGTGTTAACATATGTGATATATTTCTTGATACAATTTTAGATGGCGATGGGAAATTCTTAGCTTCCAATGCAACTATGAGAGTACTCACAACAAATTTTATCATTTTTTCCTCACAGAGACCCTTATTTCTCATCATTTTCATCATGATTACAACCCATTTGATTTTCAATGTGTCACTAACTAATCCTCATCAAATTCTATGTATAGTGTCTTCAACGGATCAAAATGCATGTTTCCATTCCTAATAAACCAACTATTCCTTGGCATCATCAACAATAACCCACATTAGGCTCAATTTATGTATCCACTATCTCGAGTGATCAAAGTTTTCTAGGTCCACTAGCAACTATTAAGTTTCCGAAAATATTGAGAGTATGTTATTCTTTTTGTCAATTTTATAACCTGCATATCATTAATGGTGGATCCAATCTATGATTCTATTGACTTGTATATATGTGTAAACAATCCATTGAAGATCATCATGTGATTTTCTGGTGATCATCATCATGGTTGAGATCAAGCTTTGTCAACATTGTCTTCATAGTTATATCCATGATGATTTCTCACATTATTTAGACTATCCTTAACATTGTTTGTACCGAAGATAGATGTACATTTGGTCCAGCATCTAGCATTGCTAATGGTGTTCTATTATTTTGACTTTATTGCCTCTCTATGTTTTTTCTTTGGTTGTACATTTATGCATCACACTTAATTAGCATAGCGTGGTTTCAATATTAATTTTAAATCATGTTTGCAACACTTGTAATTTATTCTAGATTAAGTTAATCTCCATAATATATCACCATTCATCATGAATGCTCATTGCAACCAAATCGGTTGTAATGATTATATGACATAAGTCGTAGTACCAACCCATGTTATAATTTAAAAGGTATTGTGTGCATGGTGTCACTAATCTCATGCGGGCCTAACAGCATAATCTTGCTCTTTCACTACCTGATGCACCCTCAAAGCCTGTATGTTGTTAATGATACCTGTAATTATTTCTCGATGCAAAACTCTTCCCTTGAAGTTACAAGAATGCAAATTTTCTTACAATCAGAATATGAAAAATTCACAAACTGTATGTTAGGTATCCTCATTAGACATTCTCACAAGTTTATCATTCATCTTAAGTGAACACATTTTCCATAAATCCTATAAACATTACAAATGTAAGCTATAGGATTTAATAATTTATAATCATTAAAGCACTCACCTTGGAATATTGAGCACACTGTGCTTCGTCCAACAAATTCCTATTTCTAAACTCTCTTCAAACCTCTCTAACCAATTCTTTGTCAATACTGTTGGAAAACCACGCTTCTGTAGGATTACCATACTGTTGCAGGAACCCAAGACGCTACAGGGATTTCCAAAGACGATGTAGGATTAGCAAGACGTTGTTACAAGAACAATTGTTGCAGTACGAATTGCGTTGTTGCAGGATTGACTCACGCTTATGCAATATTTCTACATGACAATGTTTATCCCCAAATTTGAATACGGGTTCCATTTAATGGGAACGTCTTTTAACTATTCGGGCTTGATCTCAAGGTATGAGACCAACAAAACTCTCTTCTATTCAAACTTTCTAATCACACTATGTGCCTTCCTCTTATTATCAATTTCTGGGTCCTTTGCCCAGGTCTGTAACTTTAACCATTAATGGAAAAAGTTTCCTTTACATCATGATTTCAATGTGAATTCAGATATCTTGGTATTCTCAATGCATAACAATCTATAAGACCATGCATGACCTCAATATTTCACACAGATCATAATGCACTTTCAAATCTCACTCACATGTATTTAAACCCCATCACTCATTCATACTCGGTCATAAAAACGATAGATTTACTTTGCACTAATTCAAATACACGGATCTATTTGAACAATCATCATATTTCATGCATTCAAAGCCTCTCAATCATAACACCATAGATAACATAAAAATTGCCTTTACCATTCATGATAAAAGATTGTACAAACATAAACTGAACCTTTGATCCTCCTTGGCCTGATTTACATTTAATTGGCCATCTCTCTATGCCTACAGGATTACAAATAATATAATAGGAAGGTGAAGCATCTAGATTTCAAAACCCTAACTAACTCCTAAGTTATGGAAACTGACTCCTATATTCCTACAGATATCTTTTTTAAACAAATAGAAATTTTGTGCTGCCTCAGATGCTAATACCATATGGATTCATTGCAATGATTCTATAATTTGATCTAGTGACTCGTTACTACCTACCTTTTGAACCTTCCAACCTATATTTGTAAATTATAGGATACTTCAACAATTTGTAATGTTTTAACCTTCCAACCTATACTTGTAACCTATATTTGTAAATTATAGGATACTTCAACAATTTATAATGTTTTAGAAATGAAAATCACTCCTTGGGAAACTATTAAGATCCTAGGTCTAATCATCAATATCGCTTTTAAATGAGGGAAGATTCTCCTGCATCAGACTCTTAAAGTAGAAAAGATTCATGAACTCTTGTTCATGTGTCTTCAATGATTGAATCCCCGTGGATCCCACAATTTATATTGTATCTGATCATTCATCCCTTTGTGTTTTTGTGCTGCAGTTGTTGTCTTCAATTCTACAGGATTCCAAATTTTATGTTGTCATTGTTCACTTGCCTTGCTGATGCAAATCCTTACAGTCTATTGTACTTTATGGATGCTTGTCTTTTTTTTTTTGGGTACATTCTTCAGGATACTTTCATCATCAACATTCGCATTTCATAAATCACTTTGTTCAAACTATCCTCTTGTTGATACATATCACTGCTCCTTTGCTGAATTGTGTTGTTGTTGTTATCCACTTACTTTTGCATCTCCTCTTGATCTATGCCACTTATGTGCGACACTCTGATTTGCTTCTAAGAATCAGCTATGTCTACAAACTCTATGCAATGTTTATCACATGTATCCTTTGTCAGCCATTCTTCTAAGTACCTTATCTCTTCCTCAAAATCTCTAAATATTTGTTTCGGATGTTGTACTTGAGGCTTAATCTCATCTTCAAGAAACAGTTTAGATTCTATTTATCTAATTACATCTTCATGTTAATTATTTATTTTTATAATTGTAGCCTCATAGTCAATTTGAAATTTAAAATTTACCTCTATTTTGGATATTTTAAGCACTTCTTTATTGCTAGGAACTTCTAATATTTTCTCCTCTCT
The DNA here is from genome assembly GCA_001517045.1 of Pseudotsuga menziesii. NCBI lineage: Eukaryota > Viridiplantae > Streptophyta > Pinopsida > Pinales > Pinaceae > Pseudotsuga > Pseudotsuga menziesii. The sequence goes on from LPNX010077392.1 coordinate 8,473, forward strand.
GTCCATCATCTCCTTTTCTTACTCAGGTTCTATCAGAAACTTTAACTCTTCCTCATTCTTATTGAGCATTGCATCTGAATGCTTCTCTCTATCCTTCCTTTGGACATCTCTATGAGCGAATTTTTTCCTACTTTCTGCACCAATACGTTCTTGTAATTGTTCTCTAACACTTTCATTGGTCAATTGTATATTGTCTTCATCTTAATTGGCTTCATGATCAATATTTCCTCACTTAAATGACTCTCGTGAGCCCATGCTGTGTCATCTTCCTTTAGAACAGAATTTAGGTTATGTTCATTCTCCTCCATCTCCATGATATTTCTAAATGGCGGTCCACCATCTGCTAAACCTGCAATCATACACAATTTGACAAATTTAAAATCATAAGGCTATATGGCCTCATCTGATACCTTTGTCAGCATATTCTCATGTTGGATTAGATTTCCCATATGGTCCATGAGGCTCTCAAAAGGTCTCTTTTCTTCCTCGCCTTCACCACCATCCTCTTCGTTGCTCTCTTCCCCAAGGATTGATCCTTGCTCGGGTTCACAATACTGAACTTATCCTTCTTTCGAGTACTGTTGTCTAAACTCGGCTGATCTAAGTTTCACTTCCTTCAGTAAAGCACTCAAATTGTGCCTCTTCTTCATCATCTTTTCCTCTGTCTTAAGGAAGACATTCATTTTGTGCATCAATTTCCTCATAAAAAAATGCACAACAGGCCACTTGACAATTTTCCTCACATTCCAACCTCGTATTTGGTCTTCATCATTTCCGTGTAGCAGCTCCATTAGCACATTAAGGCGTGCCTTCATCTCAATTATCTTTCTACCAAACTTACATTACTCATCATATTGTAGGTTGTACTCTCAAGACTGTTAGTAGTCATTTTCCTTCCCCCTTTGTGAGCTTCTTCTTTCCCACTGTGAGTTGTATTCAAACCTATACAGCAAGCCCTCTCCATTGAACTGTTAGTCAATACCTTACAAGTATTACCCTTATCCTAGCCCTCTAGTATTTGTCTGGTTCTCCTATCTAGAACCTTTTCCTGAGCGCTCCTTTCTCTTCCGACTACTTCCCCTACTTAGATCACGTTTTTTAGAACTTTATTTGTTCTTTGTCACAACTCTTATAGTTGTCACCAATGCCACAATATCTCCCTTCACTTGAGAGTTCCACTTTCTCTTTATATCACAGCTTCCAAGCTGTAATATTCTTATGACACTACTCTCCTTTCAGTTCCTACCTGTCAAGAATATAAATACACTCTTACAAATTAAAACAGTAAAACCATATTCACTCACTTACCTGTTATCAAACAATTTTTTTCCGACGCTATATCTTTGGTCGGAATTGTCTTCAATCTGAAAATCCTCTATTGTAAAGCTTTACAGGTTCTTTAGCAGTCCTCCCTCTTTACTGTTCAAAGTTTTCAATTTTGACTTCGTCTTTCCTCTGAGTTTTGTTCAACTGCATTATTGGAAATGTCACCTTATCTGCAATTTTACTGTTGTAGAATTAAATTATCCTTCAACTTGCTTCAAAGAACAAATGGCTCTGAAATTTTATCTCAACGACATTATTTAATTTTGATCATTTACTCACTCCAAAGAGCGTTACTAGCTCTAATACCACATGATGTAGTCCTAACACCATAATCCTTCTCTTTCACTACTTGATGCACCCTCAAAGCCTGTAGGTTGTTAATGATACCTGCAATCATTTCTTGATGCAAAACTCTTCCCTTGAAGTTACAGGAATGAAAATGTTCTTACAATCATAAAAAGAAAAGCATTTATGTTGGAACCTTCACAAATTGTATCTTAGATATCCTCAAATAGATATTCGCACAAATTTATCATTCATCTTCAGTCTATGAACACATTTTCCATAAACCCTCTGAACATTACAAAAGTAAGCTACAGGATTTAATAATCTATAATCATTAAAGCACTCACATCTGAATATTGAGCACACTATTCTTTGTCCAACAAATTCCTATCTCTATGGAAACTCTCTTCAAACCTATGTAACCAATTCTTTGTCAATACTGTTGGAAAACCACGCTTTTGTAGGATTACCACACTATTACAGGAATAACAGTGCAGGAAACCAAGATGTTGCAAGAATTACCAAAGGCATTGCAGGATTAGCAAGACATTGTTACAGGAACAATTGTTGCAGGACAAATTGCGTTGCTACAAGACTGACTCACATTTTTTCAAGATTGCTGCAGGATAGTGTTTAGCCCCAAATCCAAACACATACCTCTTATTTACGGGTTCCACTTGTTGGGAACGTCTTTTAAATATTTGGGATTGATCTTGAAGTATGAGACCAAAAAAATTCTCTTCTAATCAAACATTCTAATCACTCTGTGCCTTCCTCTTATTATCAATTTTTTGGTCCTTTTCCAAGGTCTGTAACTTTAACCATTAATGGCCGAAGATTCCTTTACATCATGATTTCAATGTACCCCATCACTCATTCATACTCAGTCATACAAATAACAGAGTTACTTTGCACTTATTCAAAATTATGCACAGGCCTATTTGAACATTCATCATATTTCACGGATTCAAAACCTCTCAATCATAATGCCATAGACAACAATAAACTTGCCTTTACCATTTATAATAAAATATCGTACAAACATAAATTGAACCTTCGATCCTCCTTTTAATTGGCAATCAATCTCTCTATGCCCGCATGTTTACAAATAATATAGAAGTAAATTGAAGCATCTAGATTTCAAAACCCTAACTAACTCCTAAGCTATGGAAACTTTTAATTGGCAATCAATCTCTCTATTGCCGCATGTTTACAAATAATATATAAGTAAATTGAAGCATCTAGATTTCAAAACCCTAACTAACTCCTAAGCTATGGAAACTGACTCTTATATTCCTACAAATATCTTTTTTAAACATTTAGAAATTAATACTCCCTCATTTGCTACTACCATATGGATTCATCACAATGATTAATACTTTGATCTAATGACTCAATACTTGGAGTGACACCTTTCTAACTACCTTTTGAACCTTCTAACATATACTTGTAAATTATAGGATACTTCAGCAATTCACAATGTTTTAGAAATGAAAACCACTCCTTGGGAAAATATTAATACCCTAAGTCTAATAATCAATACCACTTTTAAATGACGGAAGATGCTCCTGCATCATAATCCCACCTCATGTCTAGATCATTAGTACCATATGTCTAAAATGACTCTAAAGTTCTCTACACGACATAATAATTGGCATTAGAGAATTTCACTCATGGTAGATTTGGAAATTGTACCTTATAGAAACTAAAATCATTATGATTGGATATAATCTTTGATAGCTGAAACCTTTACAATCAAGAAGGAATCCTATAGTACACACACTGATAGAATTTTTGGTGATTGGTGATTCTCAATAAGTCTTTTCTCAACTCTTCTTCATGTACTATAAATTGTGAATAAAAATGAATGCCTGTATAGATACACTACGAGCACCAAAGGAACATTGTTGATCTATCCTCCTTCAACATCCTTTTATAAACCTAATACCCTTCCATTTATGGTAGGAGAATATAATCCCAATAGATTTTATTTTCTTCAAAACTAGTGTTGTGCAAAGCATGATTGAAGCAATGCTTTGAATTTAGTGTGAAGAGATTTTTCCTGAAATCATATATTTATTCACGAAGATAGTTCCTAGACAATGTTGGTTCGTCTCCATGGATTGTGGTCATTTGAAAGACATAATCCATTCAAGGTCAAGATTGACCACAATATCCCATTATTTGAAAGGAAGATTGATGCTAATGTACTAGATGAACATTGCAATGCACTATAGATATACTTTGATACAATATACACAAATACAATTAGGCTTATAACCGTTAAAATGTCACTCAATACCAAATCTTGGTGGGAGGATTGCAACCAATAGTGTGAGTGTAGTCAACTCATCACTATGTGGGACTAATTCACAAAGGAAATGCACAATAATATTATTTGTTGAGACATTGAGATGACAGATACAAGTAATAACAATAACTATGTTATTTGTGTCATGACCAATTTATGGGAGAATTCATAGATGAGTTTAGTACCCTCGTGGCTCGTTTATTCAACAAATAGGAAGACAATAATCTAGTACTCAAGTTCTAGAGTATACTTCACCAGTACATCATTAACTAAAAGATATAATTTTCTATCATTAAAACACTTGTATATACATGTATATTTGCATAATGATTGAGTAAAGGCATAAATTTAAGTGGTGCACCAACTCTAATATTAGTTGATGCTATTAGCAATGCAACACAACCAAACATGAAAAATATTCCACAACATAATGTTCATGTTGAAGATGGAATAATATTTACTTTTGGCTAAGGTCAATGTTTACCTAGTCAATGTGGGCCCAAAACCCTTGTTGGAGAAAGCACCCTACCCTTGAGTTATGTATATATACATGACTCTCATTTGTAATGTTACATATCTTGTGATCATTTTGTCATTCTTTATAAAAGTGTTTTAGCCTATAGGCACCACATAGTATTGCGCTTTCCCGTGCTTTGTTATTTTATCTGTATCACACTTTCTTAAATATTTTCTCTCTCTGGGGTTATTCCTCTCCTGGTGCTTTTGTTTTATTTTTTCTTATTTTTATTGTAAATTAGGGTTTGTTGGTTGGTTCCATTTAATCATTTATTCATCTCATTAATTTCAATATGGAATTAGAGCAAGTGTTTCTATTCAATAGTTGATCTAAATATGTATACTACTAACATTGCTAAGAATTTGTTGTAACTAACAACTAGAGTTTTTGAATCGTCTCTTTTTTCTAGGGTTTAAACCCTCCTTAAAAGCTAATTCCTCTTTTCTAAAGTTTCCTAGGGTTCAAATTCTCCTTCAAGATCAACATCACTTTTCTAGGGTTGCCTAGGATTTAAACCCTCCTTTAAGGTGAGGACCCCTTGTCTAGGGTTTCCTAGAGTTTAAACCCTCCTTCAAGGCCATTACCTCTTTTTCTAGGATTTCTTAGGGGTTTTCCTAGGGTCTAAACCATTTTTTAAGACATGTGCACAATAGATTTTTTTTAAAATATGTTCACACTATCCTCCTCTTGGGTCTATAAAGGAACAACTTCTAAAATTGTGAGGCTTCTTCTTTGATATTGTTGAACCCATGGAATCACAATGGAATTTTACCTTGTGAAATGAATATAATTATGATATTTGGGAAAATTAATAATTTCCCTTTTTTGGAGCAACAATTTGTGGATGTACCTAGATAAATTAGTCCCTTCCTCCCAATATTCAAGGTATGAGTTCGTTAATTTCACTCTAGTATTTTTAGATTAAGTACGTGTGTTTTGGCTTATTGTTTATATGGCCCTTCCCTTCACAAGGTGATTGATTGTCAAGATGATATCTTTGATGAAGTTTCTATTCATAATATGCTAGGAATTTTACTGTTACTTCTTACAAAAGATTCTCTAGGATATGGTTCTCAACATGTTTTAGTGGATCTTTCTCTTCATTATGTTGGTCCATTCTACACTACATTCAACAACTCCATTCTCAAGGACAACTTGACTTTATCTTTGTACCTTCAACAGACTGACATGTTTCAACATAACTTTCTCTTCTACATTATGATGTTACTCTAACAGTGGTTGGGCACTTAGATATTGATGAATAATCCAAAACCGATCCTACATAATACTTTTTGGGCCTGCTCCACTACATTTGGTAGCTACATTCTCAAGGATAGTATGTGCCAATTTGTATACCCTTGACAAACCCACTTGTCAACATCTTCAAAAAACCTATGTTGGATTCCACTATCACCAACTTAGGGAATCACATTAGTGTGGCATATATGGAATTTAGGGGGGGATTATATGTAATGACTTTTCTATTTGGTTAATGTTAAACCTTAAGGAGGAACATGTCTTGTGATGTAATTTCTTGTCTTTATAGCCTCCTATTTAGAGTAAGGGGGGATGTTGAATACAAGTGTGTAGTCTTGATTTTCTATTATGGCTAACCTTTTAATACTTCGGTATTTATAATCATACTCCCACTTTCGATTAAGGCTAGCCTTATTTTAACCATGAATGACCCAATATTGAGTTGAGTATTTATAAATCCGCTCTCATTTGTATTTTGGACACTTCTAACCCTATATTGAGTTGGATACTCATACACCCAATTTTACTTATGTCCATGATCGATCTATATTGATTTCGGTATTTGTATATGGTACACACTCTTTTGTATTCATCATTTTGCTCCATGGCCAGTTGTTCAATTATAGGGGAGGTGTTGAAAATAGTTTGAATTTTACTTTTAACTACCCTCATTACTATAGTTAGATTTAGTTAAGGATAACCTAGTCAATATGGATCGAAAACCCCTATTGGAGAAAGTGCCCTATCTCTTGAGTTGTGTGTATATATACAACTCTCATTTATACTAGTACATATCTTGTGACAATGATTTCATTCTTTATAAAAGAGAATTAACCTACAATAACCAAATGTTGTGCTCTAGAATTTTTAATTATTTCTCTCTCAAGCACATTCCCCTTCGATTATTTTTTCATTGTAGTATTGTGCTTCTCTAAGTGCTCTAGTGTTGTTTTTTCTTATTTTAATTAAATAATTAATATTAGTAGATTAATTTTTAATAATTCTTATAGTCATTATTATATTTATTATCTTTTTTATAATCTAATACAATGAAGAACTTGGCCTTACTACTACGTCCTACAATTGGGATTGATAAAACATTCTTTCAAGTTAACTATTTTCACTAATGAGACATTCTTTGAAATCAACTATTTTCACTAGCAACAACTTTTATAAAACCCTTGGTTCTGGCCACCATTATAAATCTTTTGTGTCAATGATTTCTTGTTGCTTATTATTATAAGCCATAATAATGGCACATGGATGAAACGGTGTTACTTATGTATATGCAGACACTTACTCATGGAAATATAATTTAAGAAAAATTTATTGTAAATATAATATTATAGAATTTAGAATTCTTGAAGAATTTATTATAAATATAATATTATACAAGGTAAAATTTAAAGAGAATTTTATTATTAATATATTATTATATAATGTAGAATTCAAGGAGAATTTATTATAAATATAATATTATATAATGTATACACTTTTGTTCTTTTATGAGCATTGCATTTGGATTCGAGTCATTGTTCATTTATATTTCAAATTCACAATAATCATTATCAAAGTTGTCTTCAACGAGAAGACAAGAATGGCACATGGATGACAGTGTTATATATATATATATGCAGACACTTATTAATGGAAACACAAACACTTATTAATGGAAACACACACTTATTAATGGAAATAGAATTCAAGAAGAAATTATTATAAATATAATATTATATAATGGAAATAGAATTCAAGAAGAATTTATTATAAATATTATATTATTATAGAATGTAGAATCCAAAAAGAATTTATTATAGATATAATATTATATAATGTATGTCAACATTTTTGTTCTTTTAGAAGCATGGCATTTGGATTCAAATCGTTGTTGAATTGTTATGGAAATAGAATTCAAGAAGAATTTATTATAGATCAATATAATATTATATAATTGAAGCTCAACATACCAATGTAAGTATTTTAGGTGGTATCGATGTAGAGAAAATTGACACTTTTATCTTCAGCAAAACCTCTATAACTGGTCTCTCAAATATAAGGATTGGATTAGTAGGAATGTCCCTAGGAACTTGTCTATAAGGTCTCTCCCCCTAAACCTTTGATGGAACTGGTTCTTTTTCCCTACTGGCTCCACTGGCTCCTCAGGTGAATAGGATGTTAAAGCAACAAATAACGATATTAAATGTCATGATTATGGAATTGCAAGAACAATGGGAATTAGTGCTCAAGGTAAATGACAAACTGAACGAAGAACTTGTCAAACTGAAGAAAGAACAAGTTCCTGAGGAACCAAACCTTGATGAACTAGAGCCCTTTTGTTTTTTAAAGCATTGCATTTGGGTTCAAGTCATTGTTTATTTATATCAATTATTTCTTTATTTTTAAATGGGTTTACATGTTAAATAATAATAATAATCCAGTAATTTAAGACATGGGAAAATTAGTTAACCACATAACATTGAAACATGGCGTATAGTTTATCATTATTAATTATCATCTTTATCTATAATTATATTTTTACTTTTATTTAAAAATAACTATATTTTTTTTATTATGATTATAAATATAATTTTCAGGCTACGTAAGTGTTTGAGCAGTTTTAAAACTATTTATAATTTTTAGTTGTTTCTTTGCACCTTTATAAACAAAAAAAATTGGTTTTTTATTATCAAAGATCATGGATATTTTTGTTGAAAGAAGAAAGAGTTTGCTCCCTAGGGAGGGAGAATGAAATACACCCGGGTTTTCCTTGTAGGCCTTGTTTTGAGAGATGATCAACCCAAGAATTGTGTTCCTAATTAACATGTTGGAAAACCATGCCATCAAAATTTGTCAAGGCTTCTCTCAATCCATGCCCCAAATCCAATAGATTTTGTCTCTTGAGATGGAATTTGCCATACATCCAATTAATCACTAGGGTAGAGTCATTGAAAATATGTATGTCTCGCAAATCTTGGTCCCAAGTGATATAATAAAGGATCTTTAGGGCCCAAAATTCTGCTTCATTATTTGAACCTTGATACCCATTACCAAAGAAGGTGGTTAAGGAGAGCTCATTTTGATAAACAATGCCATCTATTCCCATCGATCTATCCAAGCATTGGCATGCAACATCAAAAAAACCCCATGCTTTTGATTTGTCTATGATCAACATTTTGATAATCTTGAGAAGGGAAGTGCACTAAACCTATTTAAAGAAAGGAAGTAGACTCATTGAGCAAGCAATAGTTTGAAATAAGGGAATGTAAGAGTCCTTAAAGATAGCTTCATTTCAAGCAAGCCAGATCCCCAAAGGGATAAGAAAGGAATACATCAGAGTGGCTTTAGTTCTAGATGCAAAATCCATACCTTCATATTCTAGGAGAAATCATTAGAAGGCCAAAGGAGAATATGAGCAAGTCTTGCCTCCAATTTTTTTTCTTTAATTTTGATTTCTATTAAAACTGAAAAATTGTACCGAGATCAAGAGTTTATTGTCTTCTAAACCTAGAAATATCCTAAGCTAATGGATCACCCTACTAACCAATAGTTGTCAAAATCTAAGATCTAAGATTTTGCATCTAACAGTAGAAAAATCCCACACAAGTCGGGGTTATGAACACAAAACTAGAGTTGAATTGAAATAGAACCATGTTGATAAAACAAAATGATGCATGCTAGAGCCCTAAACAAGCTATTAATCATTTAAAATATAAATTAGAGAGGCATTGCAATAGACTACCCCTGGAATGTGAGGCTTTGACTTAACTCCCAAGGGTTGATCATATTGTTGGAGATTGGGTTGCCGATGAAATATCATATGAGGAGGAGAGTCGTTCTCGGTTGAAGGTTTTACTGATCAGTTCCTTTATGAGAGCATTAATATTTTCATTTATATGAGCATTATAATCCAAATGACCATGAGTGAGGCGCCTAACCCATCCCTTTATGCGCTCCAAGCAGGAATTCAAAGTCAAACCATGTATCTGATCATGAAGACCACCATTAGCACTGAAATCCAAAACTCTTCTTAAGAGAGTCTTGGTATACTAGAATAAATCCATGGTTTTGTACCTTTGGTGTAGCGGGTATCACTAGCGCGAGTGGAACCCGAATCATCCATCATGCTTCCCATCACAACAATAAGTTTCTCCAAACTTAGTAGATGATAGATTTCCAAATTTTGGACTCAATAGAATGCATGAGAGCTTGAATGCCAGGAGGAACCAAACCAACATAATTATCCCTAGATTTCTCCATTTCTCCTTGTGCATGGGGCATATACAAGCAATAGGGGCTTGACACAGCTTTGCAATCAGTTCACTTAGAGAGAACCATGATTAGGTTGTGGTAGACATAAAGGATGATCAAGGGGGGGGCAGACCAAAAGATGTCGAGGTTAAGCAATCAATGTAAGGAAAGCCAAAGTGGGATTCGAATAAGAGAACAATGATGGAAAAACACAACCAAATCTTTCCTTTTTACTAATATGAGATTGAAACCACAATACTTTTAGATTAATCATGGTATGATCACATAGCTCGGATGCAGTCACCTTGATGATAGGAGAGGGGTCGAGAGATATAAAGAGTTGAGAGAGCCTAAGAACAATCATTCGCTCGCACAAAATAGTCTTTCCTTTCCCAACCATAATTCCACACTTAACATATGAACAATGACAACATATGGATAGGATGACCGCACCACAGGTGTCCGATCAAAGTAGTTGTCATGCGTACAAGAAAACACCATGCCATTCTTGTTGAAACTTGGTAGCACTTGTCGTGGGGAAAATTCTTCCAATCTTCTTACTGTGGATGTAGTGTCAAAATAGGTGGAGGGATGTTTCTTCGACATCTTTGTAGATAAGACATTGACTCGTTCTGGATATGCCATACTTTTGTAAGTTTTCCCAAGTTAGGAAATTTCTAGATAACAAGAGCCACACGAATAGTTTGCACTTGTACGGTTCCTTTGCTATCCATAGTTTTTTAAACCACCATTTTGGATCGATGACCTCTTCCCTTTGTGAGTTATATCCCATCTTTATCGGATAGTGTCCTCCACCCTTAGGAATGATCCATGCTAGTATTTTTAGCTTGTTATGGATTCTAACATGGTTGATTTGCATGCAATATATAAAGGATTCATAATCTATCCTTGCTTCTGGAGTGTTGTTGTCATCTCATCTGCGATTTGGGAGAGGTAGATGATATGATAACTCTAGATATAATATATGAGCTTAGGAGGGAGAAATATCATTCTTATCACATCCCATGATGACATCCTTTCTAATATGATTATGTCCTCCATCTCCTATTCTATATTCTAAAGAATTTATGATTACTAGAAAGGATAAAACAATATCTTTCTAGTAAAGGGAACCTCCGATTGATATTTTGAGTTCCTTTCTTATCCATCCTAGCATCCCTCCCTCAAAACAATATTTTTGAACAATAATTATTTTCTAGAGCCCTTGTTTAGTCAAGAGGTTCCATATAGACTTTGTCGCAAGGATTTTATTGAAGGAAGATTGTCTTTAATACCCCAAGCATCATCTACCTTGGGTTTAATACTGGAGTTCCAGTTGGTCCAATAGATTCCCTGATGGTCCTTTCAGCCTCTCCATAAGAAATGATTGCAAATATTCTTGTTTTTTTCCCATACTCCCTTTGATATTTTGTCCAAAAAAAACCAATATATAGGAATGGCTTTGAGAACTGATTTAACCAACACTAGGTTGCCTCCTCTAGATAGCCACCAGTTACACAAGAGATTGACACAGTCTTTCAGCCTAGCTAATAGCTAGTGCCAGTCATATTTCATGTACCAGTTGGGATTTAAGGTTAAGCCCAAGTATTTTAGCTAGCTAGAAGATTCCCTCTTTGAAAACGGAAAATAGTTAAGAAGGTCTTGGATGACATGGTCTTCAAGGTTGAGGAAGTAGCTGACGTATTTATGTTCCTTTATCAACATTCTAGTGACCTTGAAAAAGAGGGAAAGAATTGCAGAGAGAGCTTGGCTTCATGAGGTGAACCATTAGAAATTAGCAATATGTCATCTACAAATAGCAAGTGGGTAATGGAGATACCCCTCTGAAAGTGAGCCCTTGGATACTATGGGAGGATTGTGATTCTAAAAGGAGATGGCTCAAACCTTCAACCACTAACACGAAGAGGCATGGAGATAAGGGACAACCTTGATGTAATCACCAAGAGGGAGTGAAAAAAGGGGAGGGGGAACCATTTATCATGATGGCATAAGATATTGATGTAATACAACTCATAATTTAGTTAACATTCTGCATACTAAAACCTATATGGATTAAAAAAAACCTTAGGTAGAGCTAACTTACTCAATAAAATGCTTTCATTAGGTCCATATTGAAGATCATACCAGATCATTTCTGAATCTTCAAATTGTGCATGCATCTTGTGTTGCCCTGATAGCATCATGTATTTGTCTATCCTTCAGGAAAGCGAATTGTTCCTAACTAATGACCTCATAAAAAATTGGTTTGATTCATTATGCAATAGTTTTGAGATTATCTTGTATATAGTATTGCAGAGTAATAGGTCTGAATTCTCCAAAATTTTGAGGCTCATCCGATTTTGGGATGAGCACTATAAAGGTGGAATTGAAAATCGGAAGGACCTGGCCCGTTTGTCTGACTTATTCAACAACCCTCGATAATTCTGATCCCATTAAATTAAAAAAACATTGGAATAATTTAATGATCCAACCATCCGGACCTGGCCCTCTTGTCCTTCTAAAACTTAGATATGACACCCTCCAGTTCCTCTAGGGTAACCATTGTCTCAAAGGTAAGGTTCGCTTCTCTACTAATGAAATGGGGGGAGATTGTGCAAGTTCTTAATACTTCCACAATGTGGAATTCAAGGCACTCCACATAAATATTTTCAAAATGTTGAATCCCAAACTTAGCTAACTTAGCTTAAGAAACCCTGGCTAACAACACCTTCGAAATCCTAAACTCCCAATTTTTTGAAGTCTTCCTCCTTATGCCAAACCATATACAACTTGAAGGGCGTTGGGGGTTTGACTAGCCCCTAAGCTAGATTCAGGATAACTGGAAGGTGATTCAATCTGATACCTTGAGATACCCATGTGTTGCAATACTGGGAATAATTATAAAGGGCCTTTAGGATGATCAGAAGATCAAAATGCTTTGCAATGGCGACATTACTTGTCCTGTTATTCCTCCAAGTTGTCTTGATAGTAGGGGGGCTAGATCAATTAAGTTAGTAGGTCCATTTTGTGGAGAATATAATCAGCCACGGAGTTAATTCTAGGGGAGGATCCCCACACTTCACATATGGATAGAGTGAAGATAATATCCCCACCCATAATGATGTCACCTTTCTTAAGAGTTAGAGAGTCAAAGTCACGTTTCAAAAATTCTTTCCTTTGATTATAATGCCCATAAATGTTTAGGAGGGTAAGAAGTGGTGAACATATAGAAGCTTGAAGATTCACTATCAAACCACCTTGTATGGCGTAACTATTTAACAATAAAAAATTATGAGAGTTCCAACCCACCAATATTAGTCTCAAGAGCCCATGAGCATCTAGTCCGTAAAATTGCCATGGTTTGAACTTGCCTTTTAACTTCTCAATAGCTTCCTCGCTCGAACACATAGTTTCATGTATAAGGATTATTTCCACTTTTTATTTCTCCATCAAATGATGGAGGGAAAGTTGTTAGTCAAGGTTGTTCAACCCCCTTGTATTAAATTTCATTATCTTCGTGGGGAACCCTTGACACGGGCTTGTGATCTCTAAGAACCCCAAGGAGGATTAATTGGGTGCCCTTCTGAATTTCCTCCTTTGCTTTGAATTGAGCATGCTTTAAAAATGACTTCCTCCCCGACCCCACTTGTGGAATGACTGAAGTGCGATCCAATCTGAGACCCCACGAATCCCTTGACTTCTCAACTTTAAGTTTTCCTATGGAGCATAAATGATAGTGACATGTGGCTAAATTGTGGTCCAAATGACCTTGCCTCCCCTCCTTATTTGACCCAGGATGTCCAGGATTGACATATGTAATATGGAGATCCATCTTTGATCCCTTTTGTTTCTTCTTGTCCCCCAAAGATGAGAGCACTTCCCTTGTTTCTTCTAATTCATCGAGAAAAGAGGAGTCGAAATAGGAAAGGGAATGAGAGTGGGAAATACCTTCTTGGTCATGTGCATAACGGTGTTCCTTTTGTCATCTTGGTCCTTTTCCTTGCAGAAATTTGGACACGTCTCCTTCGAAAAATGCGCCTGGTTACTCTCTGGTGACGAATTTTTTCTCAGCACCTTTTTGTCTAATAGACTTTTCTATTGGAAACCTGGGGATTCCTTCATTTGGGAAGAGCCAGGATAGAGGGAAGGGCTGTGAGAACACGATCGTAGAGCTTCCTTGTAGTTCAGATATCCGTCAACGTGAGCATCCCCTGATGGAGGTGATACATTGATCATTGAAGTGTGCAACCCACGACTTTCTCTCACTTCTTCGTTCTCAATCCTTTTAAAGACCTTTGTGGCTTTAGAGGGGGTCACTTGAATGGGCCTTGGGAAGATGATTTTCCTCTCACAGTTGGATCGAAACTCAAGAGGTTTAAGGATTTCGTAGGGGATTTTCCTGTCATCTACATTGAGTCGTCCTCCACCCTTCGCCATTTTTTTCATTTGAAGTTTTTTGTGCAAGAATTAGGAAGATGATCCCATTGGTGGCATCATCTATACCTAAAAGGAATGTTTCAATAATCCAATTGCTATAGATGCAAGAGATCTCCAATGGCAAGCTCAATGGATTCATCCAGTTCATCTTTAGATTTAGTAAAGTCAAAATTTTTGCAACCGAGTGAGAGGCACAATACTTGTAGAAGGGGTCAATAAGCAACATCTTCCCTAAATATTTTCCAATAGCTATAAGAATTTTGTCGATCCATAATTCCACAGGGAGGCCTAGAAACTTGACCCAAATGGGTAGATCTTTAGTCATCTCACCATGGGTATCGAAACACAGATGCCATAGCCTTAAAGAAAGCCAGTTCAAATTCCAAGCCCACTTTCTATTTAGAATGTGGACAACATCTTCTTCTTTGTGAAATTTAAATCCCAATCAACGTCTTGTCAATAAGAAAATATATGGAGAGTAAGAGAGAAGGGGCATCCTTTCAAACACTATCCATCCTCTTAAAGTTGGATCCATCAAGTGAACAAGAAAAAAATGACCAAGAAGAGTGGTGTCGAGATAGTTTAGGATTTGTGAGACCTCGATATCTTCACCCACTGTAAGCCTGATAGGGTCAGTCTTCTTCTTTATTCCCTTCTTTCTCTTCCTCGACCTTGAGGATGGGAGATCCTGTGATACTTGGGCTTGATTGATGGGCCTATGATTGGGGGTGGATATGAATGTCTCCCTCCCCATTAGATACAATCCAAGGAACTTATCGAACATGATAAATTTTGGAAACCTTGAAATCCCAATCATTCCCAATTGCATGAGGTTCGGGTTTTCGTCAGAGATAGAGGAGAAGAGAGCAGTGGTTTCCTATTGGCAACTTTCCTCATGAAGCTAGATCGGATCAGAGTATAACGACAAGACAAATAAGCATGTTGTCGAACTAAGGTAGCAGAGAGAAAGACTCACCTCAGGAGCTGAGACCGTACCTTTCCCATGAGCTAATACTAAGCCACCATGAAAGAGTTATAAGGAAAATGACTCCATTGAAGATAATGATGATGGGTCCGATGGGAGGAGTGTGTGATATGTCCGAGGAATGAGATCCCATTGGAATATCCAACCCAATTTCTCAAACTTATCTCAATATTCATTATTTATTTTTCAATAAATTAAACTTTACATCTTCTAGACATTTAAAAACATTTCCTATGTATTAGTGAATACTATCTTAAATATATAAATTCTCTTAAAATGACACTTTCATAAAGTGACTTTCTAATGTGTGCATTTCAAAAGAGCTAAAATTGAAAAATAGCTTTGCATTTTGAAAAAGAAGCAAGCTTCAAAAATACTATTTTGAAAGTTTAGAAAATAAGAAAAGATGAAATAACTTTGTAATGTGTATATTTTAGAAAAATAATTAAAATTGAAAAATAACTTTACATTTTAGAAGTAAACTTTAAAAATTTAGAAAATAAAAAAGAAAAGACATTTTTATATTTGACGACTAAATTTTGTTTTTATAAATTAAATGATACAATTAAACTATAAAAAAATAAAAATATCAATATAAAATTTCAAAATTATAATGTTAACTTCATCATATCCATCACTTTTATGAGTTTGTGAGTGAAGCCGTGCATAGATAATTCTTCACTATATGAAATGCATAAACCCCCTTTTAAAAGGATTATAATATTTACAAAACATCATAATTCAAAATAATACTTTACAAATTCTATTTCAAACAAATACAACATAACCCGGATTTGGAAAAACCTTTGTGATAGCCTTTAACTCTAACAAACACTTAGCTGCCCTTATGTGAGCCGTTCATTTTTTCTCATTGTTGGCACAAATGAACTCTTCATAATAGGATTTTTATAAAAAGTGCAAGAAAAATATATATATAGAAAAAGTTAAAAAGAGAATAGTAATACATATAAATGTATAAATTTATATGTAAATTTATGTTAACTTTAATAAAAGAAAATATACAAAATTTGCTGGAATTTTTTATTTGGGGTTATTCATCATTACATAGTCAAAGTCAATTTTCAAAGAATTAATAGAAATTTTATAAACTTTTAACATATTTTAATTCATAATTATATAAAAGGATTTTTTCATATTTTCTATATCAAACTTTAATGTATAGTTTATAATGGGTATCTTCACATGACCTTACAAAAATACTTAAATGATTAAAATTTGAAAACAAGTTTATCACATTCATTAAAATTGTATTACTTTTTGTTAATAATTTTAATGAAAGATTTACTCATCGAATTCCAATAGTGCTCCTATCTTTAGGGCTAACATTTTATTACATTATCATTTTAATCTGCTAAAATTTTGAACATATCCATAAGAGGGTAAATGTTGTGCTTCTGTAATGACCCTACTTGAAATTTCCAGACAAAGGCACAATTTGGGTAAATTCGGGATTGACTAGTCTTGACTCTAGGGGTTCCAAATGCCATCAAATGGTCGTGAATTTGGTAGGGACTAATATGAGGGGTCTTAGTACCTCTCAAGAGGTCCTCTGATCATTTTATGACTGTATATAGACATCTGCAACTTTATTTGGGATTGATGACAGATAGGGAAAAATTACTAGGAAATTGTGGTGAAATTCCCCCTAGGGTGTAGGTCAAAAGGGGTTCCCAACTCAAGTACGACTCTCCCAAATTTATAAACATAGTATGGAGACTCATAATAACCTTATGGATTGTCATTACACATGGTTATTGGTTCTGCAAGCTAGTTATAGCATTCCACATTCATTTGATAACATTCACTAATATTGCTTAAAAGAAAATGTCATAAAGAGCTCCATTTCGACTCACAAAAAGTATATGAAATAGTTCAGAGCAGAGTATGATGAATGTAGACCATATACAACATACAACTAGCCTACTCAACAACATTTAACATCGAAGAAACTCCTTAATACAGATCAGATACACAACTCCTTTGAAATGGAAACCAACACATGGAAACTAGTCAAATAATAGCTTGGAAGTGTGGGCATTTTGCATATGTATTTCTGTTAATTCGACTTACAGAGAGTAGGGACAACATATAGCAAAGCCAAACATCATGCACCCATGCTTGGGCACCAACTGAGCTCAACCAAGTGCAAGCACCATTCACACCAGTGCACCATCATATGAAAACATGAGAATAATGAGATGGGGGATGAAAGAATGGGGAAAGAGATGAGTCATGAACTGTATCATCCTTCTATGTGCAACCAAAACACTCCATTCAGCTCCAAATGAGAGGTCAACGTGGCCTCTCCAATAGTCAATTTGGATAGGAATCCAATTCCCTCTAAATTGACTCACTAGCAAGGAGAGTGAGCATTCATTGTGCAATGGACAAGCTAGAGCTTTCCACAATGCGAAAGGCAATTCTCAAAATGATCAAAAACTATTCTCCTTCCTCATGACATCTTTTTATAATCGTCATAAGGTCCTCTAAGGTCGAATTCCCCTCCATAGGCTTCCTCCAACTCATCCTAGTTGTTTAGTAACCCCTATGACACTTGTCATCTTCCTCATGCCTCAACCCTCTTCCAAATTCGAATGGCTGCCACTAACCTCCAAATACACCCTCTTAGTGGCTATTTTTACCCTGTCATGTCAGATTGTCATAGGTCTGCAATCAGGTCTGCAATCAAGTCTGATTTTGTCATAGAATCTTCCATCATTGTTATCATAGAGTGCATGGAATCTCTCTCCAAGTGGCACACATTTTCTTCCTAGTCTCTTCCTCTTCCATGGGAGTTATTCCTCTTCACCAATTCGAATCCTTTGGCTCATGATATGTTACTTGACACCTCTTCACCTCCCAAGAACCTTCCATTCCTCATAATTTCGAATTTGGGGGTGGGTCATGACAACTATAGGGAGGAATCTAGCCACCCAAGGTCTCCATGAACCTCCAAGTGTCTCCATGAAGCAATGCCACTTTATTTTCTCCATATTTATTATTTATATGACCCAATTTAATGTGTAGATAGTAAACTATGGTCCTTTTGGGTCTCATAGCTCTCTTATTGCAAAATTTAATGCCTCCACATCAACCTGAGGACTAATAGGTCGATGAAACATTGTTAGCTAATAATCTTATTCGGATGGAGACATGACAGCTTCAAATTGTTGTTTTAAAATGAAAAATGATGTAAAACAACAATTACTCGCTGCACTTTAACGGACTCGACCAATGTTCGAACAAATTTTGCAGCTAAGAAAAGTTGCAGAACATGAGGTAAACAGTATTTCAAAAATCATTCGAAATGGGTCATCATTATGGACACAAAAGTAAGCATGTTCATAACTGGTAATATATCCTCTGTGTTCTTTTTATACCTTCTGAGCAACAGGAACATAGTATTACAAAATCTGTGAACTCTTAGATATTATACAGGAAGGCCTCTATGTCTCCTTGTCTTTCACAAGACCTTCTATGGAGCCAGCAGCGGTTATCAGTGTTACAAGAAGAGATATGAAGCTGAAAATTTGGAAAACGTACCACTTGAGTGACCATCTATGTACTTTATTCTGTGCAATATACATCTCGACTGGAAAGTAAACTACCAATGGCCAGAAATTCAGAGCACCCAAAATTCCCAGCACATCATTGAATAATGGAAATAAGATGGCAATGCCAGTAGTTGACACCACAAATGCAGTTCTCCAGCACAGCCTCAGGAGATTGACTCTGCCCGGCCCCCATAAGGGAATGCGTATGGGAATTCCCTTGTTGATGAATTTATTGTCGGGCCAAATATGAGAAAACCATCCTTCAACGAAAGCGAAAATGGGCTGACAAAACACCTGCAAGAGTGCCATGAAATGATTTGCAACGAATTTTCTATGGGTAGCAGAAATATCAGTGTTTCAATATAGCAAAACTAAAAGAACTGAAGAGAAAACTCTTACTTGGTATGCTGCCACTAGGTGAACCACAATGCAGGCATTAGCAAAGTTAACAAGCCAGTAAGGCTCATAGAATCCAAATCCTGTCAATAGGTTTCCAGGTGCATTTTCCCCAAAAGCTGCATAACCCAGAAAACCACATAGCATATAGAAGGTAGTTGTTATGCTCACTGACAACAAATTTGCTTTCTTCATGGTTATGTTCTCTGGGGGTGTTGACTTGAGAGTATCCTACACAGTTGTAAATAAGAGGGAGCCTCATAGTTATCCATGTAGCTTCTTGCTGTCCAAAGGATTCAAATATACAAATAAACAAAAAGACTGAACTATACCTGAATTTCAAGTACAAGGGAAGTATATGGAAATGCAAATGCAATGTCACCAAGAGCTTGGAGCATCCTCCAAACTTTTTGGGCTTGAGTAAGAGAGGTGCTGCTGCTGATTCCACCCAGATTTCCTTTAATCTCTCTATTTTCTGCCATTTCCCAGAGGTTTGAACCCATAAGTTTCAACATGCCAGGCAACACATATACTGCCTATATAATCTTGCATTTTAATATAATAAGTGAATAACATCAGCAATATGGTGAATCAGACTAGATATTGAAATTCCATAGCCTGGCCATAAATGCTGTAAAACATCAACTGGGACAATGATAGAAGCCCTGGAAAGAATAGAAGAGAGAGTAGGATAAAACAATACCAATAACTTTAGCCATGCCGAGGCCAAATCCTAATGATGCATAGGTAAAGGACATTATTGCTGCAAGAATTGAAAGCCCCCACAGTTTATGAAAGTTTGGTATTTGACACAAGATAACTTGAATAATTCCAAAGAGAATCATATAGACGAGATCCGGGAAATGGCATGGTGATGCATGTCCATTCTTGTGGTAACAATCTGATCGCCTGATTGCTCTGTAATGTTCATAATTTTTAATCAATCTGGGCTATACAACCTTCCAGCACAAGTAAATAGAAGACCTAACTTTAAAAATTAGCATAAGCCCTGAAAATTTATAAAGAACAAATACAGTTGAGGAAATTTTATGCACAGAAAGGAATAGGGCAGTGAAAATAACTAGAGCCGGTGCTTTGCTTAAATCAAACATTGAGTCAATTGATTATTTTTGGGTTTTTTTTATAAATAAATTGGCTATTTGGTCATTTTTAGTGTCTAATATGATCTATATTTATAAAAAAATATTTTTTTTTATCATAATATTGACCAAAATTTATACATTTCATATTTAATATTTTCCTATCTATCTATAAACATGTTTTTTTCAATTCAAAATAATTGCCTAAAATATTATACTTCAGTATAATATTAGAATCCTTAAAAAATACCCGAGTCTCAAAGCTCTTGTAATGGAATCTGACCTAGTCTCAAAGCTCTTGTTATAGAATCTGACCTGACACTGGTTGAAGTAGTAATTGTATAAGCAATGCAGATTCCATAAAAGTAAGCATATTGAACTAGCGTACATAGCCATGCTCTTCTTGAACCTGAAAGGCCAGACAGGTAATTATTGTGTTAGCCATGCGTTTCTTGAACCTGAAAAGCAAGACAGGTAATTATTGTGTTAGCCATGCTCTTCTTACCCATGAAAACCAAGAAAAGTAATTATTGTGTTCAAAGTAGGAGGTGCATTTACAGTTCAGGTAAATGCTATATCTAGAATTTTGAGAAACTAAATTAGAAAAAATGTCATATCAATAAAATTAAGTTGAAAACTTTAAAAGTACAGAAACAAGTCTGAAAGAGTAAAAAATAAACTAACAGATGTTCATCTTAATCTCCCATCTATTTTGATTTCATATTTCAGATGTTCGTCTTAATCTCCCATCTAGTTATATATTTTGATTTCTTTTTAATTTATGGATGAATCTATGTTAAAATATTTTCCCATCTATTTTGATTTCAGATTTCAGATTTCAGATGTTCATCTTAATCTCCCATCTACTTAAGTATTTTGATTTCTTTTTAATTTATGGATGAATCTATGTTAAAATATCTAAAATCCTTTACAGATATAACACCTAAATTCACTCGAACTGCATCCCTGTAAGAACAGTTTCTCATAGGCCCAGAGACTGGATCTGGGAACCTGTAGCAGTCTGAGATCAAGAAACTGGAATACAACGTTACAAGAGCAAAAGCAACCATAGCCACAGGCCCTGCAATCCATCCCAACTGGGCAACACTCCATGCCAAAGATAACACTCCTGCCCCTATGAGCCCTGTGATGATGTGAGCCGTCGCTGTCCATAGAGTGCCTGTGTTCAAATCTCATCCACAAACTTCAAAATTCAGTCATAAACAAATGTAAGACATCTTTATGATAAAACCATTGAAGAGAAGTAAAGAATTTGGCATAGCGTACCAGTTCGGACGACATCTTTTGAGCCATCGGATTCCATGGCAGACTCCAAATTTCTTGGTGCAAACTGTGTGTGAGCTTGCAAGACTGACTACTTTAATCAAATAAATAAATATATGGATATGGATACGGATCCAGAGGAAGTGAAAATTATCCTCGAGTTCAGAATTCAGCAGGTCAGAATAGGGGGCTATAAAAGAGATTCAATCATTCCATTTAAATCACTTCGTATATTAAGTAAATGCTGGTCACATAACACTCGTTGGAATATGGAGGTCGGCGACTCGCCAGTCAAATTTTGGAATTTCTCTGTCGTGTACGTGTGGGACATTGAATCTTCAATAATGTATATCAGATGTTTGTGTCAGCACGGTAACTTTGAAAAATATAAACTATTTTAAGATTTAACTTGTGTGATTCAGGTTCGAACTTTGACACTGGAAACTAATCAATAGGTGGAGTTTGATAATGTTTTATTATGAGCCACTTATTGTACCTACTCTCCTTAAAGACATAAGACATACGTTGTCCTTATAGGTTTAACGTAGGAGTCAAACCATTGGTAAAGATAGAAGTTGAACTGATTTATTATAGTTCAGTGTATAAATTTAGTTAAAGATATAAGTTTTTTTCTTTGAGAATTAGTAAAGATAGAAGTTGAACGTATTTATTACAATTGAGTGAATTAGCAAAGATAGAAGTTGAACGTATTTATTACAATTGAGTGTATAAATTTATAGTTAAATTTATGATACCGTCAAGGTTTAATATAAATTTAGAATCCAAATTTATTAAGTATTGATATGGATCAAACATAAGCATGTTCAAATTTTTTTATCCTTAAAAGATTAGGGTTGAGATGGATCTCTCTTGTTTTATTTGTAATATTTTAAAGGAAGAAAAGGTGCAGAATATGTTTCCTATATTAATCACTGATAGAAGAATGTGCATAAAACTAAATAAGCAAAGTTGCAATAATAAACAACACACAAGCATTCAACCGTTAAACAATGATTTTTTAGAGACCATTTTCAAGGAAAAAAACTCACACTACAAAGCACACTCAATGTATCCCATTTTCAAGGAAAAAAACTCACACTACAAAGCACACTCAATGTATTAGAAACTAACAAATGGTTACAATACATTATAAAGTCTCCATGCTCTCAAGAGGAGTATTCAATTGCATTAAGATTCCAAAGAAATTTAGAGAAAATAAGAATGAGTTAAAAACTCTTTTTTTATCTCCAACCCAAGCACTTACTATATAGCCATAACAAAGCCATTTAAGATTTTATGGTTTTTCAATTCTACATACTAGAAACCACCAACAAATAATTGACAAACTATTGTTGCACCGTCATTGACTGTTTGCAATTGCTCGCATCCATTGTCTACAACTACTCAATCAACATTCATTGAGATAATTGCTCTACTAAAGTGTGTAACACACTTGTCCTAGCATTCTCCCACTTGTCATATACCTTACAAAAATATAATGCAGAATGCATCAAACTGTGAGATAATGGTTAAAGGGTCATAAGGCCCAAAAACTCACAAAAGTACTTGAATTTACCCATGCTCACTGGTTTCGTCAATGCATCTGCTGCATTCTACAAAGTGTCACTTTTCTCTAATATCACATTTCCATCATCTACCATGTCCCGAGTAAATATGTTTTGTTTTTGCAGGAAAGGTTGGGTTCTTATCTAGAAAAGTGGCACTATTAATAGATCACATTGAACTATAATTGCACTTTGACTTAGCCCTGTATTTTAACACAATTTCATAAGTCATATGACCTCCTTAGAGGAGTAGTTGCTATATACTCTACCTCTATAGTGGACAAAGTGACCACATCTTGTTGCTTACTCATCCAACTTACTACTCCACCAAACAATTGAAACACATATCTGTCAATAGATGTCCTTCTATCTAAATCCCTATGCAATCATAATGTACATAACCTTGTATATCCATCAAATGTTGGTCCCCTAAAACATCACTATGATAACAAATGAGATATTTGGAAGCACCTCATAAATACTTAAAGACTCTCTTCACTATAGTCCAATGTTTTCATGTCCAAGATTAGCCATAAATCAACTCAAGTCTCCCAATACTTGGGCAATGTCAATTGAAATCTTAGATCCCACATAAATCGGAACACTTCGTAGTTCAAAGTCTACCATGCAAAAACTCTATAGCACAAAATTCACACTCTGGCTCAACCAAAATATTTTTTAGTCTCTCTCTCATAATCTCCATTCCAATGAGATATTTTGCAATTCCCAAGTCCTTCATGTCAAATTGTTTTGAAAGCTAAGACTTCAAATCACAAATCACATCAGTACTATTAACAAAAAATAACATAACAAGGAAATTACCTCCATCTTGTTTGTCATACACATAATGATCTTATTTGGATCTCAAAAATCTCAAACCTAATACAAAAGTATCAAATTTTTGGTACCACATTCAAGGAAATTGTTGAGACCATATAAAGAATATTCTAATTTGCAAACCAATGACTCTTTATCTTTTTCAACTTAGTGCTCAAGTTATCATATAGATCTCCTCCTTCAAGTCGCCATGTAGGAATGTCATTTTCACATCCATGTGTTCTATCTATAAATCAAAGGTTGTTACTACAAATAACGCAAACCTAATCATATGTTAACTTAGTAACTAGGGGGGAATCTCACCAAAGTTTATACCCTAAACCTAGGAACATCCTTTTGCAACCAACCTTACCTTGTACTTAACACTGCTATCTGAAGTACTCTTCTTTTTGAACACCCATTTAAATCCAATGGGTTCTCATCCATCAAGCAATGGTAAGAAGTCCCACATATCAATCTTTCTAAGTGCAATCATCGTCTCATCCATGGCCAATCTCTGAACTTATTAATTTCCATATTCATTCCCTCTTTCAGAGTTCCAAACTCATTGATGTTAGTAGATTAAACAAATATACATCTGAAATCAAATAGACTCTAATTACACTATCAAGTTTCTTTCTTTGCCAAGTGGACTTTCTTAAGGTTTGAGGTGGAGTTGAACTTTTTGTTCATTTATTGTTTCAGCCTATGTTGTTGGGAGCGGGGAGCGGGAGCGAGAGTGGAGCGAAAAGCAAAATTTTCAAAAGTTCCCATTTTGGGAGCGTTTCGGGAGCATTTTTTGTATAGTATATATTTTAATATATTTTGATAGATTTATATCTAAAAACATGTAGGATGTTGAATTAGCTAGAGAATACACGGATTAAACCATATAACATCAATCATCTAGTAGTTATAACTTATAACATTATCATCAAATGATCAACCATAAAAACTTTTGTAGGAGCTTGGCAAAGAAGGAAGGTACCATAACATTGTCATTAAATGATCAACCTAGTATAAAATTGTTTAGTATAGGAAAGGAAGGGAGTGCCTTAGGAGCACCTTGGGAGCGTGTTCCCAAAACTGAGAGCATTTTGGGAGTGGGAGCGAGGGGGTGGGGAGAGCTACCACGTAACATAGGACTTTCAGCTTTATCAAGCTTGGGTGGTAGCTGAACAACTGACTTCTTCTCATCGTCATCTGGTAGGACCATTGTGGAAGAAAACTTAACTTCTTTCTACTATACAACAAGATCCCAAAACTTGCACCCTTTCACATCAACACCATAGCCAATGAAAATACATTTCATTGCCTTGTTATCCAACTTCAAATGTTTCTCCTTAAACACATGAGCTTATGCCTTACAACCAAAAACACAAAGATGTTGAAGTGACACTATCTTACTTGTCCCTCCACGGGGTCCCACAAGGCTTGAAAGACATATTAACTAGGTGACCTGCAATAGCAACTGCCCAAAACTTCTACTCTAAGTTGTGTCCACTAAGCACACTCTTGTCTCAAATCTCTTGTGATGGAATCCGACCTGATGTTGATTGAAGCTGTGATTGTATAAGCAAAGTACATTCCATAAAGGTAGGCATATTGAACTAGTCCACATAGTCTTGTTCTTCTTGAACCTCAAAAGCAAGACATGTAATTATTGTGTTAGCCATTAGTCTAGTAAATGTCATATCATTTAAATGGTAAAAAAAAGATCAAATTAAAAAATTAATTAAAATGTTTAAAAGTAAAGAAAGAATCATGATAATCAAATTCAAAAATTAATTAAAATGTTTAAAAGTAAAGAAAGAGTCATGATAATCAAATTCAAAAATTAATTAAAATGTTTAAAAGTAAAGAAACAGTCATGATAAAGTAAAAATTAAACAAACGTATATTCATTTTCATTCCTATACGGTTTTGGCTATTGATCGGTTCCCTTGAAGTACGCAGATATAACACCTAAATTCACTTGAATTACATCCCTGTAACAACAGTTTCTCATGGGCCCAGAGAGTCATCTAGAAATCTGTAGCAATCTGAGGACAAGAAAGTGTAATACAAGCAAAAACAACCATAGCAACAGGCCCTGCAATCCAGGCGAACAATACTCTACATGCAGTAGAGCATTTAATGCGACAGCGGTCGCACTGTCCGCCGTCGGATCGCTCTTTGGAACGGATCCCACTGCGAACAGTGCGACCGCCGTCGCATTAAATACTCTACTGCATGTAGAGTATTGATCGCCCTGCAATCCATCCTAATTGGGCGAAATTCACTCTAGCGCACCTATGAGCCATGTGATGATATGAGCCGCTGCTGTCCATGAGTGCCTGTGTTCGAATCTCGTCTACAAACTTCAAAACTCAGACATAAACAAAACTAAGAAATCTTTATGACAAAACCATTGGAGCGAAGTGTGAAGGAATTGAGAAATATAGAATTGTCATACCGTACCAGTTCGAAAGACATCTTTTGGGCCATCAGAATCCATGGCAGACTCCAGACTTGACTTCCTGATCCAAGCTTTGTGTGAGCTTGCCAAAATGACTATTTTAATCAATTAAAAATATATATATATGGGGATCCGAGGAAGTGAAAATTATCATTCAGTTCAGATATCAGACCGGGAGAGGGGATATGGAAGTCGCCAAGTCAAATTTGGAAATTCAGTCATGTAGATGTGGGACATCAATTCTTGAACTTTTTACACAAAACCAAAAACATAAATTGTCACGAGTGGATATCACATGCTTATGTTTATGTTTCACTTTAAAAATTGTATTTTAAGATTTAATTTTGATTTAGTTTTGAACTTTGCCATTTGGAAATTAATTAATATGTTCGGTTTGCCAATGTTTTATTATCAATAACTTTTTTTTTCCAAAAGAAAAATAGTAGTTCTTTGATATTTATTAGAATCAAAGGTAACAAGATAAACATCTATGATACTAGGTATCATATCGAGTCAAAACCCTCAAATAGTGCTCAATACCCACAAACATTGCTCAACAACCTGAGCAACTAGGGTGAGGCTCCCAGCCAAAGAAAAAAACCACAAACAGTGCTCAACAACCTGAGCACCTACCCAGAACCAAACCCCAGCCAAATAAGCGTTGGGGGCATGTACAAACTGCTCCAAAAAGAATCAATGGAAAAATGCAAATACATTGACAAAACCCCATCATCCCGCAGCCAAAAGTCCTAAAGAAATGGTAAAAGTTCACCACCGGTAAGACAAATGGAAGTTGAATGACGACTAGGGTTCAAACCCTAGCCAACAGGTATTGAAGGTAGCCTCTCCACAGATCGCCCTGATCTACAGTACGAAACTTCACCAATGTTGCATCCCGCACGACGGCAATATAGCCTCGTTGTCGATGACAGATCACCTATAGCTCGCGGGCCTCTGTTGAAGTCCCACGCGTTCTGTAGTGCTCGCACCGACTCTCACTCACGAACCTTCTCCACAACAGCAAGCATGAGCCCAAACACACTATCAGCTTGGTTCCCGTCTCGTTCCTTCTCCACGACAATGTGCACGAGTCCAAAACGCACCATCAGCTTGGCTCCCGCATCTGGGATCGAGTACACAGTTGCGCACAGGAAAGTAACAGCTTGGATTAGTACCCTAGCCGCTTGTACAGTTCAGTGGCTCTGACTCACAAAACATATTGGTGGCTACTCCAGCAAAAACACCCAAAACTGAAACCATGACGAGCCCAAACACACCAATCGCTTGGTTCCCACTCCAGGTACCAAGTTCACAGCCACGCAGAGGAAAGGGAAGTGACTAGGGTTAGTACCCTAGCCGCCTGTACAGAACCACGGCTTCGACTCTCAAAACCCTAAGCAACTCATCTTCTTGACTTGTCTTCAAGTTAAACGATGACCCTTATTATCAACAACTTGAAGTTTCAACCTACCCATTCATAATTGTCAGAAGACAATAAATGGGAGCAAATGTTTTCCATTTCCTACCTATCTTTATTATACTTACTCTTTACTAAGACATTTTTTCGAAATAAAAAGTATGTAATATGCAAATTTTTTCTATTTCTTATATATATTCATTGTATCTATTTTTCATTTCTTATATATATTCATTGTATTTGCTTTTCTTTACTATAGAGGAGATTCAACTTATGGTACAGAGAAGTGATGATTTATGTGCATATAATATGGATCATGTTATCACAATTTTTGTAACAACCTAAATAGTTAATCTTATTCAGGACAACAGAGAATGATGGTTGCTAAAGTTGTGACTCTCGAGAATCCTAACCTCCAAGACATGCTTTGGTTGTCACTCAGGGTAGGTTATCATATGTTTAAGCTTCTTAGATCACCTAAGGTGAACTTAGACTAGTTAATGGAGGTGACCCAAGTTTGGCCGAATGACCAAACCACTTTTGGATGATACAGGATACCAGTGAAAAATGGATGACTAAAAGAACAAGATACCCTAGCAACACTTCCTATATTACTGAAGCTATTGAGTTAGGGTTTAGGCTAATGCTCAATCAAGCTCAATTTTCAAGATTAGTAAAGAGATAGAGGAAAGGAGGTGCTAAGGAAAAGATGTACAAGACTTTATCTTGTGTATGATGGTTAAGTGGAAATATTAGAACACAAATGAGGCTTGAGACGATTCCAAGGAAAACCCCAATACTAATTCGACTTGCTACAAATGAGAGATCATACAAAGTATGCAAAATGAACAAGTTCTTACACACCACAAGTGAAAATCGACCTCTAATCCCAAGGGTGAATTGATAGATGACAAGATCAATGCTTTGGATGAGAAATGGAATCACAAAGAAGTCATGAGGGATGATGAAAATAATCACAAGAGAAACGACCTCTCTCATAGAAGCAACGATCTCTAAACCCTAAGGATGAATTTGTTTTAGTTGAGATTATAAATAGATGGGGTCGAAATGTTTTATGAAGACGCCCAAAAGAAAACGAGTTACTTCCCAAAAGAAATTCGTCCTCTCTACAAGAAAATAACCTCTAAAATTTAATACAAATTTGTTTTGCCAAACGAGAGAGATGGGGTCGATATGAATTCGGTTTTTTTTTGGAGACACCGAATGCATACAAAATGAAACCCCACAAGAAAATGACCCCTTTAGTAGTGAATTCATCCTCCACACTTGAACGATTTTGTTTTTGGTCAAACGAATAGGGAAAATAAAGGCATGCAAATTCACTAGGATTATAATGATGCCCTTCACAAGCAAACAAAAATATCCCCAAGGGGAATCAACCTCCTCCACAAGTGATGTGAATTTGCAAAACTTTTTCTTATTAACAAATGATTTAGAGAATTTAACCAAAGAGTTTTTGGGTACTTACCTTGCCCTAAAGATGATGGATGAGTTTGTCCCCTGTCTTAATGACCCCAAATAAATCTCCCTCCTCTTCTTCTCAAGTCGCTCTTGTTCAATCCGATGGATCCCCCTTGCAAAACCAACAAGAACATAATTAGAAAGCTATATGCAATAGATAAAAGATAATCTAATCAATTTTCACATAAAAATGATCTATAGTAAACAAAGGAGAAATGACAAAGAAAAATAGTTGAAACAAATCTTTCTCATTCATAGATTACTCCCTATCGGAGAGAGAGTCCCACCTGTGCTATTGTCTCTAATTAGAGAAATCACCCCTCCTTTCTTGTAGATAGAAACACCATGAAATATTTGCTCAAGAGAAGAAGAAATTCAATTTAGTGGAGAAGGAGATTAGAAAGACAAAAATAGATCCATAATAACCCCAAGATTCTAGATATACGAGACAAAAAATAGTTTGATATTATTTCTCCAAAAGCCAAGAGTCCCTTACAAATGAGGGGCTCACTGTCTCTTATAGATAAAAGAGGAGCAAAATCCCTTAATGGCCTTTTAACGGATGGTTAATATTAAAATATAAATATAAAAGATCAATGGTGGAGATTTAATCTCTCACTAATACATGGATCAAGTTGGAAATAGTCTAATATAATGACGAGGGAAAATTGCCTCTTACACCCAAGATACAAATAATAAGATATAACAATAATACATCAACATCATCCTAGGGGGCTCAATTCATGCCTAGGGAAGAATTTTACAACTTTATATGAGTATTTTCTTTGATACACAGGTCGCTACAAGAGAAAGTCGCCCTCATAAGGTGAAAGACACCCCCATGGGGAAATGAAACCTGTGGTGAGATAACATGAAAATATGCCTTGAAAGATGTCAAATCGTCTCTAGGTGATCATACCAACATAACCCAAGTCACTTCTTTCCATTCATTAATCCCATGCCACACATCTCATACCTTGGTCACTTTTAATTAATTAATTTTTTAGTTGGAAATCTTTGTAAATATTCTATTTACCCATAATGGGCTCTTCCTTTGCATAGAATAACGATTTGACTTCACAAATGGATCTTGAAATATTGAAAACACTAGGATCCACTACTCATACACCCTCGACCAATCTATCATAGTCACTATGAACAAATCTCCAAATTTTAATTAAAAAATGGCTTAATTATTTCCATTGACTTTATAAAATTGGTTAATCAAGCCATTTTTTACAACTTGATGCATGGAGTAGTCCAACTGACCTCCAAAGACACTAATATGAATACTAATAACTTATGTGGGCTCCTGTTGTGGGTTTGATTCGCTAACCAAGTCCAACATAACAAAAACTGAAGCTGAGTATATGAATCAAGACTACTGCATGCAAGAGGTGTTAGTCCTTATCATAATTAGTATTGGAAACCGACCAGATTCTAAGTTATGCCATTCATATAGTGATCAAAGCGAAATTAAAAATAACAAGACTATAACTAAGTGCAAAAATAAGAGCATAGGACAGTTCTACATACATACTCATTTTGCATTAACTATTGTGATGCGATCTATAGATGAATCCTCCCTCTCTCGGGTGACAAACAGAGCGAGTAAAGTTTGAAGGTTTTGGTCAAAGTGGAATTGATTTATGGATAGACTCGTTTTCCTTTGGAGAGAAGGAATTGACATGGGCCTTTGTGACATTTGTTGGAGTGACAAACACTAGGGTAGGGCAGTGCCTCATAAATGGATGAAGTGATTGGAAGGCACCCTTTTGACTCTAACAAGACCCACTTTTATTTTAGAACTTGATAATTTTCATTTCACATTTGTATTTTCTTTGAATTTGATTAGATTTCATATCTTTCACTTTGCATTTATTTGGATATATCATTTAAGTGCACTTTGCATTTTGAATCCTTTAGTTAGCTAGCCTCGAAAGGTATCAATCTTGGATAGCCTTGTGGGCCCAAGATAATGACACGGCCTTAGCGCCGCTGCCAATTAGCATCCATAACCTCGAGGAAGTTTCCACAGTAATGCCCTTTTACAGGCAAGCAGGCGGCACATCAAACAAAGGATGAGCACCTACTCCCTTGTACACTAACTAAATTTAAGGACGGGGATCTTACTTCGACTTGCCAACCTAACTGCACTCAATCATCCTGTGTGCAAGACGAGAAAGGTCAACAAGTATGAAGACAAAGCCACATACTCCGGAGTCGAGACATGTGAAAAACATGGAGCCCATCCAAATGTAGAGGCCACAAATGGGAAGGTCCGCAAGTCGATCAATCATGTCCTAGTCAAGGGTTTCAAAGCAAGGTGGATGAGATGGATAATGTGGATAAAGGCCAAGCAAATAACTGAGAGCGAGGGAAACGATATAAGTGTTACATCCCCAACTAACCCAAGACATAGCATGTATATGAAACTATCAACTATACTCCTACATCATTTAGAGTACATGTCTTACTTACAACCAAATAAGAATAAATGTTCATTAATGAAATAACAAGGTCTAGCATAGTACCTCTACATACCTACTCAAACTTGCAACTGTAACTGCAATCCACTTGTACGAACATTGCTATCTCTGCATGGAAAGGAAACAATACATCCAACTAACTTCTCTACTCCAGTGAACCAAGGTCTTAACATGCATGACAAGGAAGGTCATGAAAAGGGCTCAAAATGACGAGGGTGACCCTACAACTGCTTCCCTTGAAATATCCAGTTGAACATGTATATATATCATCCACCACTTATATGCTTTGATGATCATCCACCTCAAGTGTAAGGACTAGGTTCATGACTGATAGTCTGGTCTGAAAAAATGATAAGTAGCCCAACTATTGTGCATGTGATAACAAATCCAAGTTCATTATATTGTACCATCAACATATATCTATCTTACCTAGTTCTATCAAGTACTTATAAGAATAAAACATAATCATACTCAAATTTATTAGTGCATAACCTACCCTTACCTAAAGATAGAGGTTGAACATATGATACCACCAACATAAATCCATAACCCACATCTATTAAGCTTCAATAGGGTTCAAACATAATCATGTTCAAACTTCTTAGTACTTTACAAAACAAAGTTGAGATAAATCTAAGTTGCTTTTATTATTATTATTATTATTATTATTAACGGTAATCCATTTTTTATATTCTATTATATTATTATGGTCATAATGTTTTTTTTTTCACTTTTATATTTGACTCTCAACTCTTTTATTTTAATTTATTAACATTATGTAATGACGTACATCTCATCAACATTAGGTTGTAGAGTGCACACCACTTTTCTTAATGCAAACATATGATAATCCACACATACATATTAGAAATCATTGAGGCTTCATTACTCTAACCTTTACAATACTAAAAATTAAACTTAAATATAATGACTAACATATATATTTTATGAAACTAAATTCATTTCCACATTCTCCTTAAACCATTAGCCAAATTTTATTTTTATAAGTTTACATAACGACTTCATGTAACTCACTTATACATACCACAACCATAACAACTTCATGTAACTTACTGTGATATACCACAACAATAAAAACTTCATGTAACTCACTTTTACCTATCACAAACCTCTAGATGGTTACCATTCCATTCTAGTAAGACTATATAATCCTTTGAGAAGATCCTAATCAAATTCCATTCCCATGGGCCTTTCTGACAACTTGAGATGGAATATATATATATCCCATGGGCCTTTATGACAACTTGAAATGGAATATATATATATATATATATACCAAAACTTACCCCTCTTTCTCTTAATCTAGATTTCATTAATCGGTCTCACTCCCATGGGCTTTCATGACCCTTCGAGTAATGATTGTGACACTTGAAATTATGACCCCCAAAAAAATGATGACTTACACATTTTTATCCACATGAATCTTTACCTACATGCTTCAAATCTTTTGGAATATTTACCTACCACCTACCTCACAATATTTTGTTTTCGATGATAACTACTACCACCGACAAATATATTATATGGGACCATTAAACTTACCATTTACATGAGGATTTTCTTTAGTCTAAAGTTTAAAATTCAAATCTCACATATATTTAACTAGCAATTGCCCCAAGGAAGGTGCAATAATACGCCGTTAAGGTAGTTGTTAGCGGGTAAGTGAGAAAAAAAAGTGTAACATTGAAGTGAGCCAAAAAAAAATGGAGAATAAATATATATTATGTGCCAATATTGAGAGAGGTCACTTGTTGCAAACAAGAATTAATGGAGATCCCAACGCTATTCCAGGAAAAGCCACCTGGTCATAAAGAAGGATTTTCGATCTTACAATGGAGGAAAAAAATGTCAGAAACAAGATATGGTGCCCTGTGGTCTTGAAACTCAAGCGAGGGTTGATGACCTCCTGTACAACAAATAAAGTGAATATTCTGATTCTAGGCCAAATGCAATTGAGAATATGGCAGTATGGATGATCGTGGCACTGATAGTGAGATTTTAGTAGTACTCGAAACGTTTTTCTACCTAGAGAAATTTATGTTGAATCCAGTTGCAATCCCTGTGTCTAATTGAAACTACAATCGAGACGACGTGTAGGATCTGCACAAATCAAAAGACATGGTGCCTCATCTCGAAATGAGAAAGATATTGGAGGAACTGGTTCTTAGAAAGGCAATAAACCACAACCAACTTAACCACCAAAAAATAAAACAACTAGGTCCCATTTTTTCTTTACTCCATATTAATCAACTTGTTTTCTTATTTCGTACCCAAATCATGTCCAATACAATGTTCTTAAAACTACTAATTTCTAACCATATAGTGGATATGCTACAAACTATGGCTATACTCATATGTGCTTACAAAACCATATCTATGTGGATGACCATAAAAATATATATATATTTTTAAATAAAGATAGTAGATGATGTTGAATGGTTATTTTATTACTGTAGTATAACCAATATTTTCCCATAACTACTTTAAATAATAGATAAGAAGGGTTTTATTTTATTAAAATATTCATTTCATTGTGTTAGGTAACCATAGAAATAAAAAATTGTGAACATAAAGATAATGGATGATGTTAAAGAGGTGAGTACTTCACATGTCAGTAAAAGAAAAAAGAAACCTATCACATCATTCACATGTTAGTTCACGAGACAATTAAAACATATCACATGGGTAATACCATACCTTTAGTAATACCAAAAAAAAATGGAGCACTTCAATGTATTGAAAAATCAAAAGATTAACAGTTTAACATCACATTATACAATGAACATGCCATTGTAGAGGAGAAATATATCTGATGAAGAAAAGAAGCCAATGTGTAGGCATAATATGGAATTACTTGTTGTCCATGTGGTTCCAAAGTTCATAATTGTGCTAGCATAGGTTGTCAAAGCAGCTTGGAAAACAAACATTTGACGACGGTTTATATAGTTTTTCTTTCATCAGATGGATGTGAAGACTGCTTTCCTTAATGGCGGAGTTGAGGAAGAAGTATATAAAGAGCAGCTGAAAGGTTTTGAAGTTCATGGGAATGAGTCCATCTGTGCAAATTAAAGAAGGCCTTGTATGGGCTTAAGCAAGCACTGAGGGCTTGGTATGGAAGAATTGACAACTACCTTCAAAGCTTGGGTTTTTCCAAGAGCTCCACTGATCCTAACATGTATTTAAGATTTTGGAAAACCATTCTTTGATCCTACTCTTTTATGTTGATGATTTGCTCCTTGCAAGAGAAAAACAATTGATAACCTAGTTCAAGAGGGAGCTCACTTCTAAGTTCGAGATGAAAAACCTAGGTCTCATGCACTATTTTCTTGGGCTAGAGGTTTGGCAAAGAACAGATGAGATTTTCCTCTCACAAGATACTCAATTGATGTATTGCGCATATTATATGGGATGATGGACTGTTAGTCCATGAGCACTCCCATGGTATCGAATCTAAATAAGTTGGATATGTCAGGTTCTGGTTCAGATATGGTGGATCCCACTATGTATCGGCAACCCATAGGATCCTTAATGTACTTGATTCACGTCTGAACTGAGGCACAGACATTGGGTTGCTTCCAAACATGTGCTTAAATACCTTCGTGGGACTTTTGCTTATGGTCTCAAATACACTTCCAGTGGTGAGTATTGCTTCATGGTCATGTTGACTATGATTGGATTAGTAGCTCCGTGGACACAAAAAGTACTTCAGGTTACTGTTTTAGCATGGATTCTGCTATGATATCTTGATCCAACAGGAAGCCAAGATCTATAGTTCAGAGTACCGCAAAAGCAGAGTATATAGTAGCAAGTGATGCTAACAGAGAAGCTATTTGGTTGAGAAAGATTCTAGTCAGGTTGTTTGGTGAGATGCTTGATTCTATTGTCTTTCACTGTGATAACTAGAACTGTATAAAGCTCTTAGAAAACCCAGTATTTCATAACAAATCAAAGCACATTGAGATGAAATATCACTACATCAAAGATATGGTTCAGAGAGGTGCCATAAAACTAAGTTGCATTGTGACCAATGAACAGATTGCAGATGTGTTGAAAAAGTCTATGTCCTTAACAAAGTTTACATACTTTCCAGACAAACTTGGGGTGGCAAAGAATGCCTCCCTCGTTGATAGGGAGTGTTGAAGTTTGCAGCATTGTGAGTCAATCTCCAAGTAAGCTTTGACTTATTAATATAACTAATGTTACATAGATATGAGGTGTCTAGCCTTCTACCAACGACTCCTATACAAAAATACAAATATCTAAGGCATAACTACCTATAGCCACAATAATTACTACAAATTCCTTAAACATTCACTAAGTTGTCCAAATCCTTCGCGTAGACTCCCTAAGACTTAGTGAGTTCATAAAACACTAGACTTTATACCTTATGACGCCTTGTCCACTCTTGCCAATCATTCCTTAATTAACTTCTTGAATGACTTTGCACAATGGATAAGTCCTCTTTTTATAGTGAAAGGTACCTTCTCATTTCCTCCTCCTAAGATGCCTTGCAACATGTTCCATTTCCAAGTGGACCCAAATGCAATGCACTTCTCATTTCCTCCTCCTAAGATGCCTTGCACCATGTTCCATGTCCAAGTGGACCCAAATGCAATGCACTCTATATGCCAAGTCTTGGAGTGTTTATCCCCTTGGGTTAGCATGTCCCACCAATCATGTGCTTGTGCCCAAGGCATTTTTAATGTCTTGTGTTTCCAATGGTCAAATCCATCCCACTTGAGCGGCATCCAATGCGCTTATTGCCATTCCTTGTTCATCCCAAACATCTCTTCGTCCAAGTTGATATGCACATTCAAATATCTATGCACTCGTGCCCATGGGAAAAGGTGTTGCACCCACAAGTCAAGCCACTGCTATCCACCGCCCCATGAACCAAGGAATACTCAGTTGTCCAAGACAACATGCGACTTCTAGAGAAAGTCCCAAATGTCATCCCTGATCTTGCTGCTATACTTGACCAAATTGCGTTTCCAAACCCTCCAACACTTGAGCATGCCTTACCATCGTGCAAGATCACCCTTAGGCATGCTCGTCTAGCCTTGCAACCAGCTGAAGCCTACCAATGACCATCTCAATAGATGGTAGGCGCACCCACGACACCCATTACTCACTGCAAAGCAAGGGATTTACACCTTATTTTTTTGGGCAATTGAATTTCAATTGAAATTGCATTATAAAGTTGATCTACTGAACACGAAAACCTAAATTTTCTTAACCAAACTCTGAACATGTTTTATAGGCTGTTTACAACACACAGGTTTGATTGGCTCTCGTCGTTGTATGTAGAAAGAACACATAGGTCTGATTGGCTCTAGTTGATCTACTGAACATGAAAACCTAAATTTTCTTAACCAAATTCTAAACAGGTTTTATAGGCTGTTTACAACACACAGGCTTGATTGGCTCCCGTCGCTGTTTGTAGAAAGAACACGACATATTTGCATAACTACAAATAAAATAAACATTCAACTCAAAAATATGGAGAAAGGACATGAATGTAATAATCAAATATCGACAATTGTGCTGTGTAGGATAAAGTTTAAAAAGAATTTGAACTTAAACTATTTGCAAATCGATCTGTAACCTGCACAATGAATTACTTTTATCATATTTCTGCGAGAGCGGAAGGTGAAATTGCGTTTTGAATAACTCTTTTCAAATACCCAGATATAATAACGCACAAAAAAAAGCCACAGCCTGCAGATCAAGAAAGACATTAAATGCTACATGATCTGTAAAAAAATCAGGGAAATTCTTTGTATAATTTTTTTTTATAGAATCTTTATTGGCCAGATTAGACTTCCAAAATAAATGCCCAAAATGAGAGTCTTTTCAATTACTACCAAGTTATGTTGTTTCCATAGGATACTCCATGGTCATTCGATACAAGCAATTGCGGAACTCCATTTCCTCATGAATGTATCTGTGTAGACAACTGCGGTACTTCAGCACCAAATGTTTCTCTGAATATTTGATACCCAACTTGGTGCGCAGGGTATGGAACAGATTCGTCAACTCATGCACATCTTGATCTCTTTGCTGCCACAGCGTAGTCCATTGGATGTACTTGTCCTCATAGCTCCCCATCGGATAATATTGTCCCTTAATGGCATCTCGGAAAGAATTCAAAGTGGGTACGACCGAGAACAAAGAGGGTTCCTCCTCATCCTTTCTCTCACAGTAGGTTTCCCACCAGTCCTTGACATGGGGGGCGGCTTTGAGTAGAGAAAAAGTAATCTTTTCCCGGTCAGAAAAGTCATGAACCGAGAAATATCCTTCTAATAGATTCAACCATTTATCTATGGCGTCTGCATCTATTCGACCATCAAATATGGGAATGTTGAAGTTCACTTGTACCTTAAAAGGGATTGCACCTCCAGAGTGGCTGCTAGATGCAGATGCGCCGCCAGTGGGAAGTCGTTGAAGGATCTGGGCAAAGTTATCCATCATCATGTTCCTTTCTTTTTCAAGGGCCTCCTCAAGCAACATTTTGATAGGATCTTCTACACCCTCATCTTTCTTTTCATCCCCCATGGGTGGTCGTCGGGATTTGCGAGGCTGATCTTGCAAAGGTTCAACCAGATCAAGCCCTAACTCTTTATACCCTGCCCTCGTTGGGGACATGCAAAGAAGGATCGAGAAAGAGTGGATTGCTCTGATACCACTAATCCGGATTTATGCAGGAACGCAACAGAATACACAAATAACCATAGAAACAAATATGCAGTGGAAATAACACTTCATTTCATTAATCAATAACTGAAACTTATTTACATATAGAATGGAAATAAACTAGCTAGAGTGCTGGTAGCTTATCTCTGAGAAGAGATGTGGTGGCTACATGCCTCTGAACTCTGTGTTACAATGAGGCTCGAAGGCCTATATATTATTGAGAAACAATGGAAACCCTACACATCCAAAAACCTAACCCTAGGAGGTGAAATGCCTTAATGTGGGCCCCGTTGGGTAACTTGGTACATCAATTTCTCGGGGTCGTAACTTTAGCATACTACCTCCATTTGATGCGCATGATATATCATTAGAAAGATTTGTTTAAGGAATACATCCATAAATACCAAATATCAAGTCCGAAACGGACTCATATTTTCCTAACCATTCGATGCCAAAAAAACGTCGTTTAGGGCCTCAAAACGGCTCCAGAAGTTTAGGACCCAAAAACTGCCAAAAATAGTAAATTGTGCTACAATTAAGGAAACTGGAAAACTAAAAGAAACAATGGTGGGGGCCTAAGAGGAATAGGTGGGTGGCCACCAATATCCTCCTGGATCAGTTTGGGATTCTCAGTCCCATTAACTTGAAACAAGGGTATCTTTACGTCGTCACCCACCATTTTGTATCTCCTCCCAATGTTAGTTGATCCACTACTATTACTACTATGCTGACCCGCAAGAAAACCATGGGAAGAACTCACATTTTTTCCTCCTAATTTTTTCACAGTGCACAGAGATGTAGGTATGTTGTAGCTTTGGTTTGGTCCTCCTTACTATTCAGGTGTATCCTAGTTATCTCCATCGTCATTGTAGGGTCATTTAGTCCCTTTTGGTCCCTTCTTACATTTTTTCGTTCTAGTCACACCGGGAATCTCCCCAGTCCTCCTCCTTTTTTCTTATCGGGACCTCACTCGACTTCACAAGCGACAACACTCTTTTGTAGTTTCCCTCATGGTCTCATCGTAACTTCCATCCATATACCATCTATCATTCCATCCAAACCATCACTTTAGCAGTACCCACAGCCTCCATAGACCAGTGATTTACTCGTCGAAATTCATTTTTAGTATTCATTTTTAGTAGATGAGCATCTTAATCCACAGTTGTAGCGATAATAGAAATCTCCCTCTTGGTCCCTTAAAGAATTTCCTTTCTGCGTCACTGTAGGATTTGAATGTGTCAACAACAAACTCTGTAATATATCATTCCAAAATGTTTTCTATCCACACATTGACAACCCTTGAAGCCTTGTTATTCACCGTTTGTAACTGCTGAATAAGTTTTGGGATTCATTGATCAGGTTTGCCTCCTTGGAAATTTTTCTTCTGGAAGGTAAGTTGTGCCAACCATTCATTTAGTACTATTGGAAACTCAACAAAGAATATCTAATGAATATTAGAATAGATATATCTTCCCAACCAATCCTCTGTCGTCAATCCAGGGTTCTGATTCTCTTCTTTCATGAACTCTCGATCCTTTTGATCAAACCAGTCCTGGATCTTCGATTTTGTCGGATGCCACAACATGTCCTCTTTTTCTTCGCACTATGGTTTCGGCAACATAACCATTCGTTGAAACTATATTGTCTACAGGGGTTCACCTCTCAGATCTGTCGACACCCATTGACTCAAACTCCCTAAACATCGGTCCAAACAGGTTTTACCCTATCCAACAACACCTACGAAGAAGGTGCAGTCTCACCTGAGATGTCTAAGGGAGGTAAGTAGGAACCAATTTTTTGTAGAGGGAAGAGGACTTTCACACTACAGTTTATTCTACCGCAATATTGACCAGAAATCTAGGGTTTGAATTGGATCAACTCACTGTTGGATGGAATTGTCATTGATGTCAAAAGAGTTCAGTAATGACGAAGGAATAAGTGATGATAGGGAAAGCAATGGCATATGTGACAAGGATGGAAATACACATGAGAGGATTCAGTGAGGGGATTAGATCAGGTGAAATCTGATTGAGATTGATTGATCAATCCTTTGATGCAGAGTCGTGGAGTTGCAGTCAACTTATTTAGAAGAGGTTGGATGGCTAAATATTGTATCAAGAAAATAGATCGACGGTAGGGTAAGAATCTGTAAAGTAAATGTGCATGGAAGATAACATTCCGAAGCGCCAAAGTGAAGTTCCATGTTTGATAAATGATTGTTACAAATGTTAAATTTAAATATTAAGCTAGGTTAATTTTAGTAAATGTTTGTAATTAAACTAAGAGGTGACTTGAAAAGTCACCTCTCTTCCCCACTTAAGGTATAAATACCTGGGGCAATTATTATTGTAAACCATCTTCTTCATATTTATTACTTATACATTTTACATTACATTTCTTTTCTCCTCCATCAACATTTCTAGTATTTCATTGGTATCAGAGCCTCTTGGCTCTCGGCACCAGTCCACCACCATCTCACCTCCGCTGCACACCTCCTCTTTACTGTCCACGCGCTCACGCTGCACTCCATCTCCACCTCCATCCCGCTCCATCATTCTGCCTCTCCCCAGCACCCCTCCTCCTGCCTCCTCTCCAATACCAATTTAATATTAAATAAATTATTAATATTGATATATTTTTATTAATATTATTAATTATTAATATTATTATCAAACAAAAATATATT
Organism: Pseudotsuga menziesii; assembly: GCA_001517045.1. NCBI lineage: Eukaryota > Viridiplantae > Streptophyta > Pinopsida > Pinales > Pinaceae > Pseudotsuga > Pseudotsuga menziesii. Next base: position 49,821 of record LPNX010077392.1, read on the forward strand.
ATAATAATTATTTAAAAAAAAAACATGGCGGGCTGGCATCATATCGCAAAAATAAATAAATCCACATTTAGTGCTGAGAAAATTCCAATCACAAGATCAGTGGACGCTCGGTTCAACCAAATCAATGAGAAGATTAACAAGAACTACGAGGAACTCCAGGCAAAGATCAAACAAACGAGTGACAATTTGACATCGACTTGGACACAAATCACGTCACGAATGGAGAATACTTCCTCACTTTACAAGAAGACCAAAAGAAAAATTAGGCAGTTTTAACTGCCATCTTGGATAGATTACAAATATCTAATGACCCGTATCCAAACTCTCCAAGAACACCAGAGAAACCAAATCCTCTATTCAACATATCGTCCTCAAACTCATATACATAAGGACGCCAAATGCGGGTGAAAGTCAAGTTACCCAAATACGACGGGGATGAATGATAATGCATAGCATGGATTAACAAAGCCGAGGAATACCTAGACATCCACAACATCCATTATGAAGGTGAGAAAATTAAATATGCCTCCATGCATCTAGAAGGAAATGCTTACAATTGGTACTTATGGTGGAAGAACACTGCAAGAATATGTTCTCACAACTAGGCTAGTTTCAGGAATGACCTCATCAAAATATTCCAGGGCATTGAAGAAAAAGATTTTTTTTCCAAACTCACAAGGTTACAACAAAAAAACAGTGTTGATGAGTACACCTGTGAGTGGGAAGCGTTGTCAACTCGAGTCCCAGAGTTAACTGATGACCAATAATTACAGACCTACATACACGGTCTTAAACAACACATCTGTGATGAACTAGAGTTACATAACATCTCTACCTTGGAGGAAGCACAACGCAAAGCCAAGATTATTGAAAAAAAATTCAAGAAATATGCTCATACACATTTCGACAAAGACAACTCCAAAAGGAAGCCTTTCCAATCAACATACGCAGGAAATCCAATATATACACTGCCACAACTTAGGGAAGGAACGAAGCCCAGTTTAGAGGCCCAGAGAATAAAGGAAGGGAAATGTAAGTTCTGTGGAGACAAATGGGATCTTAAGCACCTGTGCTTACAAAATAAATTATTATATGCATGTAAAGCAGAAGAAGGAGAGTTGGAAGTCGAAGAACCAATTGAGAACAAGGCGGATAGTCAACCAGACTACCAAACAGAAGTCGAGGACAAAACCCCAAAAATATCATTAGCCGCTATTACTGGAATCTCCCAACCGCAAACATTGAAGATTAAAGGACATATAAAAAATAATAACGTCACAGTTCTCATCGACTCTGGTAACACCCATAACTTCGTTAATGCCAGCCTTGCTCAAATATTTAACTTATTTGTTTGTCCAGTACCTAACATGAAGGTTATGGTAGCAGATGGAAAGAATATTGACAATGTGGGAAAATGTCACAAAGTCAAGTTACAAATGCAAGAATATAACTTAGAATCAGATTTTTTTGTGGTACCACTGGGAGGAGTCGATGTAGTAGTAGGAATACAATGGTTACAAACCTTGGGTACATACTCTGCAAATCACCAAGAGAATTTTATTGAATTCTAGTCGTTCGGGAAGACACACAAATTATACGGGTTCCAACCACCTCCGACATAGTTAGTTACATCACATCAAATGGAAAAACTACTTTGGAAAGGTTCACCAGCATACATACTTCAATGCCAAGAAATGGAGCTTCTAACATGTGAAGGAGACATGGACAAACAAATAGAGATAAAAGAGCTGATTAAAAAACATCACAAGGTGTTTCAAGAACTACCCATGGAGCTTCCACCAAACAGAAAGATTAAACACATAATCGAAATAGAACCAATGACAAAATCTGCAAGTAGCAAACCATACAGATACCTGCATCACCATAAAATAGAAATCGAGAGGTTAACTTAGGATCTTCTGAAGTGTAGCGTCATTTCAAAAATAAGAAGCCCCTATGCAGCTCCAGTAGTGCTAGTACGAAAGAAGGATGGGTCATTCAGGCTGTGCATAGATTATAGAGGACTGAACAAAATAACTATCAAAAATAAATTTCAGATCCCATTCATCGATGAGTTGCTGGATGAAATTCATGGGGCTAAGTACTTTTCAAAGTTGGATCTCTGATCTGGTTATTACCAAATCAAAGTTAGAGTAGAAGACATAGCTAAAACTACTTTTTGCACTCATGAAGGCCATTATGAGTTCAAAGTAATGCCCTTCGGGTTGACTAACACTCCAGCTACGTTTGAAGTTGCAATGAACGAATTGTTCCAGCCATTCTTAAGGAAATTCGTACTAGTGTTTTTTGATGACATTCTCATATATAGCAGAACATGGAAGGAGCATTTGGAACACTTAAGTCAATTACTTACCATTTTGGAAGAAAACAAATTCTACGTGAAGAGGTCTAAGTGCACCTTTGGGAAAGAAGAAGTGGACTACCTAGGTCACAAATATCAAAGGAAGGTGTCCAGGTTGATCCAAGTAAAATCAAGGCAATCATGGAATGGCCCAAACCTGATAACATATCAAAACTAAGGGGATTTCTAGGCCTAACAGGATACTATCGAAGATTTGTAAAGAATTACGCCCATAAAACCGCCCCTCTCACAAATTTATTGAAGAAAAATTCCTTCCAATGGAATAGTGAAGCAAAAAAATGCTTTGAAACATTAAAATGCATGATGTCTTCAACTCTGGTATTAGCCATGCCAGACTTCACAAAACCCTTTGTAGTAGAGTGCGACACATCAGGGTTCGGATTAGGAGCATTTTTCATGCAAGAAGGGCACCCAATAGCATTCGAAAGTAGAAAGCTCAACAAGAGAGAAAGTTTGAAGTCCACTTATGATAAAAAGATGTTGGCCATTATACATGCCTTAACAAAATGGTGACAATACCTTCTAGGGAGAAAAATACTGATAAGAACATACCATAACAGTATTCAATACCTCCCCCAACAAAAAACATTGTCAATAGAACAACAGAAGTGGATAGAAAAAATCGCTACCTTTGATATGGAGATATTACATAAAAGAGGGAAAGACAATTTAGTCGTTGATGCTCTATCTAGAAAGGATGAAGTCTAGACATATGCAATTTCAATCATTATTCCATAATGGTTGGATGAAATATGAAGAGAATACGCTAAAGATCTAAACATGTGCGCCTTAATCGAAGACCCAAATAGAGGTTCAAAATTCGAGTGGTGAAATGACATCTTTGTGGTACAAAGGAAGGATCTATTTAAACCCAACATCAAGGTTTAAAACTAAGGTAATGATAGAATCTCATGATTCACCTGCTGCCGAACATGTAGGTTTTTTCAAAACATATTACAATGCCATACAGTCGTTTTATTGGAAAGGAATGCATAAGGACATTAAAAAATATGTAGCTAAATGCGACACATGTCAAAGGAATAAAAGAAAAAATATCATGACTCCAGGGCTACTCCACCCATTGCATATTCCAAAGCAAAAATGGGAGGAAATTTCTATGGATTTAATTGAAGGGTTACCCTTATCAGATGGTAAGGATAAAATTCTTGTGGTAGTAGATCGACTAAGGAAATATGCACATTTCATGGGCATAAATAAAATTGACTCCGCTAAACAAATCGCTGAAGTGTTTTGTAAAAATATTTACAAATTACGTGGTTTCCCAAAAATTATAGTTAGTGACAGAGACACCAAATTCACAAGCAGTTTTTGGAAGGAATTCTGCAAGCAAACAGGGATCACTCTTAATATGAGCTCAGCATATCACCCACAAACCGATGGGCAAACCGAAGTGGTCAACAAGTGTCTTGAAACCTACCTGCGTAGTTTCGTCACAGACAAACAGAACAAATGGTTACAATGGCTACATCTCGCGGAATGGTGGTATAATGCTACGTATCACACCTCAACAAAGATGACTCCTTTTCAAGCATTATATAGTTATGAACCACCCCGATGGAAAGAAATCATTCAAGGAAGCACAAAAGTACCCGCCGTAAAATATCAACTAGAAGACAACCAACAAATTATGCAAACACTCAAGCATAATTTAACTATGGCACAAAATCATATGAAACAACAAGCAGACCAGCATAGAACCAAGAGAGAGTTTGAATTAGCAGATTGGGTATTCGTAAGACTTCAACCATACAAACAATTATCACTAAAACAACAAGGAAAGAACAAATTAGCACCTAAATTCTATGGTCCATACCAAATTATACGGAATATTAGCAACGTATCATACAAGCTAAAGTTACCAGAGCCAAGTCGAATTCACAACGTCTTTCATGTATCAAATCTTACAAAGTTGTTGGGTCAACAACAATCAGTTCAAACAACACTCCCCACTCTAGATGAAGAAGGGAAATTAATCTTAGAACTAGAAGCTATCATCAACATTAGAGAACGAAGATTATTCACTAGAATGATCAAGGAATACCTCATTAAGTGGAATAATTGCCCAGAAGAAGATGCATAATGGGAAACAGATAAATTCGTTTAGCAACACCCGTCTTTACCCTACTTTGAGGACAAAGCAATTTAAAAGGAGAAGGAAATGTTACAAATGTTAAATTTAAATATTAAGCTAGGTTAATTTTAGTAAATGTTTGTAATTAAACTAAGAGGTGACTTGAAAAGTCACCTCTCTTCCCCACTTAAGGTATAAATACCTGGGGCAATTATTATTGTAAACCATCTTCTTCAAATTTATTACTTATACATTTTACATTACGTTTCTTTTCTCCTCCATCAACATTTCTGGTATTTCAATGATCAACGGACAAGGAGGATTCTGCAAAGCGATCGACGGTTCATAGGAGTTACAGAAAAAGATTTGTGGAGCCGCATTTCAAAAAATTTGGGAGGCACATCCACAATCCGCAATCCACAATGCAGAAGGTATTCGCAATCTACAATCCACAGAGTGCGGAAGAAGTCATGCAGAAGACGAATTGCGAAAGAAATTTTGAGAAAAAATTAATATAGACCCGCAACCCGCAGTCCAAAATTACGGAAGAAAGGAGTTTCTTATTGCGGAAAGGTTATTATGGAAAGATAATTGCAGAAGCAATTTTTGAGAAAAGTCAAAATGCACATCCGCAACCCGCAATTGCGGAAGGAACGAGTTACCAAAAATTGCAAAAAGATAATTGTTCACAATCTGTAATAAATAATTTCAAAAAGTTTATTGATGAAAGGACGTTGCGGAAAAGAAACTATGGAAGGTCGCAACTGATAAATTAAACAAAGTTAAAAATGACAAACATAGAATTAATTTTGAATTAGTTTATTTGTCTGTGAAGAGTCGCAATGAAGATATGTGACTAATGAATGAATATATATGCTTGAGGGTATATAAACAATGCTTTAAACCTTCAAATAAGGGTCTTTGTACATTCAATTGATAGATCGATTGATGTAGAACTGTCAGAGATCACATTATCATATAACAACGGTAGGGTGGTGCTACGGTAGGATAATTTCCTGCAAGGAGGTCGTAGGGTCCTTCTAGTAGTAGATGGTAAATAGGGTGTAGAAGAATCCATTCATTAGTAGATAATAAACTAGGGTTTCGTAGCCTCCTTCTAGTAGTTGCTGGTAAATAGGGTGTGTGTTAGAAAAAAGGACCACAGAACAATAACACATATACAGTTAAATCATTAAACAATATGCAAAACACATTAAACATATTACAGAGAGACACATATATAACGTGGTTCACCCAAACGATGGGATATATCCACAAAGAAATTGCCAGTCCTTTTATTACATACCAGAAAGATGAAGGGATACAACTTGCATCAAAACCACTGCACTTCCTCTTCATGCTCTCACAGTCTCTCCCACACAATCACAGAGATTGTTTACAATACAAAATAATACCATACATAGTCATGTTACAATGCTTTCTTTTATAGGGGAAATACCACGGGAAAATACTACGGTTAACCCAATAACATGGGTCCGCAAAAATGTTGGCCAACACACATCCCAAAAATTGCTTAGGGTACAAACACAACTGAATAATATCTTTGGATTTGGAAGATCAGGCTCCACAACCAATAGTGTGGTACTATCCTTGTCTGTAGTAGTAGGAAAAAATATTTGTAAATATAATTTTGCAATAATAGGAAGTATTGGTGGTTTACCCAACTGGTATTCTACGATAAATTTGTGTTTTGTGTATCTTTTTGATAACGTGTGTCAATGAATAAATTAAAAGTGGTTTAAATTGTTAAAAATTTGTCAATATTGATTCATCCCCCCCTTTCAATATTGTCTAATATTCCAACACTCATTCACACTTACCTAGAATTAGATAGACGAAGACACTTTGTCATTATTCATATTCATGTTTAGAGTACAAAGACATCAACATATAGAAAACCAATAGACCCTGTAATAATTCACATCATTCAGATTTAACCATGAAAACACAGATATTGCATTATTAAAGAATTTGCATGAACAAAATCATCAACATCATACAGAAATATAGACAACAACAAAATTAAGTCTCCAATAATATCCTCATATTATTAATCCTAGAAATACACTACAAAAAGATAGAACATACCTTGGTCGATTAGCCTCAGACAAGAAAACACATTTTTTCCTCCGAACTAGATCTACACATAAGAATTGATTACAAAACATCATATTAGATTCAATTCTTCAATTGCTACACTTCTAACTCTACTTATAGTCTTACTAACCCATTACAAAATGTTCCACTTGACCAATCTAACTAATTTGACCATAACTTCCTAACTTGATGGTTTCTCCTTTCGCACAATCAACTCTTCCTTCTGTCGATGGTATAAGTGCGCTTTGCGCCTCCTAACCCCTTTCCAACAACCAGTCATTGATGTATACTATTAATAGACATGATATATCCACCAATAATGAGAATGGGAATCAAGGTACATAGTGCAAACAAATAAGTGCGAATAGATGTGTTGAGGTTGAACACTTGAGATAATCCATTAATCAGAGGACATTGATGTATTCCCAAATTCGTTGATGGTCAGAGTACCTATCATTGATGATTGCAAGCCTCAAGGAACTTAATGGACTCTATATCCCTATTCTAGAATAAATGATCTGAAGTCGATTGAATGGAATCTGCTGGAAGGACGAAATTAAGGAATCCCCCATCAACCAACACGAGGTACACAACAATGTTAGATAATTTGGAAGTACTCGGAAAAACAATATGTGCACAAAACAATAACAAATGTATCAGGAACGATTGACATGAAGAGATAAGATAACTAAGGAATGATTGATTCAAGATAAAACTTCCTTCGAACAAGAGCATAAGATAGATGATGACTCATAGGCATCATAGACTCAAAAATGCATACTAGGACAACTATGTGACACAAGAGGCATAGACAAAGGCTCTATAGGAGCTAGAATCATAACCAATAGGTGGAGAAAACTCATAAGAACGAGTACATCTCCTAAGGCCATACTAGTAACCCAACCAATGGATGAATGGACTATGCTATATTTGAAGGAGACACAACACGACAACTTTCAATAGAAAGTGATTTCATTCCCCGTTCATATTTTTTATGTTTTATGATTTTTTTTGGTCTTTTTCATATTGAAAATATTGGAATAGAATAAAATTTCTTATAGTACACCAAGGAGGAAATGACTCATGAGTGTCACAGGCAAGCAAACTAGTTCCAAGCAGTGGAACATACCTATGCTTGATGCAAGGAAGCATATGTAGGATATGAACACTCGGGGGGTGTTTCCTTTGGGTATAGAATAATCAAGCTTCAAAATATATATGAGAGGATATACTTGGATAGGATTGATACAAGCCTAGGCTATCTGTCTAATGAAACTAAATCAAGAAGCTGACATAAATCTCAATAGGACAAGTAGACGCATGCGAATGCAATTACAACTTGATATAAATAGGATTCTAGTATAGGATATGACCAACATAAATTTTAAGGAGTATGAAGTTCTTACTCAAAGGCATGGTGGGAATACAAGGGTCTCCTGAACCTAAGGGAGAACACTCATCATGGGTACCAAATGACCAAGTGAGATCTAGCTAGGGTACCCATGATTAGGAAATCTCTACCACTTATGCAATGCCACTTCTAGTAGCATATGAAGGTTCTGTGATATCACGAAGTGGGTTCGTACCTATGGTTAAGGTGACATAGTCATAGGATAATTAAAAATGCACATGGAAAGTGGTCCTATCCTATATACTAGTTTAATATTATTCCTTCCATGGGAATGAACAAGCCAAAGTCTCAACAAAAGTGCACCACAAGGGGTTCCTACACAAAAATATTAGGCCAAACAAGTGGAAATAGTTAATAAGAAATACAAACTATAGGAAAAGTGGGTAATTTTTTTAATAAATAGTAAATCATTGAACTTTTACCATACAATTTGGTTTTTTACCTAGAATAGTGCATTTGGAGCTAGTTGGAGATCAATATTTAAAATGAAGACTACGGGCCACGAAATCCACAGCCATAAGGATTAGGTAAGCCATAATCATATTCTCTATGCATTCAATGTATTAAGTCACTAATTTTAGTGGTGAATTTTCAAGCATGAGGAACCTAAAGATAGGAATCCCAATCCACATGGGTCACAATTCATCGAACATCGTATAGGGATGGATGTATGCAGGAAAAGCAAAGAGTACATGTTCACATACACACCTATCATAAAAAAGTAGTTGCATACAGGGCCGCGGATTCCCAAATGAATGGGGAAAACTCACAAGATTTTGGTTTTTCTTGGCAGTATGGTTTTGGAATGGAGAGAATGTGAGCATGAATATATTGATAGGGAATTTCTTGGTGACATAAATGCTAAATAAGCCTTAAGAAGGTGTGGTTTGTATAAAATTTGGAACCTTAGGGGTTTTGAGGGCCCGACTAAGACTCCTAGAGATATTCGAGGTTACTGGGATCCAAACAAAAATTCCTTCATGTTGGATGGTATGGCATTGAGACTAGAAGTAGAGGACATCTACTTTATCACATGATTATCCTGTCGAGGTGAGGTAGTGAACCTACGAGCTCGTGGAGTAGGAAAAGGACTCACTATTGAGGAGTACATAGCTATGTATTGCATTCTTGATACAAAGAATATCTAAAGTCAATTTTGGATGAAAAATATCCAGAGTCTTAGTCTCAAAGCGATAGTTCTGACATTGGAAAGAATAGCAGGGTTGGCATCTCTTCATCAAGCATCACGACCTCTCATGTTCTACTCGGTAGAGTGCATGATATTTATAATATATGACTGGAGCACATCACTATTGAGAACCATGAAACAACAATTGACTGGCTAAACACTGGGTAGGATAAATAACTTCGGTTTTTCCAGCATTCTAAGCGCTTTCTTTTTTGAGAGGGTACTAAGTCTTATCCCTAGATTTGAGGTCCCTCCTCATAGTCTATGAGATCTAGCATAGAAACACTAGGTGGAGGTGATGGAGAGGTTAGTGGGAGATAGGGCACCCAATCCTTTCCCACCTGACTTATTCTACTTGTGGTGGCGACCGATCATTTCCATATATGACTATCCTTATGCAGGGTTCGACTTCCATGGAGATCCAGACATGCCACTACCACTAGGGTCCGCATACAAATATATAGGTAATATCCCATTTGTGTTTTTTGAATTATTTGTTTTTTTGTATTTTTGATATATATGGAAATCAAAAACATGTTTTTAGTGGTATCAAGTACTGATATTAGGTTTATGTACGTAGAAGTAGGCCTGTGATGACCAAATGGTTTACCTTGACATCGACCGAAGGGACGAGGTGATGAGATGATCAATGTTGATTCCAAGTGAACACTAAAAAACATACATGGAAACATTTCCCGACTGACACACATGATAACCATGAAGTAGGTTGAGGACTTTCCCGAGGCTCTACATGGGCATGTAGTTGGGGTACCTCGTTTGTGGGTTAGGCTATTCAGGCGATTAACCAATGTACTAGTGTGTTATCATGATCATCACCCATAACCACATGCATAGATTCCTAGATGGACATTTTGTATCAATCATCTATATTTTGGTGGCTTAGAGCTCCATTTTTGTATTTTGACATTTTGTACTATGACACCATTTTGAACTCTATTTTGAAAAAAAAAAATTATAATGATCTATTGAATTATTTACCCATGTGTTTAAATGTGAATGTTTTTAATGTTCATAATTCTTTATTGATGTGAGAAGTACCAATATAACATGTAATTTGGTTATGAACCAACAACATGATAATAAAATCTAGGTATATAAATGTATGTAATGTAATCAGATTTTCGCTCCAACAATCTTACCTTTAAGAGCCTTTGTAACAAAGTAGGATCCCTAATATGGTACAATCCATTTAACCGTGAGTCAAGGCGAACCTCAAGAGATCGGATACAATTGGAAATGGCATCATTTAATAATTCAATAACGACGCTATATTCAACAACATTGTTTGGCGATGTTCGAAGACACACACCTCTCGAAGACACCAAATGACCCTTATGTGCATAGATAACCCAGGAAACTGAAGCTAGGTTCTAGGTGTGGCGACTAGCACCATCAATGAATCCTAAATAGACCAAAGACTCTGTTGACATTTTCCAAAAAAAGGAAGCACTTTTGTTAACAATAAAATTAACACCCTTGAGAGTGTTGGTCTGAAAACATATTTCTATTTCACCCACAACATGAAGATAAAATTTTGGAACAATGGAGAGCTTCAATATCTCATTTGACCACTAAGTTCCACAAAGGAAGAAATTTTTGAAGACAAGGTGGGTCTAAAGAGGCCAAGTACATGACCACTTAAGGGCCAAAACCCAGTTCCTATAACTAACACAGTGGAAAAAAATATGGGTATTAGATGTCCTGGAAATACTAAAAATCAAGTTTGATGCCTAAAAAACTAGGTAAAGTTGGTTTTTTTAAGGAAATAATAAAAAATATTCAAAAATCCTAATCCCACATTCATGGTTAAGTGATTGGATGCACAAACCCCAATCCTATATAAGGAAGGCATATGAGGTGAATTAGAGAAGACAAATTTTCAGAGCAAAGGCATGCTGGAGGAATTGAGGGCTAGAAATCACTTTTCTACTACAAAGTTTTTGGGAATCAAAGGCATGGATGTTAGAGGACTAGGTCTAGGATATGGAGAAGGAAGGAACTTTCAAGGGTTGTAAGTATTTCTCCATGTTCATCTATTATGAATCAATTTAGTTTTCTTCCCAATTCTTGTTCAATGTTTTCCCTTCAAGTTTCATGTTGATGTAGAATTGGTAGGAAATTAGATCTAACCCATATTTATTAAAGATAGTTTGGTAGGATAGTAGGAAGGATTTTGTGGTGAGATTTGTAGGTGTGAAGGATACTCAAGGATATGCGGGGACAACCATCAAGGAACTCCATCAAACTTCAAGTCTACAAGAGGTATTCTCCTCCCTTCATCCCCTTCTCAAAATCTATAAAATAAGGTTTAAGATCTTAGGATTATTGTGCTAATTGGTTTGTTTTTTATCGATTGGGATTACCCACCCCATAGAAATAGGAGAGTAGGATATAGTTTCAGTTGTATCATACTCCACTAACAATGTCAACAAATCGATAACACTACAAGGGAACCAAAAACAAGCTACACAAATTGTACAGTGATATACAATATGTTAGCCTTGGATGAAGATCAAACATAGTATTTCTAAAGATAGATCCCATTTCTAGGCTCTACTAAGGAATTTATTTCTTAATCTTCTAGCTCATAGGATCCTTTCTCTAGGACAAATTTTACCACGTAAGGCCCATGCCACATGGGGTTAAACTTACGTGCCCCTAATGGTTCACTAGATTGATCATATAAGAGGACCAAGTCACCGAGTCACTGAATTGATGAGGACGAATAGAATTATCTTATTGATCCTTAACTCAAAGCTTATTTATCTATAGAGCCACTACAAAATCCCAATGCTCCTCATCAAGGTGCTCTAAGTGGACCAAACAATCCTCTAACTCAGAAGTGCCAAGAAAAATTGTTATGGCTAGTTTTAAAGAAGGAATTTTGCATTCAACTGACATGACCAACTCCACCCCATGCACTAATTGATATGGATAAAACCTGATGGCAGTATTAACTGCGGTTCAGTAATCCCTCAAAGCAGGGTAAAGCATAATATGCCAGTTTTTTTTGCTTTGCATGATGGTTATTTGTAGAATGTCCTTAATGGACTTGTTAATGTCTTCATCTTGGCCATTCGCTTGAGTTTAGTAAGAAGAAGAGTGTTCTTGCTTATACCCTCGTTTTAAGGTTAATTCTTCCATCATCTTATTTTGAAAGTTCCTGCAATGGTTAGTGAGAAGCTCATTCAGGGTTTCGAACCGAGTGATAATATGATTGAGTATGAAATGAGCGGTTGTCTCACCATCTGATTTAATTGTAGGCATAACCTCTTCCCATTTCATGAAAGAGTCCATGGCCACTATAATGTGATTATTCCCCCCAATCAAAGTTGGGTTGCAATCCATAAAATCCACCCCCACTAAGTGAAGGGGCCGATGATTATAACAGGATATAACGGGGCGGGATGCGAGTGCATATTCTGTGCAAACACTTGGCGAGGGTGGCACCGCTTGACCACATTAACATAATCTTTGAAGATCAATGGCCAATAATAACCTACTCTAAGTATTTTTGGGTTATAGAAATACCAGATAAATGACCATCACATGCCCCACTATGGTAATCATTCAACACAACCTAATCCTCATCATGAGTCAAACAATGACACAAAATGGAATCCATCCCACTATGATGCAAAGTGTCACTGATAATGAGGCAGTTCTTTGAATTATGATGTAAGTGTCGATTCTCATCCCTCAAGAGGTGATGGGGAACCTTCCAAGTATGAAGATAAATGGTAATATCACCATGCCAAGGGTCTGAAGATGAAATGAGAGATACATTTTCATCTACAAATGAATATTCATGAACCTCATCTTCATCCAGAATAGGGAGATCTAACATGAGATCAAAAAAAATTAACAACTTCTTCGATTTTTCCAAAAAAAATTCAAGGTTGAATTCTTGCAAAATAACAATCCATTTATTATATTCCCCTCATATCATTCGTTTAGTAAATACAAATTGAAATGGATTGATATGGGATACGGCCGTAATATGACGAAGAAAGATATAATGTCTCAATTGTTGGACTGCATCCACAGTCGCTAAGGCCAATTTATCAACATGACTATATCGTATTTCAACATCAATAAGATTCTGGCTAAGATAGTAGATAACGTGCTCTTGGATCTCATCATCCTCTTGAACTAGAACCATACCAACCGTCTCTTGATACACAACCACATATAATAAAAAATCACGGCTATAGTCAAGTGGAATAAGCACAGGGGATGATGCCAAGGATTGTTTAAGGGCATCAAATGAATCCTAGGCTTGCTCAGTCCATATTAATGAAGTATCCTTCTTCAACAAGCACATAAATCCATCCCTTGGAGACTTTGAAGGTGTCTAATTGTGCTCAAGAGATACAATCATAATATTGACTCAACCTTAAGAGGATCAAACCTAATCCCCTTCTTAGATATGATAAATCCTAATAAATGATCAACTTTCACAGAAAATATGCACTTTTGAGGATTTAACCAAATTTGATACCGGTAGCATATTTCAAAAACCAAGCGCAAATGAATTGGGTGATCCACCCTCAAATGAGAGTGAGAAGCTAAATCGTCCAGATAAACCTCAAAAAGACTCTTAAGGTCATGGAAATAAAAGGTCATGGCCCGCTGAAAACTAGCTCCGGTGTTTTTAAGGACAAAAGGCATTTTTTGGTATGCAAAAGTACCCTAAGGACAAATAAATGCATTTTTAAGTTGGTCCTCAAGTTTGATCTGGATTTGCTTAAACCTTGAAATGTCATCCATAAACTAGAATACCTCGCTCCCAGCACACTCATCCAAAATTTGATCAATGAATAGCGTGGGGAAATTACCTTTTGGACAAGCCTTATTCAGGTCTCTAAAGTCAGTGCATACATGGATAGTCCCCTGTTTCTTATCGACCAGAACGGGGTTGGATACCAATTCAGTCAAGGGAACTAGATAGATGAATCCAACTTTTGAGCAAATTCTATATCTCATCCTTAATGGCAAATGCTTTCTGAGGATTCATCGCACGCAAGCATTTTTGAACCGATTTGGAATTTGGATACATTTTGATATCACGTTCAACAATGCAAGGGTTAATTCCTGGCATTTCATCATACGACCAAGCAAAGACATCACAAAACTCTTTAAAAGTATTGGTGTATATTTTGATTTCATCGGGAGAGCAATCAACACTAATGTAAAAATTCTTGATTTTACCAAGAATATGAGAAATATTAAATCTAGGGCTTAACTAAACTACAAAATTTAGTTATATTCAATATTTCACTAAGCTTAAACTTAGAGTCAAGTTAAACATAAATAACTAAGGTTTTTAGTTAACTTCTCTTTTTTTATTTTAGTTAAATTCATGACTAATATATTTTGAATTTAAATATTATAAGACTTAACATTTAACTCCTCTTGACTTAATTGGTGATTTCATAGATTTTTGTTAAGACAACTTGACAAAATGAATGTACACGGATCCATTATTAAACATGCCTTAATTTCGATAGTTTTAAAATTAACACCTCATATTTCTTGAGATATTGGAGTTAATAATAAGTATTGGAGGTTAATTTAGGGTTCACACTGTGGCTTTAACAAATACTGGAATTTTATGTGTAGGTCATATATATGATGTTAGGGCATAATAAAACTCTTTTTCATCATATAATAACATAAAAATATCAGATTAATATAGTGACAATCCATAGAAGTCACAAACAGTCGTAGGGTTGTAACCTAAGCTCTCATACCACTTATAACACATCCAACCTAGGTCATGGGTAAGAAATAATGTATGTGATATCTTCAAGGTAAATATGTCTTAATTATAATATTATCACAACATATACATTCATTCTAATGGGATTATTCATTAGGATAACAATTTAAAACTTCTAGGTCAACCAGTAAAACTAACACTACTTATCATAACCAGAATTTTGCTTACATTTTCATGGCCTAAATTTTTAAAATAAATAACAACTATAAACACCATTGGTTTATTTGATATAGGTATTCCATATTAAACCATACGGAATTCCATATCAAACCCATAATCACGTGTAAAAACTTAAACAAAACAGACTACTAACTTATCAACTTGATTAACAATTTTTGCACTAAAATATTATTCACATGCAAAATAAATTTAATCAATTATTTACTCATAATACAAACATAAAACCCATGGGAAAATATGATATTTTACAACCATAATATCCATAATCAAATTTCCTAAATCATCATAAAGTAAACATATCAAATTACAGATTACTAGTTCATGGAATCACATATCTTCCCGTAGGCTGTCAATCCAACAACAAAGTTAGTAACATTATAAACATGTCATTTAATTAGGAAATAAGAGCATAAAATCAAATCTCATGACACAACTCAGTAATCGTACATAAAATATTAAAGCATCATAATACTTATCTTGATAGTCACAATTGGTCGCCACATGACAATTTTTCTGCCAGCCTTAGGTCTTTACTTGGCGTATGTTTTCCCACCAAAAGACCACCCCCGATATGAGGCCATAGAATATCACATGATAATTTATCCTCTAAAATAGACACATTAATGAATTACATGGGAGATCTCTCCTCCTCAAGGAAATACAAATGAATTCTAACCCCTCTTCCTTAGGATTTCCCCCCTCTCCTAGAAGACAAGATTAGAGTCAATGTGTTTCCTCTCTCAAGATTGTCCTCCTCTCCAAGAAATTAAAGTAAAGGCATATGTGGTATCCTTATTGGTATTTCCCCCCTCTCCTAGAAGACAAGATTAGAGTCAATGTGTTTCCTCTCTCAAGATTGTCCTCCTCTCCAAGAAATGAAAGTAAAGGCATATGTGGTATCCTTATTGGTATTTCCCCCCTCTCCTAGACCATCACTTACCTCTAAATTTTAACTCACTTGTCATAATTTTCCCCTCTCTTGCAAGATGAGCGTAAGGCCTACACAATTGTCTGGGCTTGTCCTCCTCCCTCTCCTTGAATTCATAGCGCAATCAGAATGATGTATCAACACATAATTTTCCTCCTCTAATGTTGAATAATATATTTGAAGCAACTCCTTCACCCTTCTCAACACTCCCAACCTTCCAGGTTAAATAAAAAACTTGAATCTATACTAAAGCATTAGAAACAAAATCCTAGAAACTTGTATGAGATTCTCCCTCTCTCCCTCAAGTTCTAGTGCATCCAGAATGCGATAACCGCATAGAATTGTACCCCCATCCTATTGTATAATCTAGGTTAATTTAGAACACTTCTGAACTCCTAGGTCAAATCACAAACTCGAATCTCTACGAGAGCATTCAAAACCAAAAAGCCTACAAACTTGAATCTCTACGAGAGCATTCAAAACCAAAAAGCCTACAAACTCGTTCTAGATTGTTCCCCCTCTCCCTCAAGTTCTAGAACATACAAATGATATGTCAACATATAATCCCCCCCCTCTCCTGTTAAAAAATATTGGTGAAATTAAAACAATTCTGGCCTCCCGGGCCAAATCACAAACTCAAATCTCTACTAGAGCATTTGAAACAATGGAGAAGCAACTTTCCCAACACCAAAAATTGAATCACTAATAGGGAATTCGAATAACATGGAAATACCACCACAAAAAACCCTTTATATCCCTATTAGGGAATCTGAATCACATGAATAATTGGTCTATAATACCAATATAATGGCTCTTTAGATCCTCCTAGATCTACAAGCAAAAATAACTACAAAAATGTGCAATAATAATGGCCAAAACTCTCTTTGGAATTCGCAACACAACTAAATATCTTCTCTTCTCTTATCCTAGACCTATATAAACAATGAATGACCAACCTCCCAAGATAAATTCAAATCCCTTTTTCCTAATCTGAATTGGCTCCAAGAGTCTAACTCCAAATTATTAAGAAAGGACTCCCAATCATTAGGGCTTCCTAACAAACACTCACTGACTCATTCAAGTTCTTCACTAAGCAACTTGAATTCACTTATATTGACTCTAAATCACTTACAAAGAGACTTCCCATGACTAGCTAATTTGAATTTCTTAAACTTAGCTCCAAAATCCATTAATTGACTCTTAATTACCCATAAGTTTTCCTCCTGCATGAGGATGACTCAAATTCACCTATAATTTACTCCCATGCATTGGAGATAACTCAAAGTCACCCAATATCACTCTCATCCATTAAATACAACTCGAATTCATCTTATTAACTGAAGATTATTGAATTTAACCTAGAAAAATACATGCAAGTCATTAGTTATGGACTTTAAGACCGCCATGGTCCAAAATTAATAAAATTAGGTGGGCTAGAGTATTGTTAGGGGGATTTGTAACTCCTAACATAAACCCCTTCTCATATGAAATTCCAAGACCCCTTAGTAATTACGTTATATTGTCATGTTGTTCCACTATTAATAATAATAATACTAGAATAATAACATAATTTCAACAATAATCATCATAATATTCATGCTTCATGGTCCAGGCACCTAGTGCCACCATGAAGCAATAACCGAAATCACAAGTTTTCGAGACTTACCTTAAAGATATTACAACCCAACACTAATTTGGATCTAAAAAATCCCAAACTTGATATAAAAGAATCAAACTTTTGGTAACATATTATGGGAGACTACTAAGACCATTAAATGCTTTTTTAATTTGCAAACCAACGCTTCTTTACATTTTTCAATGTAGTACTCAAGATATGCCATATATATCTCCTCATTTAATTTACCATGTACAAATGTTATTTTATATATCTCCTCATTTAATTTACCATGTACAAATGTTATTTTCATGTCCATTTGTTCTATCTCTAAATCAAAGGTTGTGTTATCACGAAAAAACTCACACACCAGCAACAATTTCACGATTCACGTGGTAAATCATCATAACATATATGATGCATCCAACTGAAGACATCTTCACAAGATCCAAACAACAGATTGAGTCCAAAGTGGCCCCAAATCAGTCAAAAATCACAATAACATGGGTAAAACTTTGTTTATATGTGCTACAACATGAATCTCCATAAAAACACCCAAGCTGCAACATGAAATTTCCTTCGAGATCCACCCATCTAACAGAAACTGAGGGATCTCACCCACCAACAATGCATTGAAGGCTCGTGAAATCTCCACTTACTCAAATGAATTCAAATTTGGCCTTCCACACACTTGGTTTTCGTAAATGGCCCCTTGGTGTACTTTGGCGAGAAAACATGGCTCATTGGGTTCACACTATGATCTTGTTATTTGTTGGCCATCTCTTTGCTTATAAAAGACGGCCATGGGCATGCTTATTGTAAGAATAATTTTGAGAAAATTTATGTTTCTAGAATTGTGATTGAGCTTCCTCTTAGATCACCTATTCCCTCTTGTAAAGCATTCCCAAATCTCCTTTACATCCTTCCCTCAAGGGGCAAGTGTTCTTCTCATTGTGCCTCCTTCCTCAAGGAGCAATATCTTCATTGTTTTAGATTAGTTTAGGCTTGTTCAAGTTGTAGCTTGTGACGGATTTTCTTTCCTAACCCACAACTACCATTGTTTTCTTCATTGCAAGTTCAAGAATAATAGGGAAGAATGCTCACCCTTGTGCCATTTTTCCCTCAACATAATTAATGGTGACTCCACTTTATTTTTGTTCATTTCTCTTTATTTAGGTGCTTGTTTGTAGATTGGTTAATTTCTGGTATATTTTGTCTTGTAGGTGAGGAGGACCATCCCTCTCATTCCATAAATTCGGCCTTCATTCGTCCATTTCAACCATTTTTACAGTAGCATGCTTCCCAATGTATTTGGCACACTAACCATGCACTTTTATCTTTGACAGATGCGTTAACCATGCAGTTTAATATGTTTCCTCCCACACAGTCTATCTGCCCCAACTCGGTGCTCTTTTCCCTCACTATTCACATGCTACAACACACCAATGAGTGCTTGTTTAGTCATTATTTACTTTTTAAATGTTCATACAACAATCTATATCCCACTAGATTTTCACTAATGAACTAGGAATTAATTATCTTACAATGGTTACTTGCTCCTATAGGAATTATCCCACTTATACTAATTAGGAATTAAAGGAGTAATCTCTCAAAATATACTTGGGTAACCAAATTTGAGGCACCCCAAGGACATCATTGTTATCACTAGTATTTGGGACATTCTATGGTTCTTTTCTTTTACTTTAACATCTTTAGTTTAAATTAGTGTAGTATCCACATTTGTGTACAAAAGAAAGAACCCAAAGAGCCTTCCATTCCTAAATTTTGCTCTTCATGATTTATGTGAATCAGAAAAGGGAGTGAAGGGTGAAATACCTCCATTGCATACTTAGAATTTATTTTTGCAAGCATCATTAGTTTGTTTAGAGCTCAAATTACAATTTCCATCATTTTGTTTTGAGCACTTAACTTAATTGCAACAATACTGTTTGCTTTCTTAACATGTGTATGCCAACTTGCACACACTAAGAGACCTAAATAATCTTTCCAAATGAGTATGCTCTTCATGATTTTAGTGAATAAAAAAGGAAGGGAATTGTGAAATACCTCCCTTACACTGATTTAATTCACAACAAAATCCTTAACAATCAACCATTATAAAATTTGTTCACCAACCAAATCCTCCACAGGAGGTTACAAAACAATATTTTATATTGGTAGGATTGATTGGGATATGTTGTTGATGAAATTGTCATTGATGCCAACATGGACTTGATGTCATTGATGCCATCACCTTGCTGAAGATGTTGAAGAAGTCCTACTGATGATGCTGAAGACCCAGGAGATGGTCCTGAAGCCTAGATAGATGGAAGAAGCATTAATGACCCATTCTGTGGTCATTCATGCTATGATGAGGTCATGGGTCCCCGAGAGAAGGTCTGGAAAACCCACATGTGATGTCTTGATGTATCTTGACCATAGAGGTCCCCGTGCATGGCTAAGGTGTTTGAAGAAGCCCTGAAGAAGTCTTTGGACCCACATTGAGTGATTTGATGACCTTGCAACCCTTGACGGGGTCACGGGCTCCTATATAATGATGATGGAACCCATGAACATTGCCTTGGTATGATCAAGAAGCCTATGGAGACCTGAAATTCTCGATGAAGACTTTGATATGACAAAGTGGAAGTCACACCCATGAATTCTTGATGACTTTGAAGAATGGTTTAAAATAAAATAATTAAGTTGACCGTTGAGGTGAGGTGAATTGATAAGGAGTGGTTATGGGACAAATTAAAATGACAAAACATGAAGACCACCATTGAAATGGTAATGTTGCGTGTCAATACCCAAATAAAATAATAATATATACATATTTTTGTACCTAAGTCTGTCCTAATTTTATGGATATGGACAACCTCAAAGTTGTATTTATTAACAAACATTTTCTCACTCCAAGTGTATCCAATGAAACGTAAGGAGAAAAGCTCGCTAAGCTTGACTGTGAAAGAGAGTTCGTGGGAAATTTTTTAGCTCTGAGATTTTCTACGAGCTGGGCTAAGGAAATTTTGTGGGATAGCTCTGAATTTTTGTCACCCAAAGAAGAGCGTGCACTTCGTTCTTTGCCAAAGTAAGGAGGTCACAGCATTCAACAATGATAGAAAAAGTAAGACGGAGTGCACTCTGAACTCGCGGACTGAGGTGAACTCGTAGACTAAGGAGAAGTGGTATCAGCTCTGATTTTTTGGGGATATAGAATAGACTGAGGTAGCAGCGGCTATATGGCAGAGTTAAAAATAAAAACTCTGAGGTTGAGGATCCTGTATCATTCAGGTCGCTACAACTAACACTTGGACTGTGCGTAAATGCCAGAATAGACGCCTTCTCACCAACGAAGTAAAAGTTGATTCGGATGTCAAAGAAAAGAAAAACTGAAGCTCTGTGCGCAGAGGTATGCCCAAGCATGAATCACAGCCCATTGGGAAAAATAGTGAGTCTCGTCCAAATGACAATTTGCTGCCAAGGAAATGACACGGGGTTCTCGGAGATACTACCAACCCGCTGACTGATAGTAAATACAACGTGAATCATCTGTCAATTGATTCAACTGTTGTCATAGTTCTCTCCACGTTGACTCTCCATTAACATTCACGAAAAATGCATCCTTGGGCTGTTGCGTCTATGCTCGATGCTGAGAAGATCTGGTGGCTGGGAGATGATATAATAATATCAAGTGCGATCATCATCTTCAATTCACGAGGTAGCCGGATCTAGTAAGAAGCGACTGCTTTGTATGCTTGCTTTCCAGATCAAAACTTGGTTGAAACTCCAGCTTGGTAAAGAGGCTCAAAGTTCTGCTGCCACTGATCTGGATCCCCTTTCCTTTTTTTAAAACCTTGATTTTCGGTCCTCACACGTAGAGCAGCGCGCAAGAATATTTGTGGGACATTTTTGCAGACCTTCTCAGATTGATGATATGTGAACAGCTGGACAAATTTGATGTCATAGATCTGAGGCGAATATCAAGCATCCTCCGTGCGATTTGAATTTTGAAACCAGGAACATCTAGACTCCATTTTCTTTTTTTTTCTTTTTTTTTTACAAGAACACCCCTTGATTTTTTGGCCGGAGTCGGGGACTTATATTTTGATCACTCCTGGGATAGATGTCACTCTGAGGACTCCCCTGTGGGAATCGAACCTGGGCCAGTGATGGAAACTCCCACTGATTTAACCGCTAGACCACAGCTCAGCCGACAACATCCAGACTCCATTTTCGCTGTGAAAAACAGGCGAATATCAAGCATCCTCCGTTTGACAGAGTATACTTGTAAAGTCTGTATTCCAGGGAGGGTCGACGTCTGATACCGGAAGGCAGAAGCAGATTTTACGTGTTCATTGCAGACATTGAGATTTGTGAGCGAGCAGCAAACAGTGAAATTGCCTAGCCATTGCCGTAAATTTTTTGCAGATCCGGATTTCGGAAGAGTATACCAGCATAAGCAGCAGATTCGAATTCTTTCTTGTGGTTGATCTTTATGTTTGATGCCTATCTATTGATGACACTATTTTGATGACACCTTTTTGAGCTGTACAAGAGTTTTGGGAATTTCGCTGGTATGTAGGCTGACTGAGGCAACCCTATCCGAGTTTCACAGGTCAACAGTTAACGGCAATTATTTTGTGGAGCAGACCATAACAGAACCAAGTCTGATTTTGCATACTTAGTCTGAAGTCTGAATAAGGTATGTTAGTTTACATGTAATTTCAATACAGTGATATATATAATGATGTGTTCAAGCGTATGTACATACAGTAGTTCAAGTATATGAACAATGGCATGTACAAGTGAACAAATGTACAGCGTGTATGAACAAGTAGAAGTGTAGAGGTGTGGGCAAGTGGCATGCACAGTTGTATATGTGAGTAAAAAACAATGACAAGTATATTGAGGCAGCTACAGTATTTATAACGAGTGAAGGGTTGTAGGATTCAAATCCTAAATGCAGACATCTCTATAAGAATTCAGAAGTAGATGACTAGAACCAAGGATGATATCTCAGCTAGCATTAATGGGTTTTTGATGACTGATATATACTTGAAATCTGGGACTAGTTGAGGATGATTGAAAATAGTGTGACAAGGCAATGACAAGTTGAAGGCATGGTTGATGACAGATTGATGACAAGAAGTGTTGATGAGCAGTTGACCAGCAGTTGAAGTATTAACCAAAGGTTGTTTATCAATAGAGCAGAGATTGATGATCAGCGATAGGAGCTGTATGATGACGTTGACTATGAGCAACGTTTATGATGAGCAGTATGAGCTATGTTGACCAGCAGAAGAAGTTATGATCAGAGGATAATTTGCAGCAGTAGATGGCTAGCAGTAGTGATGATGAGCAGCGTTGATGGTGAGCAGATGAGCATGAGCTGAGACAGTTGACCGCAGATTGATGAGTTGATGTGACAGTAAGCCTTAATGTAAAAGCAAGCTTGTCTTGCTTTTGAGGTTAGGATACGTCAAACCCTTCTTAGCAGGGTCTAAGAAAACCAGGCAGGGTCCTGGATGCAGAGTAGGTGCTCTATGTATCAGTAGGTGCTGATTTTGCCTAACGGTTGTAGCCGAACCAAAACTAATATAAAAAGATTACAAATTTATATGATGTGGTGTTCTTCTATGTTATGGCTCTTGATGATTTAAATGTTTTTGATTTGTGAATGATGAAGTGAAACATGCTTATGGAATGATTAAGAAATAGCAGAATAATTGTATGATGAATTGGTAGTTAAGTGTGACAGGTCAAGAAAAGTTGTAAAATTGCTTTACACTGATTCACCCCCCCCTCTCAATGTCTACATATGCATCCAAACAATTCCCACCAATTTAGTTTCATTAGGCATATTTTTGAAACATAGTATTGTTGTCTTTTAGGGTACTTTTAAATCCTGCTATAAGCAAGTGTTCAAAGAGATCTCGAATCAGAAGTGCATCAATACCAAGGAGGTAAAAGATTAGATATAGCTTCCCTTCTCTCCCCTACAAGGCACTCACCTTGTTTTTAGGGAGGCAAAAATATATTGCCCATGCACAACAGTTGATCCGCACTTGACACAAGTTAACCATAGTGACCAAACTTAGGATACTGCCAAGGAACACTTGGGAGAGCTAATGATTCTTGAATTCATCAATTGTTGTTCGAAGGTACTGCTAAGTCTTCTTAATTGGAACATTGGCCCCATCACTAGTGGAACTGGCTCTTTGTTACCTCCACTAGTCAATTGTTGTGTGGATTTCACTATCACCAACAGTTGTGCCTTTGGTAGGCCCAGTTACATTTGTGAGGAAAGACGTTAGGTTGGTTTAGGTAATTTACACTTATTTTTCTTTTCTAAATACAATCTCATTAAACTCTTAATTTAAAAAGAACCAACATGTGGATGCCTTTGCACTAAGCCATATTTGCACATATCACTCACATATTGAACCATATTGCATTTGTTGTGGTTGGAATACTTTTTCATTTGTATAATTGTGTTTATTCATAACCCATCACTCTCATTTGGATACTAGACTTCCATCATGGAGGGAAAAAAAACCCTAAGGCAGTCTCATAGACTACAAGTCCTATCCCCTCTCTTGAGGGGTTTTTTCCCTTTATCTCCCTATGGCACACGAGGGAGATCACCAGGTCAGGTATGATCCCAGGACACATTGATTGGGTCCTATATGTTATGATACACCTTCCTTGATTCACTCTCTACCCTTAGAGATAGTTTGAACCTTTTTCCTTCCTCTTCCCATGGAAGAGGCTCACCTTTGTCCACTCCCCCATGAGGGAATACCCCACCTTAATCCCATCCTTTGAGAAGAGGGCACACCACATATTAATAGTCCCATAGAATACAAATATCATTGCCACATATTTCTAGGTATCCCCATCAAGGAAACAACATTCAGAATAACATGGTGGCTCCCAGCCCAAAATTACCATTCATGGAAAGTCTGAACCTCCCTGATATAGCCTAACTCCCTCGAATCCTCATAATCAAGGGAAGAAGAAGGGAAAGAACAGATATACACAACAATAGGATAAGGGGAGAAACCAAGCTCGCCAGCAGAACCAAAACCATGGAAACCAA
The DNA here is from genome assembly GCA_001517045.1 of Pseudotsuga menziesii. Taxonomy (NCBI): domain Eukaryota; kingdom Viridiplantae; phylum Streptophyta; class Pinopsida; order Pinales; family Pinaceae; genus Pseudotsuga; species Pseudotsuga menziesii. The sequence goes on from LPNX010077392.1 coordinate 74,642, forward strand.
CCTACACAATGAGGAAACCCCCCCAAGCAAGGAAATAATTCAAATATGAGGAAAACCCGCCCTTGCTTGATATGTGGTGAGTATTGTCATTACACTCGTCCTTGTTCACTTATCTTCATCTTCTATTATATGGTAGGAGCCAAGCAGTAGACACCGAAAAACCCACCTTAGACGCCTCCTACACTATAGCCCCGACAAGTTGTTTTGCAACAGCCCTTTTCCAACTAAGGAGTGGTTACTCAACAGTTGGATCCTGTCCCCTAGGTGATGTATCTTTCCAAAACAATTATAAGGATTCTTCATCGTTCAACCTATAGACTCATGCCAAAGGGTACACCAATGTTGAGACCTCACCCATCCTTGAAGAGACTTCGATCCCTTCAGGAGGACCTTTAGAGATTTCACACCCCAACACAGAGTAAATTCTGAGGATACCTAAAGAACCACGTAAGTGTACTCCTAATAATCCCCACATAAAGGCTTCCCGTAAATACAACATTGTTGACGAATTGTCACAATCACCAGTCTCCATGTCAACATAAGAAGTACTTAAATATTTCCCTTCACAATGAAAGGAACTCTTTAATGCATGTGGCACTGTCAACCCTTATGACGCAAAAATTATGATGTTTGACCTCGAAAAAGGTCAACTATGAATACCATCATCAATTGCTTTCCAAGTACTAGTGACGATAAATAACATCATCATCCATTGATGCATCATCGATGAAGGCACATCCACATGAGTAATGTCTTCCAATGTGTGGAAGAGATTGGGCTCCCTCGAGTTAGCCCCATCCTCTATCGCTCTCCACGCATATGATGGTAGACCAAACCAGCCATGAGAATTATTCCAAAATATCCCCATCGATCTAGGGGGAAAATGGTGATGATCGATATTGAATTCATTTATTCCAAACTTGACGATAACATCCTCTTGGGTCATAGTTACATATATTCCATGAAGGAGGTCACCTACTCATTGCTTTGTATGATTATGTTCCCATTCAATGGAAAGGTGGTCACCCTTGACCAACTCAGCTACTACAAAACCCATGCATTTTCTAACCCTAAAAGCATCTTACCACAGTAAGCAAGGAAAACCCAACACCCCATGTTGAAATTATCCCTAGAGTGTATAAATATTCTGACCTCTTAGGGTCATATTCAGGACCTCCACCTAAAATCCCCACTACACTAGAGGGACTCATGTGTACCCTTTCCACCATAGAAAAAGAATCTTCTGCCTCTGGGGCATAATCATCATCAACCCCATCAATTCACAGTGTTGAACAAATCTTAAACCCTTATGTGCCACCAATGTTCTAGATTCCAGTTTTGTATCCCCCCATAGGAGTACATGGAATGTCTGTTATGGCCCAGTTAACACTCCCAGGACTCATGCTAGGACTCCCTATGTGGTACCTTACCCCACACTTCCCATATATGGCTTCAAAACCCATCGCCCAATATGAGATGGTGTTGGTACAATTCATCACCACTACAATTCCATCTACTGAATACATAACACCCATGACTTAGCCACTGCCGATGGTTACATAACCACAAAATAGGGGCATTACTCAACCCAAGTTGAACACCCCCTCTAATAGAGGAACCACTCAACACAAGTTTAAATCCCATGCTACAATCCACAATTCCATTGAATCCTCATTAGGGGCACCTAAACTCAACATGAATGGTTCCACCCAACAAACGCTCAAGGAACCCATCATGCATGATAAACCTACCATGCAAGTCACACCCCCATCCACTTTATGTGGACAACAAGTTCATGCAAATAACCTATGCCCCACCTTACCATAGCTCAAAAACTTGCTCAATAAATCTGTTAGTATCACAGATTCCCCTCAAGATGAGGTTGTGGGAACCTCAAAACCCCCGACCCCTAACTCCAAATTCTTACACACCAAAAGGGCATGTTCAATTTGTTCTCAATATGGGAACTACACACACCATTTCCCTAATCTCCCTCGAATTTGGAATGCATTGGAAACCATTCATTTTATCCAATCAACGAGAGTCCCTTACTATCCCCACCACCTGAGGCAGCTTACATCAATATGGTTACCATCGATGTAGTAGAACAAATCACATCTCCATATTTAACCCCTTCAGAGACCCCTACACTGCCCCAATTGCACCCTACTCATACCAACCATGATAACCCAATCAATGGATGCACTTTATGCGGTAACCACATCCATATGATTCCTAGTCATAGCGGGTCTACATCCCCTACAACATCATTCACACCAAGACTAGTCTCAATCATAGGATCACTTGCATCTCAAGCATGTGGCTACACTTCCCACTATTCATTTCAGTGCCCCATTTTATGTGTTGAATGTGAAGTTAACCTCGAGCATATGCATCTCCACGACCATTTTCTCCAACTTAATGTCTATCCATAAGAAAAATTATAAGAGTAAATTGTTCCCGCGATAGCCAATACTATTGAAGATATTTCTCCCCTATATGGATTACTCAAAAGTGAGTATTCATCATCATCTAACAAGTAGTCACCCTCCCCCAATGAAAACTCTTCTCCTCCAATCCCAAATTAATCCATATCAAGAGCCTCTATTGTTTTGATGGGAACATCACCATATCCCATACCCCTATGGCATGGTGTATTTCCCTGGCATAAATAGAATGAACCCATTACTCATTTCAATTTCATAATTCATATATGTTTTCAATCCCATAGTTCAAAAACCAAAAAACATCTGTTAGTTGTAACGTAATGGATTCCAATCAAAACAACTACATTGGTTTTGCAGACATTGCAAGTCAATAGTCGAAAAAACTAGCATCCACTACTTGGGCCATTTACGCCCCCCACCAAACTCTATACCACATCAGTGGAGTATTCCTGGGGGGTCTTACAAATAATTAAGATGAGTATGACCCAGCTATAGGTCTATTGATTGATGCCATCCATTTTGGCATAACTCATCTACACGTCAACCTAGATTCCAATTTAATTCCGTCACAACTCAACAATGTATTTCATGTCATCAACCCAGTTTTCTTCCACAAATACCTCTGTGTACATATCACCATGTGACAATTTGAAATCATCATTTTCACCCACGTCCCAAGGAGCACCAAAATACTCGTCAATGCGGTCGCCAACAAAATCTTGAACTAGCACTTGATACATCATATACTTACACAATATAACAAGGTTAACCAATACATGTACAAGTACCTATAACTATGCATGTATAAACCATCTATAGCATAAACCATGTGTCGATAACCAAATCTAAAATCATGTGCAAGTGTGAATCACTACACATAAACCATATCAACATCTACATATAGCATCATCATCATGTGTTGATCATCAAGCAAACTATCATGTACAAGTACCTACTATTGTACACTAATAAGAACAACATATGCATTGTTGGTTGTGGAGCCTGATCTCTGGAGATATTATTGAGCAGTCATGTTTGTACCCTAGGTTTACTATACACTTGTCCTAGCTAGGGGGTGCGGGGGTAGCGCCCCTGAGAAACGGGGGTTTGGGGGTGGAGCCCCCGAGAAAAAGATTTGGGATGTTTGTTGGCCAATAGTTTTGCGGACCCATGGTATTGGGTTAACCGTAGTATTTTCCCATGGTATTTCCCCTATAAAAGAAAAGCATTGTAATATGGTCGTGTATGGTATTGTATTGTATTGTAAGCAATCTCAGTGATTGTGTGAGAGAGACTATGAGAGTATGAAGAGGAAGTGCAACGGTATTGTTGCAGGTTGTATCCCTTCATCTTTCAGTGGACGGTAATAAAAGGATTGGAAATTTCTGTGTGGACGCAGCCCATCGTTTGGGTGAACCACGTTATATCTATGTCTCTCTGTAATGTGTTTAATGTGTTTTGCATCTTGTTTAATGATTTAATTGTATATCTATTATTGCTCTGTGGTCCTATTTTCGAACATTGCATATCAACCTCATAAACATAGGAATACATCAAACATCCATTAGATATAACATGTGTGCCTCCCAAAATTGGTATATATATATATATATACATATATATATATATATATATATTGTGTGTGTGTGTGTGTGTGTGTGTGTCATGTACAAAATGGCCCTCACAGGGCATATACAAAAATAATCATGCACCTTATGGGGGATACATCATACAAACTGCCTCCCATAGGCTCTATCATCATACATATATAAAGCAATGGACCTCATCGCTGAATACAACCATATCATAAGACTGGAGCACTCAAGCTGCTCCACCACTTGCCGGGTCTCGAGGCCCCATGATGGCTAAAGGTCGCACTGCCTCCCCTATAATTACCTTAGGGTCTATTTTCCATGCTGGTCACGTTCCCTATAGTGGTATCTTCCTCAGAGGATAACTATCTCCTCTTCACCATGCTTGTGCCCCACGACACATGATAGCTAACATCTGTACGAGACCCCACCTATCCCCTAAACCTACATCACCTTGGATCAAATTCAAAAAGACAAGGAATAGGCTTACCTAGATCTCACCACTTGAAAAATGGATTAGTTGCGTTCTTAGAAATCATGAAAAATATCACAAAGGAATGAAAAGAGAGTAGTACAAATGATGTTTGAAAAGTGGTCCCCGCCTCTTTTTTAAACCAATTTGACCCAAACTTCAAAACCTCTCCATGGAAAAATCATGCATATATTGACGAACCGTTCACACTGCCATGATAAGAACTTTGAGCTCTCCCTAATGATGTATCCTACTCCTCTATCCAACAAATCATCCCCGAGAGCATATTGAGACAAGCAGCCCCCAGGTGCACCAGGTTTTTGAGTTATTACTTCTACATCATCCATACTTTTCTCATGTCCTTTACTACACAGGTATGTGTGTCATGTGTGTAGGATTATACTCATAATTCCCACGTTAGTAGCCATTGGAAAATATGCAGTATTTTACTCTTAGGTATTATCATGGAACTTTCGTCTCGACACTAACATTTCCCTCTACTAAACATTTCCCTGACATCGTCTTTTCAACCATTCAATTATCGATTTCCCAGTTTTGATCTTCCATTAACTTCAAAACTGAGGACCATTACATCTTCCCCCATGGGGTTTTCCCTCAACAAACCTTTATCATAATTAACACCTATGATGTTGACCCCCCCATAATTCCAAGGAATTTTCCACCCCTAAAAAGTAACCTACCTGAATCCAATTATTCCATAGTTGTGCATTTACTACCCTACCTCAGGCAGTTCAGCAACGCCAAATTCCTTGACACCAGTTATGAAGAAGATTTAACCGTGACCTTATCATACCCCTTTGATCATTTAACCCATCTACAATTTTCCTACATATCATCAACTCTGCCAAGACAACAATGAGGCCCCTTCCAGCAGAGACAACTAATCCTATTCAGTTATTCCCACAGGAATAATTTTCATGGCATTGATTCATGGGGTGTTCATCTTTGCATTTGCAAACTTCCCTTCACATCCTTTTGGAAAAATTTTCTCGATTCACTCAAAATTGTGGGAACCCCACCCAACATCGAATTGACTCCTTGATCCACAAAAAACTATGGTAGTCCCACCCATCATCAAATTGGGACCCCAACACGCCCAAAACCATGGGGACCCCACCAATTATTCTTTATGTACAAACAGTTCCTAATTCCACTTACACACGGGAACCAATCAATTCTACTGGAAACAACCCCATGGTAACCTTTGATCGATGACATTGAGTCTCCTGGTATCCAACAATCATTCCTTTATCAGTCACAACTCTCTCAAGTATTGTGTTCCTGACAAATCCCTTCATCTACAGTTTGTCTGCCTCCATCACATTCTCACTTGAAGTATGATACCATCAACTCTTCCCCTAATATATCATTAGTCAAAGGAAGTATTATCCGCATGCTTATAAGCCAATCTTGTGTCAAGGCATTCAGTCTCACTATTAGTTATAGCTTGATCTTGGTTCATTAGACAAGACCCTCATATTATAATAATTCTTCAACTCTCATCAACACCAAATCCTTATATTCTGAGAGTTGAAGAAGTAGCAGTGGTACCTTGGGATTCCTTTTAATAACTAGAATGGATTACCTTATATTGAGTATGGAGATTCATTATTTCTCCTTAACTTGTTAGTATCCCCTATGCTCAACAAGAGTACATTCACTTGCATCAGGAAGAGTTGTACATTTTGAAGGTAGCAATTTTCATTTTTGGAAACTGATGGTAGAAATGAATATGGTACAGGTATTGTCTTCAGTGGCTCCACCACCATTCCAGACTCCCACCCCTGTGGTATTCTTCATATTCTCAACAATTCTGCTTCTTTAGCACCAGTTACATCAATTCCGGGTTCATGTAGTCTTGCATGGTTTTATGCAACCCTTGTCCATACCTCGCAATAGTTTATGATAGATCCGTCGGTCTCTTCATTTTGTAGCCATTCTATCCCCTTTTCATGAGTGTGGGGATTACCACCTCTTTTGTATAAAAACAACACATCAACAAACTTTCCCCTTTGGAAGGTCACTCTTGTCCACATAGTTTGAAGAACCAACAGAGAAAGCACATAAGAAACAATGATGAATTATCAACTATGCAATACCCTCCAAACCTCATACATTAGGAAACATTTGTTTTCATGAAAAAACTCGCACAACTACAATAATTTCACGATTCACACAGTAAAGTGTCATCAACATACATCATGCATCTATCTAAAGACATCTTCACAATATCCAAAGAAAATATTGTGTCCAAAATGGCACCAAAGAAGTCAAAAATCATAACAGTACGAATAAAACTCTATTTATACACGCTACATCACGCATCTCCAGGACAACACCCACGTTGTAGCATGGAATTCCCTTCAAGATCCGTGCACTTGATACAAACGACAGTATCTCACCCACCAACGGTGCATTGAAGGCTCATGAAAGCTCCACTTACTCAAATGAATTCGAATTTGGCCTTCCACACACTTGGTTTCCTTAAATGGCCCCTTGGTGTACTTTGGAGCCAAAACATGGCTCATTGGGTTCACACTATGATCTTGTTATTTGTTGGACACCTCTTGGCCTATAAAAGAAGTAAATGGGAATGCTTATTGTAAGAAGGATTTTGAGCAAAGTTATGTTGATGGAATTGTGTTTGAGTTTCCTCTTAGCTCACATCTTCCCTGTTGTCAATCATTTCCAAAGCTCCTTTGCCTCCTTCCCTCAAGGGGAAAGTTCTCTTCTCACATATGTTTCCTCAACCATTGTACAAACATTGTTGGACAATAAAGGCCTCCCTAAGGAGGATTGTTTTCCTCCTTTTAGAGATCACATCTCCAAGCTATTGTATCAACTTTACCATTGGTAAATATGCAAGTGGTGTGGCTCACATTTATTGTTGAAGTTTGCATCCTCTACTCCCTTTGTCATTTTGTTTATTTTTGTTATCATTTTCTTGGTTTTATTTTGTTTCCCTCTAATAATATAATGCATGATCACTTGGGGTCATTCACCACCACCCAAAAGGGGCTCCAAATACTGAGGATTTCCTAAATCCTACAAGACATATCCCCATCCCAAAGTGGGAAGTCACTCTAGTGCATTATTTCCTACAACATGTTTCTACTACATATAAAAAAGACATGATAGATGTTAACTTAGTAAATAGAAGAAAAAAATCTCATTAATGTCTATCCCCTCAACCTAGGAATATAATTTTACAACCAACCTTCCCTTGTACTTTCCAACACCATTATTTGAATCATTCTTCTTTTTGAACACACATTTACCTCTAATGGGTTTTCATCTATCAAGTAATGGAACAAATCCCCATGTATTATTATTTCTAAGTGAAATCATATTCTCATCCATGGTCGATCTCCATGACTTATTATTTTCCATATTCATTACATATTTAAGAGTTATAGGCTCATCAGTGTTAACAGATAAAACACATATGCATACGAAATCAAACAAACTATAATTATATCTCTCGGGTTTCCTTGTTTTCCAAGTGGACCTCCTTAAAGTTCATGATGGACCTAATGAGGAGGAGTGCTTAGAGAGTTAAAAAGAGGTGGAATAAACTCCAACTCAAAATTTTACATCTCTACTATACAAAACCTTCCTATCCATAAGATCATAAAGATTGCATCCTTTCATACCAACATCATTTCCATTGAAAATACATTGCATTGCATTTTTATCCAACTTAAAATGTTTCTCCTTAGGAACATGAACATATGCATCACAACCAAAAACAAAAATATGTTGAAGTGAGGGCTTATTTCCCATCTAGACCTCCATAGGGGTGTTATTCGCAAGAGATGGTGTGGGAGACATGTTAACAAGGTAACATGTAATAGAAATTGCTTGTGCTCAGGACTTCTGCTCTAACCATCTCTAATAAGCATAACCTTAATTTTCTCCATCATCATCATATTCATTTGTTATAAACCCCTATTTTATTGAGGGGTATACAGAGTTTTCTTATGTATTTGAATGTCATTCTCCTTACAAAACCAACCTCAATGCCATTATCAATTTTCAACACCCTAATTTTTCGAGTGTTATGATTTTCCAATAGAGATTTAAAATATTTGAACCAAATAAAGACCTCATATTTACTTTTAAGAAAATACACCCATGTCCTTCTAGAATAATCATAAATTGATGGCACATAATACAAAGACTTATGAATCAAAGGAACTTTATCATGACTAAATACATCAAAACGAATTAAGTCTAATAACCCAAAATATTTAATGAAAAATAGAAGAAAAGTTCACACACACATGTTTTCCATATGTGTAATGCTATAAAAAAATCAAATTCAAGAACACAAATATCCAACCCATCAACAAGATTTGTATTTTTTAGGGCCCATAGGCCCTTCTCACCTATATGATCCATTATCTAGTTCCATAATATTGTCTTCTCTACATATAATTTGTATTTTGAAGAAAGAGATCATTTAGGTACCCAAAAAACATGATCATCAGAAGTAAGTACAAGTTCCAAATGTGAAGGTGTAGATTCAACATATCTCTTCACAGCAAAAATTGAAAAACTATTACATTAAATGGTGCATGCATCTAGATATGATAGACTGTCGACACAAACACCCTTAGAGAGCACCATAACTTATCAATCCTTCTTACACTCTTTACCAAAGAAAAAAACATGCCCACCTACATCATTTAGTTTTCTTATTGATAGTAGATTTCATGCAAAAGCAGAAAAATACAAAAGTACAATGATCTCCTTCATTCTACCATCAATGAATTTAATCAAGACTCTACAATGGAAAACTATGCTATGCGTAAATTCATTACCTAGGTATACCATCCCACCATCATATTTCTCATACATTGAAAAATAGTCGCAATGGGAAGTCATATGGAAGGAATCTCTAGAGTCAATCAACCACACACTTTGACCTGCATGTGTTTCCAAAGCTACAACAAAGGCATCTCCACCAACCTCTTGAGAATATTTTTCAAAGTCATCATCATAAAAATGATTTTCCTTCATATTCTCTTCCTTGTAGTCTCTTATGAAATGCCAAACCTTACCATTGTTCCAACATTTTTCCTTGGACTTTCTAGGATACTTAGGTATTCCATGGGATTTGTACATAGTATTTTCCCTCTTCTTTCCTTTATCCTTCAATCTTACACAAGTAGCCAAGGCCTCATTGGTAAATTCATAATATTTTGGTATCATCTCCTCTGACAATAAAAATTCCAAAACCTCATAGGGCACCCATTTGTTCCAATGGCCATTACTAGGTTGTTCCATGAATCTTGCAAAGAAAACAAAAGGGTCATCAAGCATTAATTTCTTTGTATTGGTTCTAATGGACATTACTAGGTTGTCCCATGAATATGGAAAAGAACAAAAAAGTTTCATGCAATGATCATCCTCATCTAGCTTCACTCCAACCGATATCAAGTGGCTGATAATAGTATTTAATGCATTCAAATTCTTGACTACAAAATATCCATCACCCATTTTCAAGGAGAACAACTTTTTTTGCAATTTTTTTTCCTAGTACAAATCCTCCAACCTCTTCCAAAGACTTGTTGTGAAGGAATCTTTAGAAATGTTCAATAACATTGAACCTATCAAACAGAGTTTGATAAGGCTTCTATCCTTTTTCTCCAACACTACTCATTCTTCATATTTCATACTAGAGGGTTTTATTCCTGATACTGTGATCCATATATCTTGATCTATGAGAAAATACCCCATCTTGAGCTTCCTCAACTAAAAGTTAGTGTCATTAAAATTCTCCATTTCTAATCTAGAAATGGTTGCCATTTCCCAACAACAAGATTTCATTTTGTGCAAGTTCCCACTCAAAATAAGAGTAGATGAAAAAAACTTGTCCCTATCACCTTAGATCCATGGTGATCAAGCTCTAATACCGTATTAAAGGAAGCAGAAGTGTGGAATATGCTTCCAACACTATTTAGTTAAAAAGATACTACACAAAAACTAAATAAACATAGTTGAAGTAATAAACAACAAATAAACATACAACTATTAAACAACGATTTCTTGGGGGGGACCTTTTCAAGAGAAAAACCACACACTCCAAATCACACACAATGTACTATTTAGAAACTAACAACTGACCACAAGACATTATATAGTCTTCGTTCTTTCAATATGAGTATTCAACAACATATAGGTTCTGAATAAATTTTGGCAACATAACAGTAAGTTAAAGACTCTCTCTTTTTTACCTCCAACCCAAGCATTAAAAAAATAGGCATAACAAAACCATTTATCATTGATGGTTTTAAAATTATACAAATTGGAAACCACCAACAATTAATTGGCCATTTTTTGTTGCTCAACATCCATTGCTTGACACTACTTGACATTCATTGAGATAATTGCTCTACTACAAAATTACAAGGTGTTTGACATGACTATCAAAACAATATTCTTTACATGATAGTCCATTTTTATATTCTTTTTAATATTTATGGTCGCATTCTTTTTCCACTTTTGCATTATAGACTTCAACTTTTTTATTTTAATTATTAGCATTACATTATGGCATACATCTCACAAACATTAGGTTGTAGAGTGCACATTGTTCCTCATGATGCAAAGAGATGATGATCCAAGTGTACAAATTATGGACCCCCCATCCTCACTTTATCTTTAATGTGGTACATGAAATTCATTGAGGTTCCATTTCCATGAGCCTTTACAACACTTTCCAAATTTAGATGTAACAATTGAACTTATGGTACCATGAGGTGATGACCAACATGTATCTATTATGGACCAAAGTTCATTCCTGCATTCTCCTTAAGCTAGATACCTAGTTCCATTGCCATGAGCTCTCATGATAGCTTAGTGTTATTGTATATACATATTACAAACCACCACCCCATGTTCTCTAGATGGATACCATTGACCAAGTTCCATTACCACATGGCTTTGAGCCCAACCAAGTTCTATTCCAATGGACCTTTTTGGCAACTTTATGTGAGCCACATACACATTACAAACCCAAACTTACATCCACTTTCTCATTAATGTAGATATCATTGATTAGGCCTCATTCCCATGGGCTTTCATGGTATATTAAAGTATAAATTTTGACACTTGGAGGTAGGGGTTCAAATTATGGCACGGGGAGGTGATGACTTGAATGTACACATTAGAAATTGAACCATATGTCAAATGCTTCTTAATTTGATTCATTAAACAAGTTTCACTCTCAACATGCCTCCAAATTTTATATGAAGACAAAATTTATCATTAATTAAGATTCATTCACAAGAATATTTACAACTAGAAATGAGAGATTGAACTTATAACTTGCAATCCAAGATCACTTCTATATTTCATTTTAAAATTTTTTACTTACTTTGTGAAGTAGACTTGTATTCTTCTTAAAGCAAAGTCGAAATATATATTAATAGTAATAGTTGAATCAATCAAATTTATCACAATGATTCCAAATTCAATGTTGAGTGGTGTTGGGGCTTGAAAACCCAAAATAGTCTGCAAAGTATTATGACCAATATAATTGTGAAGTGATATATAATAGGAATCCAAAGGAAAGGGTAAGATTTTATCCCATGTGTAGGATTGCACAAGATTGTACATGAGGAGGAGTTGAATAAGTATCATGTTTATGTCTTTATTTTGACCATTTATTTGAGGGTGGGATGCTCAATTTGTTGGGTTATGTGTTAATATATGTGATATATGCCTTGATATAATTTTAGATGGCGATGGGAAATTCTTAGCTTCCGATGCAACTATGAGAGTACTCACAACAAATTTTATCAATTTTTCCTCACAGAGACCCTTATTTCTCATCATTTTCATCATGATTACAACCCATTTGATTTTCAATGTGTCACTAACTAATCCTCATCAAATTCTATGTATAGTGTCTTCAACGGATCAAAATGCATGTTTCCATTCCTAATAAACCAACTATTCCTTGGCATCATCAACAATAACCCACATAAGACTCAATTTATGTATCCACTATCTCGAGTGATCAAAGTTTTCTAGGTCCACTAGCAACTATTAAGTTTCCGAAAATATTGAGAGTTTGTTATTCTTTTTGTCAATTTTATAACCTGCATATCATTAATGGTGGATCCAATCTATGAATCTATTGACTTGTATATATGTGTAAACAATCCATTGAAGATCATCATGTATTTTTCTGGTGATCATTATTTAGACTATCCTTAACATTATTTAGACTATCCTTAACATTGTTTGTACCGAAGATAGATGTACATTTGATCCAGCATCTAGCATTGCTAACGGTGTTCTATTATTTTGACTTTATTGCCTCTCTATGTCTTTTCTTTGGTTGTATATTTATGCATCACACTTAATTAGCATAGCGTGGTTTCAATATTAATTTTAAATCATGTTTGCAACACTTGTAATTTATTCTAGATTAAGTTAATCTCCATAATATATCACCATTCATCATGAATGCTCATTACAACCAAATCGGTTGTAGTGATTATATGACATAAGTCGTAGTACCAACCCATGTTATAATTTAAAAGGTATTGTGTGCATGGGGTCACTAATCTCATGCGGGCCTAACAGCACAAGCTTGCTCTTTCACTACTTGATGCACCCTCAAATCCTGTATGTTGTTAATGATACCTGTAATTATTTCTCGATGCAAAACTCTTCCCTTGAAGTTACAAGAATGCAAATTTTCGTACAATCATGCAAATTTTCTTACAACCAGAATATGAAAAATTCACAAACTGTATGTTAGGTATCCTCATTAGACATTCTCACAAGTTTATCATTCATCTTAAGTGAACACATTTTCCATAAATCCTATAAACATTACAAATATAAGCTTCAAACCTCTCTTCAAACCTCTGTAACCAATTCTTTGTCAATACTGTTGGAAAACCACGCTTCTGTAGGATTACCATACTGTTACAGGAATAATGTTGCAGGAACCCAAGACGCTACAGGGATTACCAAAGACGATGTAGGATTAGCAAGACGTTGTTACAAGAACAATTGTTGCAGTACGAATTGCGCTGTTGCAGGATTGACTCACACTTATGCAATATTTCCACATGACAATGTTTATTCCCAAAATTGAATGCAAACCCCTTATTTACGGGTTCCATTTAATGGGAACGTCTTTTAACTATTCGGGCTTGATCTCAAGGTATGAGACCAACAAAATTCTCTTCTATTCAAACTTTCTAATCACACTATGTGCCTTCCTCTTATTATCAATTTCTGGGTGCTTTGCCCAGGTCTGTAACTTTAACCATTAATGGAAAAAGTTTCCTTTACATCATGATTTCAGTGTGAATTCAGATATTTTGGTATTCTCAATGCATAACAATCTCTAAGACCATGCATGACCTCAATATTTCACACAGATCATAATGCACTTTCAAATCTCACTCACGTGTATTTAAACCCCATCTCCCATTCATACTCGGTCATAAAAACGATAGATTTACTTTGCACTAATTAAAATTATCTTTGAACAATCATCATATTTCATGCATTCAAAGCCTCTCAATCATAACACCATAGATAACATAAAAATTGTCTTTACCATTCATAATAAAAGACTGTACAAACATAAACTGAACCTTTGATCCTCCTTCGCCTGATTTACATTTAATTGGCCATCTCTCTATGCCTATAGGATTACAAATAATATAAGAAGAAGGTGAAGCATCTAGATTTCAAAACCCTAACTAACTCCTAAGTTATGCAAATTGACTCCTAAGTTATGGAAACTGACTTCTATATTCCTACAAATATCTTTTTTAAACAAATAGAAATTTTATGCTGCCTCATATGGATTCATTGCAATGATTCTATAATTTGATCTAGTGACTCATTAATACCTACCTTTTGAACCTTCCAACCTATATACTTGTAAATTATAGGATACTTCAACAATTTACAATGTTTTAGAAATGAAAATCACTCCTTGGGAAACTATCAAGACCCTAGGTCTAATCATCAATATCGCTTTTAAAGGAGGGAAGATTCTCCTGCATCAGACTCGTAAAGTAGAAAAGATTCCTGAACTCCTGTTCATGTGTCTTCAATGATTGAATCTTCGTGGATCCCACAATTTATATTTTATCTGATCATTCATCCCTTTGTGTTTTTGTGTTGCAGTTGTTGTCTTCAATTCTACAGGATTCCAAATTTTATGTTGTCATTGTCCACTTGCCTTGCTGATGCAAATCCTTACAGCCTATTGTACTTTATAGATGCTTGTCTTTATTTTTTGTTGTTGTACATTCTTCTGGATACTTTCATCATCAACATTCGCATTTCATAAATCGCTTTGTTCAAACTATCCTCTTGTTGATACATATCACTGCTCCTTTGCTGAATTGTGTTGTTGTTGTTATCCACTTACTTTTGCATCTCCTCTTCATCTATGCCACTGATGTGCGACACTCTGATTTGCTTCTAAGAATCAGCTATGTCTACAAACTCTATGCACTGTTTATCACATGTATCCTTTGTCAGCCATTCTTCTAAGTACCTTATCTCTTCCTCAAAATCTCTAAATATTTGTTTTGGATGTTGTACTTGAGGCTTAATCTCATCTTCAAGAAATAGTTTAGATTCTATTTATCTAATTACATCTTCATGCTAATTGTTTATTTTTATAATTGTAGCCTCATAGTCAATTTGAAATTTAAAATTTACCTCTATTTTGGATATTTTAAGCACTTCTTTATTGCTAGGAACTTGTAATATTTTCTCCTCTCTGTCCATCATCTCCTTTTCTTACTCAGGGTCTATCAGAAACTTTAACTCTTCCTCATTCTTATTGAGCATTGCATTTGAATGCTTCTCTCTATCCTTCCTTTGGACATCTCTATGAGCGAATTTTTTCCTACTTTCTGCACCAACACGTTCTTGTAATAGTTCTCTAACACTTTCATTGGTCAATTGTATATTGTATTCATCTTAATTGGCTTCATGATCAATATTTCCTCACTTAAATAACTCTCGTGAGCCCATGCTGTGTCATCTTCCTTTAGAACAGAATTTAGGTTATGTTCATTCTCCTCCATCTCCATGATATTTCTCAATGGCGGTCCACCATCTGCTAAACCTGCAATCATACAAAATTTGACAAATTTAAAATGATAAGGCTATATGGCCTCATCTGATACCTTTGTCAGCATATTCTCATGTTGGATTAGATTTCCCATATGGTCCATGAGGCTCTCAAAAGGTCTCTTTTCTTCCTCGCCTTCACCACCATCCTCTTCATTGCTCTCTTCCCCTAGGATTGATCCTTGCTCGGGTTCACAACACTGAACTTATTCTTCTTTCGAGTATTGTTGTCTAAACTCGATTGATCTAAGTTTCACTTCCTTCAGTAAAGCACTCAAATTGTGCCTCTTCTTCATCATCTTTTCCTCGGTCTTAAGGAAGACATTCATTTTGTGCATCAATTTCCTCATAAAAAAAATGCACAGCAGGCCACTTGTCCTCCTTAAACATCCTTTTATAAACCTAATACCCTTCCATTTATGGTGGGAGAATATAATCCCAATAGATTTTATTTTCTTCAAAAATAGTGTTGTGCAAAGCATGATTGAAGCAATGCTTTGAATTTAGTGTGAAGAGATTTTTCATGAAATCATATATTTATTCACGAAGATAGTTCCTAGACAATCTTGGTTCGTCTCCATGGATTGAGGTCATTTGGAAGACATAATCCATTCAAGGTCAAGATTGACCACAATATCCCATTATTTGAAAGGAAGATTGATGCTAATGTACTAGATGAACATTGCAATGCACTATAGATATACTTTGATACAATATACACAAATACAATTAGGCTTATAACTGTTAAAATGTCACTCAATATCAAATCTTGGTGGGAGAATTGCAACCAATAGTGTGAGTGTAGTGAACTCATCACTATGTGGGACTAATTCACAAAGGAAATGCACAATAATATTATTTGTTGAGACATTGAGATGATAGATACAAGTAATAACAATAACTCTGTTATTTGTGTCATGACCAATTTATGGGAGAATTCATAGATGAGTTTAGTACCCTCGTGGCTTGTTTATTCAGCAAATAGGAAGACAATAATCTAGTACTCAAGTTCTAGAGTATACTTCACCAGCACATCATTAACTAAAAGATATAATTTTATATCATTAAAACACTTGTATATGCATGTATATTTGCATAATGATTGAGTAAAGGCATAAATTTAAGTGGTGCACCAACTCTAATATTAGTTGATGCTATTAGCAATGCAACACAACCAAACATGAAAAAATATTCCACAACACAATGGTCATATTGAAGATGGAATAATATTTACTTTTGGCTAAGGTTAACATCATTATTATATTTGGGTTTGGTCAATGTTTACCTAGTCAATGTGGGCCCAAAACCCTTGTTGGAGAAAGCACCCTACCCTTGAGTTATGTATATATACATGACTCTCATTTGTAATGTTACATATCTTGTGATCATTTTGTCATTCTTTATAAAAGTGTTTTAGCCTATAGGCACCACATAGTATTGTGCTTTCCTGTGCTTTGTTATTTTATTTGTATCACACTTTCTTGAATATTTTCTCTCTCTAGGGTTATTCCTCTCCTGGTGCTTTGGTTTTATTTTTTCTTATTCTTATTGTAAATTAGGGTTTGTTGGTTGGTTCCATTTAATCATTTATTCATCTCATTAATTTCAATATGGAATTAGAGCAAGTGTTTCTATTCAATAGTTGATCCAAATATGTATACTACTAACATTGCTAAGGATTTTGTTGTAACTAACAACTAGAGTTTTTGAATCGTCTCTTTTTTCTAGGGTTTAAACCCTCCTTAAAAGCTAATACCTCTTTTCTAAAGTTTCCTAGGGTTCAGATTCTCCTTGAAGATCAACATCACTTTTCTAGGGTTGCCTAGGATTTACGCCCTCCTTTAAGGTGAGGACCCCTTGCCTAGGGTTTCCTAGAGTTTAAACCCTCCTTCAAGGCCATTACCTCTTTTTCTAGGATTTCTTAGGGTTTTGCCTAGGGTCTAAACCATTTTTTAAGTCATGTGCACAATATATTTTTTTTTTAAATATGTTCACACTATCCTCCTCTTGGGTCTATAAAGGAACAACTTCTAAAATTGTGAGGCTTCTTCTTTGATATTGTTGAACCCATGGAATCACAATGGAATTTTACCTTGTGAAATGAATATAATTATGATATTTGGGAAAATTAATAATTTCCCTTTTTTGGAGCAACAATTTGTGGATGTACCTAGATAAATTAGTCCCTTCCTCCCAATATTCAAGGTATGACTTCGTTAATTTCACTCTAGTATTTTTAGATTAAGTACCTGTATTTTGGCTTATTATTTATATGGCCCTTCACTTCACAAGGTGATTAATTGTCAAGATGTTATCTTTGATGAAGTTTCTATTCATAATATGCTAGGAATTTTACCATTACTTCTTACAAAAGATTCTCTAGGATATGGTTCTCAACATGTTTTAGTGGATCTTTCTCTTCATTATGTTGGTCCATTCTAGATGCACTACATTCAACAACTCCATTCTCAAGGACAACTTGAATTTATCTTTGTACCTTCAACAGACTGACACGTTTCAACGTAACTTTCTCTTCTACATTATGACGTTACTCTAACAGTGGTTGGGCACTTAGATATTGATGAATCATCCAAAATTGATCCTACATAATACTTTTTGGGCCTACTCCACTAGATTTGGTAACTACATTCTCAAGGATAGTATGTGCCAAATTGTATACCCTTGACAAACCCACTTTTCAACATCTTCAAAAAACCTATGTTGGATTCCACTATCGCCAACTTGGGGAATCATATTAGTGTGGCATATATGGCATTTAGGGGGGGATTATATGTAATGACTTTTCTATTTGGTTAATGTTAAACCTTAAGGAGGAACATGTCTTGTGATGTAATTTCTTGTCCGATATAGCCTCTATTTAGAGTAAGGGGGGATGTTAAATACACGTGTGTAGTCTTGATTTTCTATTATGGCTAACCTTTTAATACTTTGGTATTTATAATCATACTCCCACTTTCGATTAAGGCTAGCCTTATTTTAACCATGAATGACCCAATATTGAGTTGAGTATTTATAAACCCACTGTCATTTGTATTTTCGACACTTCTAACCCTATATTGAGTTGGATACTCATACACCCAATTTTACTTATGTCCATGACCGATCTATATTGATTTCGGTATTTGTATATGGTACACACTCTTTTGTATTCATAATTTTGCTCCATGGCCGGTTGTTCAATTATAGGGGAGGTGTTGAAAATAGTCTAAATTTTACTTTTAACTACCCTCATTACTATAGTTAGATTTAGTTAAGGATAACCTAGTCAATATGGATCGAAAACCCCTATTAGAGAAAGTGCCCTATCTCTTGAGTTGTGTATATATATACAACTCTCATTTATACTAGTACATATCTTGTGACAATTATTCCATTCTTTATAAAAGAGAATTAACCTACAATAACCAAATGTGGTGCTCTCTAATTTTTAATTATTTCTCTCTCAAGCACATTCCCCTTCGATTATTTTTTCACTATAGTATTGTGCTTCTCTAAGTGCCCTAGTGTTGTTTTTTTCTTATTTTAATTAAATAATTAATATTTGTAGATTAATTTTCAATAATTCTTATAGTCATTATTATATTTATTATCTTTTTTGTAATCTAATATAGTGAAGAACTTCGCCCTACTATTGGGATTGATGAAACATTCTTTCAAGTCAACTATTTTCACTACCAACAACTTTAATGAGACATTCTTTGAAATCAACTATTTTCACTACCAACAACTTTTATAAGACCCTTGGTTCTGGCCACCATTATATATCTTTTGTGTCAATGATTTCTTGTTGCTTATTATTATAAGCCATAAGAATGGCACATGGATGAAACGGTGTTGCTTACAGGGATGATTTTAAGGAACCATACTTATTTAAAAGTGTATAAATTTAAAAGTGTATAAATGTCAGTGAATATTACCAATTCTTAAAACGCCAACTATAAAATGATTGGCGATATTTTTTACAACATATTTTAATTTCCAAGGATTTGATATTGTTTATATAATAATTTGGTGATTTTTAGGGTGAAAGAATGTTACCCCATCAAAATTTGGCGAAACAGGGCTTCAGAAAATGCAAAATGGCAAATCTTTTTTGAGAGGAAAACATGGAAAAATAGCCCACTTGGCTAAAATTCGACCCTAAAATTATCCCTGGTTACTTATGTATATGGAGACATTTACTCATGGAAACATAATTTAAGAAGAATTTATTGTAAATATAATATTATAGAGTTTAGAATTCTTGAAAATTTTATTATAAATATAATATTATACAAGGTAAAATTTAAAGAGAATATATTATTATATAATGTAGAATTAAGGAGAATTTATTATAAATATAATATTATATAATATATACACTTTTGTTCTTTTTGTTCTTTTATGAGCGTTGCATTTGGATTCAAGTCATTGTTCATTTATATTTGAAATTCACAATAATCATTATCAAAGTTGTCTTCAACGAGAAGACAAGAATGGCACATGGATGAAACTGTGTTACTTGTATATATATGCAGACACTTATTAATGGAAATAGAATTCAAGAAGAAATTATTATAAATATAATATTATATAATGGAAATAGAATTGAGAAGAATTTATTATAAATAGTATATTATTATAGAATGTAGAATCAAAAAGAATTTATTATAGATATAATATTATATAACGTATGTCAACACTTTTGTTCTTTTAGAAGCATGTCATTTGGATTCAAATCGTTGTTGAATTATTATGGATATAGAATTCAAGAAGAATTTATTATAAATCAATATAATATTATATAATGGAAGCTCAATACTTTTGTTTTTGATGATGATGATGATGATGGTTAACGTTCCCTGAGACCAAATTTGGTCTATCGGACCTAAAAAAGAGAATTAATTAGTTTGCTTTAAAGTTATATTTCTATGCTCAAAGAGCTTGGAAAGAAGCATCCCGAGCTTACTATAATTTTGACATGCTAAAAGGCTAGGAAAGTCGGTATTACAACAAAGATTATGAAACTGGGATCTAATGTGGGTGTATGCAGGGCACTCTAAAGCATTGCATTTGGATTCAAGCCATTGTTTATTTATATCAATTATTTCTTTATTTTTAAATGGGTTTACACGTTAAATAACAATAATAATCCAGTAATTTAAGACATGGGAATATTAGTTAATCACATAACATTGAAATATGGCATATAGTTTATTATTATTAATTATCATCTTTATCTATAATTATATTTTTAATTTTATTTAAAAATAACTATATTTTTATTATTATGATTATAAATATAATTTTTAGGCTAAGTGTTTGAGCAGTTTTAAAATTATTTATAATTTTTAGTTGTTTCTTTGCACCTTTATAAATAAAAAAATTGGTTTTTTTTTATTATCAAAGTTCATGGATATTTTTGTTGAAAGAAGAAAGAGTTTGCTCCCTCGGGAGGGAGAATGAAATACACTCGGGTTTTCCTTGTAGGCCTTGTTTTGAGAGATGATCAGCCCAAGAATTGTGTCCCTAATTAACATGTTAGAAAACCATGCCATCAAAATTTATCGAAGCTTCTCTCAATGCATGCCCCAAATCCAATAGATTTTGTCTCTCGAGTTGAAATTTTCCATACATCCAATTAATCACTAGGGTAGAGTCATTGAAAATACGTATGTCTTGCAAATCTTGGTGCCAAGCGATATAATGAAGGATCTTTAGGGCCTAAAATTCTGCTTCATTATTTGAACCTTGATACCCATGACCGAAGAAGGTGGTTAAGGAGAGCCATTTTGATAAACAATGCCATCTATTCCCATCGATCTATCCAAGCATTGGCATGCACCATCAAAAAAACCCCACGCTTTTGATTTGTCTATCATCAACATTTTGATAATCTTGAGAAGGGAAGGGCACTAAAACTATTTAAAGAAAGGAAGTAGACTCATTGAGCAAGCAATAGTTTGAAATAAGGGAATGTAAGAGTCCTTAAATATAGCTTCATTTCGAGCAAGCCAGATCCCCAAAGGGATAAGAAAGGAATACATCAGAGTGGCTTTAGTTCTGGATGCAAAATCCATACCTTCGTATTCTACGAGAAGTCATTAGAAGGCCAAAGGAGAATATGAGCAAGTCTTGCCTCCAAATCCTTCCAATTTCTTTTCTTTAATTTTGATTTCTATTAAAACTAAAAAACTGTACCGAGATCAAGAGTTTATTGTCTTCTAAACCTAGAAATATCCCAAGCCAATGGATCACCCTACTAACAAATAGTAGTCAAAATCTAAGATCTAAGATTTTGCATCTAACAGTAGAAATATCCCACACAAGTCGACGTTATGACCACAAAACTATAGTTGAATTGAAATAGAACCGTGTTGATGAAACAAAATGATGCATGCTAGAGCCCTAAACAAGCTATTAATCATTTAAAATATAAATTAGAGAGGCATTGCAACAGAATACCCGTGGAATGTGAGGCTTTGACTTAACTCCCGAGGGTTGGTCGTGTTGGTGGAGATTGGGTTGCTGATGAAATATCATATGAGGAGGAGATTCATTCTCGGTTGAAGGTTTTACCGATCAGTTCCTTTATGAGAGCATTAATATTTTCATTTATATGAGCATTATAATCCAAATGACCATGAGCGAGGCACCTAACCCATCCCTTTATACGGTCCAAGTAGGAATTCAAAGTCAGACCATGTATTTGATCATGAAGACCACCATTAGCACTGAAATCCAAAGCTTTTCTTAAGAGAGTCTTGGTATACCAGAATAAATCCATGGTTTTGGACCTTTGGTGTAGCGGGTATCACTAGTGCAAGTGGAACCCGAATCATCCGCCATGCTTCCCATCATAACAATAAGTTTCTCCAAACTCAGTAGATGATAGATTTCCAAATTTTGGACTCAATAGAATGCATGAAAGCTTGAATGCCACGAGGAACCAAACCAACATAATTAGCCCTAGATTTCTCCATTTCGCCTTGTGCATGGGGCATATACAAGCAATAGGGGCTTGACACAACTTTGCAATCAGTTCGCTTAGAGAGAACTATGATTAGGTTGTAATAGACATAAAGTATGATCAAGGGGAGGGAGACCAAAAGATGTCGAGGTTAAGCAATCAATGTAAGGAAAGCCAAAGTGGGATTCGAATAAGAGAACAATGATGGAAAAACAGAACCAAATATTTCCTTTTACTAATATGAGATTGAAACCACAATACTTTTAGATTAATCATGGTACGATCACATAGCTTGGATGCAGTCACCTTGATGATAGGAGAGGGGTCGAGAGATATAAAGAGTTGAGAGAGCCTAACAACAATCATTCGCTCGCACAAAACAAACTTTCCTTTCCCAACCATAATGCCGCACTTAACATATGAACAATGACAACGTATGGATAGGATGAATGCACCACAGGTGTCCGTTCAAAGTAGTTGTCATGCATATAGGAAAACACCATGCCATTTGAAACCTGGTAGCACTCATCGTGGGGAAAATTCTTCCATATCTTCTTACTGTAGATGTAGTGTCAAAATAGGTGGAGGGATGTTTCCTCGACATCTTTATAGATAAGTCATTGACTCGTTCTGGATATGCTATACTTTTGTAAGTTTTCCCAAGTTAGGAAATTTATAGATAACAAGAGCCACACGAATAGTTTGCACTTGTAGGGTTCCTTTTCTTTCCATAGTTTTTGAAACCTCTTCAACCACCAACAGGAAGAGGCATGGAGATAAGGGACAACCTTGATGTAATCACCAAGAGGCAGTGAAAAAAAAGGAGGGGGAACCATTTATCATGATGGCATAAGATATTGATGTAATACAACTCATAATTTAGTTAACATTCTGCTCACTAAAACCTATATGGATTAAAAACAACCTTAGGTAGAGCTAACTTACTCGATAAAATGCTTTCATCAGGCCCATATTGAAGATCATACTAGATCATTTCTAAATCTTCAAATTGTGCATGCATCTTGTGTTGCCCTGATAGCATCATGTATTTGTCTGTCCTTCAGGAAAGCGAATTGTTCCTAACTAATGACCTCATCAAGAATTGGTTTGATTCGTTCTGCAATAGTTTTGAGATTATCTTGTATATAGTATTGTAGAGTAATAGGTCTGAATTCTCCAAAATTTTGAGGCTCATCCGATTTTGGGATGAGCACTATAAAGGTGGAATTGAAAATCGGAAGGACCTGGCCCGTTTGTCTGACTTCTTCAATAACCCTCGATAATTCTGATCCGATTAAGTGGAAAAAACATTGGAATAATTTAATGATCCAACCATCTGGACCTGGTCTCTTGTCCTTCTAAAACTTAGATATGACACCCTCCAGTTCCTCTAGGGTAACCATTGTCTCAAAGGTAAGGTTCGCTTCTCTACTAATGAAATGGGGGGAGATTGTGCAAGTTCTTAATACTTCCACAATGTGGGATTCAAGGCACTCCACATAAACATTTTCAAAATGTTGAATGCCAAACTTAGCTAACTTAGCTTGAGAAACCCTAGCTAACAACACCTTCGAAATCCTAAACTCCCATATGGTATTGATGTTTTTCCTACGTTTTGCCACTTTTTAAAAGTATGTTGTATTATCGTCCCCAAGTTGTAGCCAAGTAGCTCAACTCTTCATTCGCCAATCTACCTCCTTATCCCTCACCAGTTTTACCTTGCTTGCCTACAAAGATCGAATAGTTTCCAAAATTGTTTGTTAAAGAGGTTCTTGGGAAGTGTCACTCAAAAGGGATTGTTAGGATCCTTCTACTTCAACCAATCACTTGTCTTGCTCCTTGAGTCTGTGTCCGACCCATGATTGAACTTCCTTTTTGAGGGATTTTAGGGAGTATGTAAGTTAAGTACTCAAACTCGAATCCAAATTGGGATCAAATGCTTTCCATTATGTGTTAACCAATTTTTTGAAGTCTTCCTCCTTATGCCAAACCATATACAACTTGAAGGGCGTTGGGGGTTTGATTGCCCCCTAAGCTAGATTCAGGATAACTAGAAGGTGATTCAATCTGATACCTTGAGATACCCATGTGTTGCAATACTGGGAATAATTATAAAGGGCCTTTAGGATGATCAGAAGATCAAAATGCTTTGCAATGGCGACATTACTTGTCCTGTTATTCCTCCAAGTTGTCTTGATAGTAGGGGGGCTAGATCAATTAAGTTAGTAGGTCCATTTTGTGGAGAATATAATCAGCCACTGAGTTAATTCTTGGGGAGGATCCCCACACTTCACATATGGATAGAGTGAAGATAATATCCCCACCCATAATGATGTCACCTTTCTTAAGAGTTAAAGAGTCAAAGTCACGTTTCAAAAATTCTTTCCTTTGATTACAATGCCCATAAATGTTCAGGAGGGTAAGAGGTGTTGAACATATAGAAGCTTGAAGATTCACTATCAAACCACCTTGTATGGCATAACTATTTAACAATCGAAAATTATGAGAGTTCCAATGCACCAAAATTAGTCTCAAGAGCCCATGAGCATCTAGTCCGTAAAATTGCCATTGTTTGAACTTGCCTTTTAACTTCTCAATAGCTTCCTCGCTTGAACACATAGTTTCATGTATAAGGATTATTTCCACTTTTTCTTTCTCCATCAAATGATGGAGGGAAAGTTGTTAGTTGAGGTTGTTCAAACCCCTTATATTAAATTTCATTATCTACATGGGGGAACCCTTGACATGGGCTTGTGATCTCTAAGAACCCCAAGGAGGATTAATTGGGTGCCCCTCTGAATTTCCTCCTTTGCTTTGAATTGAGCATGCTTGAAAAATGACTTCCTTCCCGACCCCTCTTGTGGAATGACTGAAGTGTGATCCAATCCGAGACCCCACAAATCCCTTGACTTCTCAACTTTAAGTTTTCCTATGGAGCATAAATGAAAGTGACAGGTGGCTAAATTGTGGTCCAAATGACCTTGCCTCCCCTCCTTATTTGACTCAAGATGTCCAGGATTGACATATGTAATATGGAGATCCATCTTTGATCCCTTTTGTTCCTTCTTGTCCCCCAAAGATGAGAGCATTTCCCTTGTTTCTTCTAATTCATTGAGAAAAGAGGAGTCGAAATAGGAAAGGGAATGAGGGTGGGAAATACATTTCTTGGTCATGTGCATGTGGAGATGAACGGTGTTCCTTTTGTCATCTTGGTCATTTTCCTTGCAGAAATTTGGACACGTATCCTTCGACAAATGCACCTGGCTACTCTCTGGTGACGAATTTTTTCTCAGCACCTTTTTGTCTAATAGAATTTTCTATTGGAAACCTGGGGATTCCTTAATTTGGGAAGAGCCAGGATAGAGGGAAGGGCTATGAGAACACGATCGAAGAGCTTCCTTGTAGTTCAGATATCCGTCAACGTGAGTATCCCTTGATGGAGGTGATACATTGATCATTGAAGTGTGCAACCCATGACTTTGTGAAAACTTTCTCTCACTTCTTCGTTCTCAATCCTTTTAAAGACCTTTGTGGCTTTAGAGGGGGTCACTTGAATGGGCCTTGGGGAAGATGATTTTCCTCTCACAGTTGGATCGAAACTCAAGAGGTTTAAGGATTTCGTAGGGTATTTTCCTGTCATCTAATTTGAGTCGTCCTCCACCCTTCGCCATTTTTTTCATTTGAAGTTTTTTGTGCAAGAATTAGGAAGATGATCCCATTAGTGGCATCATCTATACCTAAAAGGAATGTTTCAATAATCCAATTGCTACAGATGAAAGAGATATCCAATGGCAAGCTCAATGGACTCATCCAGTCCACCTTTAGATTTAGTAGAGTCAAAAATTTTGCAACCGAGTGAGAGGCACAATACTTGTAGAAGGGGTCAATAAGCAACATCTTCCCTAGAGAGTTTCCAATAGCTATAAGAATTTCTTCGATCCATAATTCGATAGGGAGGCCTGGAAGCTTGACCCAAATGGGTGGATCTTTAGTCATCTCACCATGGGTATCGAAACACAGATGCCATAGCTTTAAAGAAAGCCAGTTCAAATTCCAAGCCCACTTTCTATCTAGAATGTGGGCAACATCTTCTTCTTTGTTAAATTTACATCCCAATCAACGTCTTGTCAATAAGAAAATATATGGAGAGTAAGAGAGAAGGGGCATCCTTTCAAACACTATCCATCCTCTTAAAGTTGGATCCGTCAAGCGAACACCAAAAAAATGACCAAGAAGAGTGGTTTTGAGATAGTCTAGGATTTGTGAGACCCCGATATCTTCACCCACTGTAAGCCTGATAGGGTTAGTCTTCTTCTTTATTCCCTTCTTTCTCTTCCTAGAGCTTGAGGATGGGAGATCCTGTGATACTTGGGCTTGATTGATGGGCCTATGATTGGGGGTGTATCTGGAGGTCTCCCTCCCCATTAGATACAGTCCAAGGAACTTATCGAACATGATACATTTTGGAAACCTTGGAATCCCAATCATTCCCAATTGCATGAGGTTCGGGTTTTCATCAAAGATAGAGGAAAAGAGAGTAGTGGTTTTCTTTTGGCAAATTTCCTCGTGAAGCTAGATTGGATCACAGTATAACGACAAGACAAATAAGCATGTTGTCGAACTTATAAGGTACCAGAGAGAAAGAATCACCTCAGGAGCTGAGACCGTACCTTTCCCATGAGCTAATACTAAGCCACCATGAAAAATATGTAAGGAAAATGACTCCATTGAAGATAATGATGATGGGTTCGATGGGAGGAGTGTATGATTTGTCCGAGGAATGAGATCCCATTGGAATATCCAACCCAATTTCTCAAACTTATCTCAATATTCATTATTTCTTTTTCAATAAATTAAACTTAACATCTTCTAGACATTTAAAAAAATTTCCTATGTATTAGTGAATACTATCTTAAATATATAAATTCTCTAAAAATGACACTTTCATAAAGTGACTTTCTAATGTGTGCATTTCAAAAGAGCTAAAATTGGAAAATAGCTTTGCATTTTGAAAAAGAAGCAAGCTTCAAAAATACTATTTTGAAAGTTTAGAAAATAAGAAAAGATGAAATAACTTTGTAATGTGTATATTTTAGAAAAATAATTAAAACTGAAAAATAACTTTACATTCTAAAAGAAGTAAACTTCAAAAATATTACTTTAAAAATTTAGAAAATGAAAAAGACTTTTTTATATTTGATGACTAAGTTTTGTTTTTATAAATTAAATGATACAATTAAATTATAAAAAATAAAATAATCAATATAAAATTTCAAAATTATAATGTTAACTTCATCATATCGATCACTTTTATGAGTTTGTGAGTGAAGCCGTGCATAGGTAATTCATCACTATATGAAATGCAAAGCCCCAATGCACTCTCCACCAGCTGGTTCAATCACATGCATGGGCTGGGAGTGGTTTCCTCACGCACCGTTTGGGATGCCTGATTGGGTCTGTCCACTCTCTCCATCGCTGGCTGCTCATTCCTTATGCAGAGCGGAAATAAAACGATTTACGATCCATTGTGTGGGGGTTCGTTCTCCCTTCTCTCACCGATTGCTGGTCTATGGATCTGTTCTCCTTCGATCTTTGCAGAGAATCGATTTCCCTTTTTCCATTGTCAGAATGTGAGATGTTTTCTGTGGTTTCCTTTGTGAGATGTTTCCCTCCTGTTCACGCAGAGAGTCTGTGTTTACTCCACCATTGCCGACTATGAAAATGTGTCGTGGCTTCATTGTTGAGGAATGACCATTGTTTTCCAACGTTGTTGGCTGTGTCTAGACTGTGTAATGTCTTGTTACTTCATCATGAATCGAGGCTGTTGTTCTTCCCCTGATCAGTGGTTGCCGTGAGTACCTACGTTGTGTTGGATGTGGTCTCATTCACATTTTGTTGGTTGTGTCTTCCTTTGCGTTTTGGGCTGCTGTAAGCTGTTATGGAGTCATTTTGGCCATAATAGGGCCAAGAACAACTCAGGGATTGTCTTCCCCTATCCAAGCTGTGAAGTGCTGGTTTTGTTGCATGCATGCAGTGGTTGGTCTTTTGACAGTAATGGAGTGGTGATGAGGGCATGATTTTCTTGACAAACCTGGTGTGTTTGGGAACCACACAGACAGAGCTAGAGGGATGGATTTCTTCTCCACAACCCCTGAATAGCACTGGAAGGGAGGTCGGGGCCTGAGGGACTGTGTGGTAGAGAAAGGACTGATTTCCTTGTGTTGGGTGTGTGTGGGTGTTCTAGAAGTCATGCTAGTTCTGGTGTAGGTGTCCTTAGCTCTTCAATGAGCTCACCAGCTTAGCATTTATCCTTTCCCAGCTCTTGGATGGCCTGATAAACCCAACTGTGTTGGCTTGGCTGATCTGTGATTGCCTGATAAACCCAACTGTGTTGGCTTGGCTGAACTGTGTATCCCTGATGTTTTGTGTATCCTTGGTTATGTGTAATCCTGCTAGTTCCTTATTCCTTGGGGAATCATGCCCGACTCAGGGGTGGCAGCGTTGTTGAGAGATTAAAGAGCACGCGGGCCTATGGTTGGGTGGAACGTTGCAGCGACGTAGCTGGTTGCGGGGCAGTTCTTATAAGATAAGTATTCTTGTCTATTTTACTTCTTTAGTTACGTTTACTGTTGATGATTTATGATGGACATGTATATGAATGAATGTTGTTTTGCTTCCACTGAATATATGTATAATTATGCATCTTAGTACTTTTGATGTTTTAAGCATTTATGCCAGATTTTATATGTATGTACATGTTCATGGGGCTAGATGCCCAGATGTTTGGTGCTTAGTAGCGTCCTCTTCACCAGTTGGAGGGTCGGGGACATTACAGTGTGGTATCAGAACACTAGTTGCAGCATGGGCCTAAATGGGCCATGAAAGATCAGCTAGCACAGGAAGGTTTCCTTCTACCCAGCAGAGATCAGAAATTTATGACATAAAACTTTCACAATTTTTTTCTAAGTGCTAGAATTGTCGGCTCGTCAGAAAACTTAGTGGGAAGTTCTTCTGATGCAGCGGAAGAGCTAGTCTGAAGACCACCCGACGGACGACAGTCGAAAAAAATTTGTGGAAAGGTTCCTGTGTGTTCCTCGGCCGTCGGCTCATCGGAGGACTAAGTGAGAAGATCCTCCGACACAGTGGAACGTATAGACTAAAGACCACCCGGCAAATAGTTGTTCCGACAGCCGATGTGGCGGAAGACAAAGCAAAAATTTTTCTAAGTCACGAGATCATTGGCGATCAGAAAAGCTTAGCTGTTGGGATCGCCAATGACTAGAAGATGGGATCGTCGATAAGTAGAGGATGAAGCTGCTGAAATCTAGTGAAGTGGATCGACGAAACTTAGTTGAAGGAAGAGCCGATGCAAAGAAGAAAATTTTCAAAAATTTATCTGAGTGTCGAACCCATCGGCGATCGGCGAAAGATAGATGATTGGAGCGTCGATCGACGGAAAGTTAGTGGACGGAACTGCCGAAACATTAGCTCACCTAGTTGGAACCATCGATGAAATTTAGATGATGAGACCGCCGATGGACGTCATCGAAAAGGTTTAGTTGTTCGAGCGTCTGCCGTTGTGGCTATTTAGTGGACTATCCCTCCGACGAACAGTTGTTCCGACCACCGATGCCGCAATGGTTAGTGGTTCCGACCGCCGATCGAAAATTTATAGTTGATGAGACTGCCGACACGCTGGGAGAGATTAGTTGATGTATTCACCGACACCACGGAAGAAGTTAGTGGTTTGGTCCACTGATGGGCATTGGAAACATTTAGCTGATTGCACGCCCCCCATTGTGGCTGCCTAAGAGACTATCCATCCGATGGACAACGCATCCGATCGCCGATGCCATATAAATTAGTGCTTCTGATTTCCGATATGCCACCATCGGAAAACCTTAGTTGTTGAAGCTGCCAACACCGCGGATCTGTTCAGTGTTGGATTGCCGAAACGTAGTGGTTAAACCATCCAATGCCGCAGATGCTAGTTGCTCCGACCGCCGATAGGACTGTGGCCCACGGAAACTCCAGAAATTTCATTGGCTGCCGTTGCGGAAACCTATAGAACTAGCCTTTCGATGAGTAGAGGATCCTATCGCCGACATGATAGTGCTTAGAGGATCTGATTGCCGATATACTGGCATCGTCGATAAAGATCGAAAGCTTAGACCACTAAAGATACGACACGTCGGAAAGAAATAGATGAAAAAACCGCTGATGAGTAGTGGAGGAAATTAGTGGTTTTGACTGCCGAAACATCAAAAATTTAGATGGGAAGAGTTCCAATTGGGCCAAAAGAAAATTGGGTTATTCAAAATGGATTTCTCAGCAAATTCCAGCTTTTTTTCAGTGGATTTTTCAGCAGACTGTCAGTAGATTACAGGGCTGAACAAGAAGATAATTTTTGTGTGTTTAATCAAAACTGTTATTTATAATTTTCTCTAGGATAAGGTAAGTAGTTCTGATTTATATCAATATATGCATCTAACAGTTTTTTTATCTAACACGTTTCATAATCATAGTCACCTTCAAGGGTAGTATTTCATAAATTGCAGTGGTAGGTAAGTGGTGATTCAGTTATGAGAAACCAAGATGGATATGATGCTCGAGATTCTTACGAGCGTGTGGGAGATGCCATGGGAGAAAATGTTTGTAACAGAAATGATGAAATAGAGTCTAATGGAAGGAAATTCCAAGAGACACCGTCAGATGTTGCAGCTACCATGAGAAGCTTCATTAAATCCCAAGAAAAGCAACATCAGTTGAATGCTTCCATGTTGCAGAGTTTGACAGACTTACAAAGGAAGATAGACTCTGGATGAGGTACAACAAGACCAGAAGGCAGTAAGAGCAGTACTAGGAGAAGAAGAAGGACTTCTAGTGGATCATCTGACTCTGAAGAATCCAGTGGGGATACCAGTTCATCTTCTTGTGAAAGTAAAGAAGGAGACACCATAGGGATCGCTCTCGGGATGAATTTAAGAAGGCTAAACCTCCTACATTTGATGGTGAGGTAAAGACTGGACAAGAGGATGAAGCTTGGCTTCTTGGGATAAAGAAGTACTTTCAAGTGCAGGATTATTCGGGAAACATGAAGGCAAGATTTGCCATATTCAATTTGAATGGAAGAGCATCCATTTGGTGGGAACACTTCAAGCAAGTCAAGAGGATCAATGAAAGGAGATTGAAGTGGAAACAGTTCAAGAAGTATTTCAAGCAGAAATACCTCTCTGACAGGTATTATGATGACAAGATTAAGGAGTTCCATGAGCTGAGATTGGGACAGCAGACCATGGATGAATATACAAATAAGTTCTTGGAATTGTTGAGGTATGTTCGGTACATCAGAGATGAAAAAGTGAAGGTCCAGCGGTTTCTGAGTGGATTGCCTCAGTCTTACAAAGATAGAATTGAGTTTTATGAACCTAGAACTCTTGAAGAAGCAATAAGGAAGACTAAGTACTGCTATGAGCAAGGTAAATGTAAACCTGATTACCATAAGGCATGGAAGGACAAGAAGAATGAGAAATTTGACCAAAGAAAGAAAGGTTTCAAACCTTCTAGATTCAGGAATCAACAGAAGCAGCCATCTCAAGCTGCGAGTAATCTAGTTGGAGTGATAGGTGGAAAGCCTAAAGATCCACAATAGAATAAAGGTCCATTCAAATGTTGGAAATGTGAAGGACCCCACTTGTGTAGGTATTGTCCACTCGAGAATGAAAGTGCAAGACCAACTTATAACATTCAAGAAGCAGAAATAGTGGGACAAGTAGCAAGGGCAGTCCCTAGAATTTATGCAGCACTGGAGGACCGCCAGGTAGATCACCAGTCAACTGTGGTTTGAAGTTGCAGGTAAGATTGTTGAACAATTTGTTTCTATTTTGATTGACCCTGGTTCTACTCACAGTTACATCACTCCTAGAGTAGTGGAGATTTGTGCTTTTAAGAAAGTAAAGCATAGAAAATCTTGGTTAGTTAAGCTAGCCACTGGGAATAAGAGAAAGGTCAGTGAAGTGGTAGCGAAATGTCCATTGGTCATGAATGGATTGATCACTTCTGTAGATTTGAATGTTCTACTGCTCGGTTCCTATGATGTTCTCATTGGAATGGATTGGTTAGAAGCTCACAGGGTAAAGCTTGACTGTTACAACAATACTTTCGAATGCATTGATGAAGAAGGAAACCCAATAGTTGTGAAAGGCATTCCAAAGGTAATTTCAGTAAGGCAGGTTTCAGCAATGCAGTTGAAGAAGTTCTGTAGGAAAGGTTGCCAGTTGTATGCAGCTCATATTTTGGAGACAACAGGAGATGAAACTCCTAGGTTGGAAGACTATCAGGTGTTATAGGAATTCAAGGATGTGTTTCCTGACGAGATTCCAGAGCCTCCTCCAAAGAGGGACATTATTTTCACTATTGAACTTGTGCCAGGAGCAGCACCAGTGTCCAAGACACCCTACATGATGAGTACACCGGAGATGCTAGAGTTGAAGATGCAACTTCAAGAGTTGTTGGAAAAGAAGTATATCCGGCCGAGTGTGTCTCCTTTGGGAGCACCAGTTCTTTTTGTAAAGAAGAAAGATGGTACACTCAGGTTATGTATTGATTACAGACCGTTGAACAAGGTTACTGTGAAGAATACATATCCTTTGCCTAGGATTGATGACCTCTTTGATCAAAGGAGAGGAGCAAAGGTATTTTCCAAGATTGACTTGAGGTCTGGTTACTATCAGGTGAGAATCAAGGATGAAAACATTCATAAGACAACCTTCAGAACAAGGTATGGACATTATGAGTTTGTAGTGGTACCATTTGGTCTCACAAATGCACCAGCTACATTTATGTGCCTTATGAATACTGTCTTCAGCAGATATTTGGACAAGTTTGTTCTTGTTTTCCTTGATAACATTCTTGTTAATTCTAAAAATGAAAAAGAGCATGAAGAGCATTTGAGATTGACATTGCGATTGCTCAGAGAGCATCAACTGTATGTAAAGCTGAGCAAGTGTGACTTCTACAGAGATAGAATTTAGTATTTGGGTCACATTATCTCAGAAGAGGGTATATCTGTGGACCCTAAGAAGATTGAAGCCATTATGAATTGGCCTATTCCAAGAAATGTGACAGATGTAAGATCTTTTATGGGACTTGCAAGATACTACAGGAGATTCATTGAGGGATTTTCCAAGGTTGCACGTGCCATCACTTCTTTGCAAAAGAAGGGGATAAAGTTCAAATGGGCATCGAGGTGTGAAGAAAGCTTCCAGAAGTTAAAGAATCTTCTCACCAGTGCACCAGTATTCAAAGTTGCAGATACAGAGAAATATTTTGTGATGTGTACCGATGCATGCGGACAAGGGCTTGGAGGATTCCTTATGCAGGACAACCATGTGATATGTTATGATCCAAGGAAGCTGAAGGAGCATGAGAAGAACTATGCCACTCATGATCTCGAGCTTGCAGCCATAGTACATGCTCTCAAGATGTGGAGGCATTACTTGATGGGTAGAAGATTTGAACTCAGGATAGACCATTGCGGTCTGAAGTATCTATTTGATCAGCCTACTCTGAATGCTAGGCAAGCAAGATGGCTAGAGTTTTTATGTGAGTTTGATTTTGAAATCAAGCACATAAAGGGAAAAGAAAATAAGGTAGTTGATGCACTCAGCGGGAAGGTGCAGGAAATGCATGTGGCATCTCTTAGTATTTGCCAATCAGATTTGAGGCAACAGATTATTAATCATACTGCTAGAGATGAATTGTATGAGCAGGTAAAAGACAAATTGTAGCAGCAGAGTCTTGAGAAGAGGTGGAACCCGAGGGAGAGTTCCAAATTGAGTCAATGCGCATCCTCGACAAGAAGGTCACAATGCTCCGAAACCGAGCCATAGGACAGGTGAAGGTGCAATTGGAGCACTACGGACCTGAAGAGATGGGAGCTAGAGGATGCCATGCGATTGGCGCATCCATTTTTGTTCAATTCTGCGGAACACTGAGGCGGTACCAGTGTAACATTTGTTCAAATTTTGTAAAGCACTGAGGACAGTGCTATTGAAGGGGGAGGGGAATGTAACACCACAATTTTGACCCCGATGCATTAAATATACATGATACATATATATTGTAAATAATCATGGTGTGGAGATAAAGGCAAAAGCCCCACCATCGATTTGGTTATGTTTTGATGATTGGAACTGCTACCGATGGTATATCAGGATATACAACATATATATTAAGTTGTGGCATCATGTAACTATGCATTTTAATTAAATAACCCCAACCAGCTATGTCGATGCAACTATATTGAAAATGGCATGATTTCCTAAGGTTAAGGGGGGGGGGATTGTTAAACCTGGAACCCATGGGGAAAAGCCATGTGTCAGCCACTTAAGCTCCTGTTTTAGTAGAGGGCAGTTAATGCTGGGTAGTGGTGGGTGGCAGGCTTGCCCCCATGCACTCTCCACCAGCTGGTTCAGTCACACACACGGGTTGGGAGTGGTTTCCTCATGCACCGTTTGGGATGCTCGATTAGGTCTGTCCACTCTCTCCATCGCTGGCTGCTCATTCCTCATGCAAAGCGGAGATAAAACGATTTACGATCCATTGTGCGGGGGTTCGTTCTCCCTTCTCTCACCAATTGCTAGTCTATGGATCTGTTCTCCCTCCGATCTTTGCAGAGAATTGATTTCCCTTTTTCCATTGTCAGACTGTGAGATGTTTTCTGTGGTTTCCTTTGTGAGATGTTTCCCTCCTGTTCACGCAGAGAGTCTGTGTTTACTCCACCATTGCTGACTGTGAAAATGTGTCATGGCTTCATTGTTGAGGAAGGACCATTGTTTTCCAACGTTGCTGGTTGTGTCTAGACTATGTAATGTCTTGTTACTTCATCGTGAATTGGGGTTGTTGTTCTTCCCCTGATCGGTGGTTGTTGTGAGTACCTACGTTGTGTTGGCTATGGTCTCATTCACATTTTGTTCGCTGTGTCTTCCTTTGCGTTTTGGGCTGCTGTTCGCTGTTATGGAGTCGTTTTGGCCACAATAGGGCTAAGAACGACTCAGGGATTGTCTTCCCCTATCCAAGCTGTGAAGTGCTGGTTTTGCTGCATGCATGCAGTGGTTGGTCTTCGGACGGTAATGGAGTGGTGATGAGGGCCTGATTTGCTTGCCAAACCTGGTGTGTTTGGGAACCACACAGACAGAGCTAAAGGGCTGGCTTTCTTTTCCACAACCCCTGAATAGCACTGGAAGGGAAGTCAGAGCTTGAGGGATTGTGTAGCAGAGAAATCACTGATTTCCTTGTGTTGGGTGTGTGGGGGTGTTCTAGAAGTCAGGCTAGTTCTGATGTAGGTGTCCTTAGCTCTTCAATGAGCTCACCAGCTTAGCATTTAACCTTTCCAATCTCCTGGATGGCCTGATAAACCCAACTATGTTGGCTTGGCTGATCTGTGATTGCCTGATAAACCCAACTGTGTTGGCTTGGCTGAACTGTGTATCCCTGATGTTTTGTGTATCATTGGCTATGTGTAATCTTGCTAGTTCCTTATTCTTTGGGGAATCATGCCCGGCTCGGGGGTGGCAGCGTTGCTGAGAGATTAAAGAGCACACAGGCCTATGGTTGGGTGGAACGTTGCAGCGACGTAGCTGGTTGCGGGACAGTTCTTATAAGATAAGTATTCTTTTCTATTTTACTTCTGCGGTTACGTTTACTGTTAATGATTTATGATGAACATGTCTATGAATGAATGTTGTTTTGCTTCCGCTGAATATATGTATGATTATGCATCTTAGTACTTTTGATGTTTTAAGCATTTACGTCAGATTTTATATGTATGTACATGTTCATGGGGCTAGATGCCCACATGTTTGGTGCTTAGTAGCGTCCTCTTCAGGGACGTTACAATCTCTCTCCAAGTGGCATACATTTTCTTCCTAGTCTCTTCCTCTTCCATGGGAGTTATTCCTCTTCACCAATTTGAATACTTTGGCTCATGATATGTTACTTGACACCTCTTCACCTCCCAAGAATGTTCCATTCCTCATAATTTCGAATTTGAGGGTAGGTCATGACAACTGTAGGGAGGAATCTAGCCACCCAAGGTCTCCATGAACCTCTCAGTGTCTCCATGAAGCAATGTCACTTTATTTTCTCCATATTTATTATTTATATAACCCAATTTAATGTGTAGATAGTAAACTATGGTTCTTTTGGGTGTCATAGCTCCCTTATTGCAAAATTTAATGCCTCTACATCAACCTAGGGGACTAATAGGTTGGTGAAACATTGTTAGCTAATAATCTTATTGGGATGGAGACATGACAGCTTCAAATTGTTGTTGTAAAATGAAAAATGATGTAAAACAACAATTACTCGCTGCACTTTAAAGGACTCGACCACTGTTCGAACAAATTTTGCAGCTAAGAAAAGTTGCAGAACATGAGGTAAACAGTATTTCAAAAATCATTCGAAATGGCTCATCATGATGGACACAAAAGTAAGCATGTTCATAACTGGTAATATATCCTGTGTGTTCTTTTTATACCTTCTGAGCAACAGGAACATAGTATTACAAAATCTGTGAACTCTTAGATATTATACAGGAAGGCCTCTATGTCTCCTTGTCTTTCACAAGACCTTCTATGGAGCCAGCAGCGGTTATCAGTGTTACAAGAAGAGATATGAAGCTGAAAATTTGGAAAACGTACCACTTGAGTGACCATCTATGTACTTTATTCTGTACAATGTACATCTCGACTGGAAAGTAAACTACCAATGGCCAGAAATTCAGAGCACCCAAAATTCCCAGCACATCATTGAATAATGGAAATAAGATGGCAATGCCAGTAGTTGACACCACAAATGCAGTTCTCCAGCACAGCCTCAGGAGATTGACTCTGCCCGGCCCCCAAAAGGGAATGCGTATGGGAATTCCCTTGTTGATGAATTTATTGTCGTGCCAAATATGAGAAAACCATCCTTCAACGAAAGCGAAAATGGGCTGACAAAACACCTGCAAGAGTGCCACGAAATTATTTGCAATGACGTATTAGTGTTTCAATCCAGCAAAACTAAAAGAACTGGTGAGAAAACTCTTACTTGGTATGCTGCCACTAGGTGAACCACAACGCAGGCATTGGCAAAGTCAACAAGCCAGTAAGGCTCATAGAATCCAAATCCTGTCAATAGGTTTCCAGGTGCATTTTCCCCAGAAGCTGCATAACCCAGAAAACCACATAGCATATAGAAGGTAGTTGTTATGCTCACTGACAACAAATTTGCTTTCTTCATGGTTATGTTCTCTGGGGGTGTTGACTTGAGAGTATCCTACACAGTTGTAAATAAGAGGAAGCCTCATAGTTATCCATGTAGCTTCTTGCTGTCCAAAGGATTCAAATATACAAATGAACAAAAAGACTGAACCATACCTGAATTTCAAGTACAAGGGAAGTATATGGAAATGCAAATGCAATGTCACCAAGACCTTGGAGCATCCTCCAAACTTTTTGGGATTGAGTAAGAGAGGTGCTGCTGCTGATTCCACCCAGATTTCCTTTAATCTCTCTATTTTCTACCATTTCCCAGAGTTTTGAACCCATAAGTTTCAACATGTTAGGCAATACATAAACTTCCTATATAAATTTGCATTTTAATACAATAAGCACGGGGTATTCACTTCTTGAAACCATTTTATAGGGTTTTCGTTCATGAGATATTAAAGAATACCCCTAATTTCACAACATATGATAATTACTTACAAAAATCATTTTCTTGAGCCCCTCCCAATACATATTTCCAATTAAAAAGCCCATATTTTTACAAAATATTTCTTATTTTAACTAGAAACCTCTTTTTATACTCCCAATACCTATAAGGTAATCCCTGCCCCCCAATACCTACAATATATTGACCTTATTTTTCACAATTAAAAACCCCTCTTTATTAATGAACTTGATAAGATATTGTTCCACAAGGTGAATCCTCGTGATAATAAGCGAATAACATCAGGAATACGGTGAATCAGATTAGATATTGAAATTCCATAGCCTGGCCATAAATGCTGTAAAAGACCAACTGGGACAATGATAGAATCCCTGAAAATAATTGAAGAGAGAGTAGGATAAAACAATACCAATAACTTTAGCCATGCCGAGGCCAAATCCTAATGATGCATAGGTAAAGGACATTATTGCTGCAAGAATTGAAAGCCCCCACAGTTTATGAAAGTTTGGTATTTGACACAAGATAACTTGAATAATTCCAAAGAGAATCATATAGATGAGATCCGGGAAATGGCATGGCGAGGCATGTCCATTCTTGTGGTAACAATCTGATCGCCTGATTGCTCTGTAATGTTCATAATTTTGAATTAATCTGGGCTATACAACCTTCCAGCACAAGT
Source organism: Pseudotsuga menziesii (assembly GCA_001517045.1). NCBI lineage: Eukaryota > Viridiplantae > Streptophyta > Pinopsida > Pinales > Pinaceae > Pseudotsuga > Pseudotsuga menziesii. The sequence goes on from LPNX010077392.1 coordinate 113,667, forward strand.
AACTAGAAGACCTAGCTTTAAAAATTAGCATAAGCCCTTAAAATTCATAAAAATATACAGTAGAGGAAATTTTATGCACAGAAAGGAATAGGGCAGTGAAAATAACTAGAGCGAGTGCTTTGCTTAATTCAAACGTTATTATTGTCTCAAAGCTCTCGTGATGGAATCTGACCTGACACTGGTTGAAGTAGTAATTGTATAAGCAACGCAGGTTCCATAAAAGCAGGCATATTGAACTAGTGTACATAGCCATGCTCTTCTTGAACCTGAAAGGCAAGACAGGTAATTATTGTGTTAGCCATGCTTTTCTTGAACCTGAAAATCAAGACAGGTAATTACTGTGTTAGCCATGCTCTTCTTATCCATGAAAACCAAGAAAAGTAATTATTGTGTTCAGAGTAGGAGGTGCATTTACAGTTCAGGTAAATGCTATATCCAGAATTTTGATTAACTAAATTGGAAAAAATGCCATATCAATAAAATTAAGTTTGAAAGCTTTGAAAGTAAAGAACAACTCTGAAAGAGTAAAAAATAAACCAACAGATGTTCATCCTAATCTCCCATCTATTTTGATTTCAGATTTCAGATGTTCATCTTAATCTCCCATCTACTTATGTATTTTGATTTCTTTTTAATTTATAGATGAATCTATGTTAATATATCTAAAATCCTTTACAGATGTAACACCTAAATTCACTCGAACTGCATCCCTGTAAGAACAGTTTCTCATAGGCCCAGAGACTGGATCTGGGAACCTGTAGCAGTCTGAGATCAAGAAACTGGAATACAACGTTACAAGAGCAAAAGCAACCATAGCCACAGGCCCTGCAATCCATCCCAACTGGGCAACACTCCATGCCAAAGATAACACTCCTGCCCCTATGAGCCCTGTGATGATGTGAGCCGTCGCTGTCCATAGAGTGCCTGTGTTCAAATCTCAGCCACAAACTTCAAAATTCAGTCATAAGCAAATGTAAGACATCTTTATGATAAAACCATTGAAGAGAAGTAAAGAATTTGGCATAGCGTACCAGTTCGGACGACATCTTTTGAGCCATCGGATTCCATGGCAGACTCCAGATTTCTTGGTGCAAGCTGTGTGTGAGCTTGCAAGACTGACTACTTTAATCAAATAAATAAATATATGGATATGGATACGGATCCAGAGGAAGTGAAAATTATCCTCGAGTTCAGAATTCAACAGGTCAGAATATAGGGCGATAAAAGAGAATCAATCATCCCATTTAAATCACTTCCTATATTGAGTAAATGCTGAGCACATAACACTCGTTGGAATATGGAGGTCGGCGACTCGCCAGTCAAGTTTTGGAATTTCTCTGTTGTGTACGTGTGGGACATTGAATCTTCAATAATGTATATCAGATGTTTGTGTTGCACGGTAACTTTGAAAAATATAAACTATTTTAAGATTTAGCTTGTTGTGTGATTCAGGGTCGAACTTTGACACTGGAAACTAATCAATCGGTGGAGTTTGATAATGTTTTATTATGAGCCACTTATTGTACCTGCTCTCCTTAAAGACATAAGACATAAGTTTTTTTCAGATGGAAAGATCCACGGGAAACCCAACAATACTTCCCCACATTTGTGGATGGTAGAGGTGGTAAACCGCCGGCCATCCTCGCAAAAGGCCTAATCCCAAAGGACTCAAGGCTCGAACCTGTGACCTCTCCCCGAACCGAGAGAGTGTGCGCACGTCTTACCAATTGAGCTAACCCTTGGGGCTACATAAGACATAAGTTGTCCTTATAGGTTTAACGTAGGAGTCAAACCATTGGTAAAAGATAGAAGTTGAACTGATTTATTATAGTTCAGTGTATAAATTTAGTTAAAGATATAAGTTTTTTTGTTTTGAGAATTAGTAAAGATAGAAGTTGAACGTATTTATTATAATTGAGTGTATAAATTTAGGCGTTAGCTTACTACCCGACAATGGACGACCGACAACGTCGGATGTGACAGCTCAGGCGAGCTAGGTCGTCCCATCGGTGCAAATGGTCGGGTGGAAAGCTAACGCCATAAATTTATAGTTAAATTTATGATACCATCAAGGTTTAATATAGATTTAGAATCCAAATTTATTAAGTATTGATATGGATCAAACATAAACATGCTCAAATTTTTTTATTCTTAAAAGATTAGGGTTGAGATGGATCTCTTTTGTTTTATTTATAATATTTTAAAGGAAGAAAAGGTGCAGAATATGTTTCCTAATCACTGATAGAAGAATGTCCATAAAACTAAATAAGCAAAGTTGCAATAATAAACAACACAAGCATACAACCCTTAAACAATGATTTTTTAGAGAAACCATTTTCAAGGAAAAAAACTCACACTACAAAGCACACTCAATGTATCAGAAACTAACAAATGGTTACAATACATTATAAAGTCTCCATGCTCTCAAGAGGAGTATTCAATTGCATTAAGATTCCAAAGATATTTCGAGAAAATAAGAATGAGTTAAAAACTCTTTTTTTATCTCCAACCCAAGCACTTACTATATAGCCATAACAAAGCCATTTAAGATTTTATGGTTTTTCAATTCTACATACTAGAAACCACCAACAAATAATTGACAAACTATTGTTGCACCGTCATTGATTGTTTGCAATTGCTCACATCCATTGTCTACAACTACTCAATCAACATTCATTGAGATAATTGCTCTACTAAAGTGTGTGACACACTTGTCCAAACATTCTCCCACTTGTCATATACCTTACAAAAATATAATGCAGAATGCATCAAACTGTGAGATAATGGTTAAAGGGTCATAATGCCCAAAAACTCACAAAAGTACTTGAATTTACCCATGCTCACTAGTTTCGTCAATGCATCTGCTTAGTCTACAAAGTGTCACTTTTCTCTAATATCACATTTCCATCATCTACCATGTCCTGAGTAAATATGTTTTGTTTTTGCATGAAAGGTTGGGTTCTTATCTAGAAAAGTGGCACTATTAATAGATCACATTGAACTATAATTGCACTTTGACTTAGCCCTGTATTTTAACACAATTTCATAAGTCATATGACCTCCCTAGAGGAGTAGTTGCTATATACTCTACCTCTATAGTGGACAAAGTGACCACATCTTGTTGCTTACTCATCCAACTTACTACTCCACCAAACAATTGAAACACATATATGTCAATAGATGTCCTTCTATCTAAATCACTATGCAATCATAATATACATAACCTTGTATATCCATCAAATGTTGGTCCCCTGAAACATCACTATGATAACAAATGAGATATTTGGAAGCACCTCATAAATACCTAAAGACTCTTCACTATAGTCCAATGTTTTCATGTCCAAGATTAGCCATAAATCAACTCAAGTCTCCCAATACTTGGGCAATGTCAATTGAAAGCTTAGATCCCACATAAATTGGAACACTTCGTAGTTCAAAATCTACCATGCAAAAATTCTATAGCACAAAATTCACACTCTGGCTCAACCAAAATATTTTTTAGTCTCTCTCTCATAATCTCCATTCCAATGAGATATTTTGCAACTCCCAAGTCCTTCATGTCAAATTCTTTTGAAAGCTAAGACTTCAAATCACAAATCACATCATTACTATTAACAAAAAATAACATAACAAGGAAATTACCTTCATCTTGTTTGTCATACACATAATGATCTTATTTGGATCTCAAAAATCTCAAACCTAATACAAAAGTATCAAACTTTTGGTACCACATTCAAGAAAATTGTTGAGACCATATAAAGAATTTTCGAATTTGCAAACCAATGACTCTTTATCTTTTTCAACCTAGTGCTCAAGTTATCATATAGATCTCCTCCTTCAAGTCACCATGTAGGAATGGCATTTTCACATCCATGTGTTCTATCTATAAATCGAAGGTTGTTACTACAAATAACGCAAACCTAATCATATGTTAACTTAGTAACTAGGGGGAAATCTCACCAAAGTTTATACCCTAAACCTAGGAACATCCTTTTGCAACCAACCTTACCTTGTACTTAACATTGCTATCTGAAGTACTCTTCTTTTTGAACACCCATTTAAATCCAATGGGTTCTCATCCATCAAGCAATGGTAAGAAGTCCCACATATCAATCTTTCTAAGTGCAATCATTGTCTCATCCATGGCCAATCTCTGAACTTATTAATTTCCATATTCATTCCCTCTTTCAAAGTTCCAAACTCATTGATGTTAGTAGATAAAACAAATATACATCTGAAATCAAATAGAATCTAATTACACTATCAAGCTTCTTTCTTTGCCAAGTGGACTTTCTTAAGGTTTGAGGTGGAGTTGAACTTTTTGTTCATTTATTGTTTCAGCCTATGTTGTTGGGAGCAGGGAGTGGGAGTGAGAGTGGAGCGAAAAGCAAAATTTTCAAAAGTTCCCATTTTGGGAGCGTTTCGGGAGCATTTTTTGTATAGTATATATTTTAATATATTTTGACAGATTTATATCTAAAAACATGTAGGATGTTGAATTAGCTATAGAATACATGGATTAAACCATATAACATCAATCATCTAGTAGTTATAACTTATAACATTATCATCAAACGATCAACCATAAAAACTTTTGTAGGAGCTTGGAAAAGAAGGAAGGTACCTTAACATTGTCATTAAATGATCAACCTAGTATAAAATCGTTTAGTATAGGAAAGGAAGGGAGTGCCTCGGGAGCACCTTGGGAGTGTGTTCCCAAAACTGGGAACATTTTGGGAGCGAGCTTCAGGAGTGGGAGCGAGGGGGTGGGGAGAGCTACCACTCAACATAGGACTTTCAGCTTTATCAAGCTTGGGTGGTAGCTGAACAACTGAATTCTTCTCATTGTCATCCGATAGGACCATTGTGGAAGAAAGTTAACTTCTTTTTACTATACAACAAGAACCCAAAACTTGCAGCCTTTCACATCAACACCATAGCCAATGAAAATACATTTCATTGCCTTGTTATCCAACTTCAAATGTTTCTTCTTAAACACATGAGCTTATGCCTTACAACCAAAAAAACACAAAGATGTTGAAGTGACACTATCTTACCTGTCCCTCCGTGGGGTCCCACAAGAGCTGAGAGACATATTAACTAGGTAACATGCAATAGCAACTACCCAAATCTTCTGCTCTAAGTTGTGTCCACTAAGCACACTCTTGTCTCAAATCTCTTGTGATGGAATCCAATCTGATGTTGATTGAAGTAGTGATTGTATAAGCAATGCAGATTCCATAAAAGTAAAAGTAGGCATATTGAACTATTCCACATAGTCTTGTTCTTCTTTGAACCTGAAAAGCAATTAGACATACTTCTGGTAAATGTTATATCAGTTAAATGGAAAAAAAATTAAATTAAAAGTTAATTAAAATGTTGAAAAGTAAAGAAACAGTCATGATAGAGTAAAAATTAAACAAACATATATTCATTTTCATTCCTGTAGGGTTATGCTATTGATCGGTTCCCTTGAAGTACGTAGATATAACACCTAAATTCACTTGAATTACATCCCTGTAACAACAGTTTCTCATGGGCCCAGAGAGTCATCTAGAAATCTGTAGCAATCTAAGGACAAGAAAGTGTAATACAAGCAAAAACAACCATAGCAACAGGCCCTGCAATCCATCCTAATTGGGCAAAATTCACTCTAGCGCACCTATGAGCCATGTGATGATATGAGCCGTTGCTGTCCATGAGTGCCTGTGTTCAAATCTCGTCTACAAACTTCAAAACTCAGACATAAACAAAACTAAGACATCTTTATGACAACGGAAATAATTAAGCCATTTTTTAATTAAAATTTGGAGATTTGTTCATAGTGACTATGATAGATTGGTCGAGGGTGTATGAGTAGTGGATCCTAGTGTTTTCAATATTTCAAGATCCATTTGTGAAGTCAAATCGTTATTCTATGCAAAGGAAGAGCCAATTATGGGTAAATAGAATATTTACAAATATTTTTAGCTAAAAAATTAATTAATTAAAAGTGACCAAGGTATGAGATGTGTGGCATGGGATTAATGAATGGAAAGAAGTGACTTGGGTTATGTTGGTATGATCACCTAGAGACGATTTGACATCTTTCATGGCATATTTTCATGTTATCTCACCACAGGTTTCATTTCCCCATGGGGGTGTCTTTCACCGTATGAGGGCGACTTTCTCTTGTAGCGACCCGTGTATCAAATAAAACACTAATATAAAGTTGTAAAATTCTTCCCTAGGCATGAATTGAGCCCCCTAGGATGATGTTGATGTATTATTGTTATATCTAATTATTTGTATCTTGGGTGTAAGAGGCAATTTTTTCTCATCATTATATTAGACTATTTCCAGCTTGATCCATGTATCAGTGAGAGATTAAATCTCCACCATTGATCTTTTATATTTATATTTTAATATTAACCATCCGTTAAAAGGCCGTTAAGGGATTTGGCTCCTCTTTTATCTATAAGAGACAGTGAGCCCCTCATTTGTAAGGGACTCTTGGCTTTTGGAGAAATAATATCAAACTATTTTTTGTCTCGTATATCTAGAATCTTGGGGTTATTATGGATCTATTTTTGTCTTTCTAATCTCCTTCTCCACTAAATTGATTTTCTTCTTCTCTCGAGCAAATATTTCATGGTGTTTCTATCTACAGGAAAGGAGGGGTGATTTCTCTAATTAGAGACAATAGCACAGGTGGGACTCTCTCTCCGATATGGAGTAATCTATGAATGAGAAAGATTTTTTTCAACTATTTTTCTTTGTCATTTCTCCTCTGTTTAATAGATCATTTTTATGTGAAAATTGATTAGATTATCTTTTATCTATTGCATATAGCTTTCTAATTGTGTTCTTGTTCGTTTTGCAGCAGGGATCCATCGGATTGAACAAGAGCGACTTGAGAAGAAGAGGAGGGAGATTTATTTGGGGTCATTGAGACAGGGGACAAACTCATCCATCATCTTTAGGGCAAGGTAAGTACCCAAAAACTCTTTGGTTAAATTCTCTAAATCATTTGTTAATAAGAAAAAACTTTTGCAAATTCACATCACTTGTGGAGGAGGTTGATTCCCCTTGGGGATATTTTTGTTTGCTTGTGAAGGGCGTCATTATAATCCTAGTGAATTTGCATGCCTTTATTTTCCCTATTCGTTTGACCAAAAAACAAAATAATTCTAAGTGTGGAGGATGAATTCACTGCTAAAGGGGTCATTTTCTTGTGGGGTTTCATAAATGATAATATACCAGCGTAGATCCAAATCCTAGGCTCTATCAAGTGTCGAGAGGGATCAAATCTCTTTGTAGGTATCCATTGATTTGATTCAAACCAAAGGACACATATTTTTATTTAAGGTCCACATATAATATTTTATTATTAATATTTAATATTATTTATGGCCCACATATAATATTTATTATTATTTTTTATTTTGTTATGAACTAACATAACAACATTTCCTCATACATGGTTTTAAAACCATATGCAAGGCCCTCCTACAACCATGGGTTGTTTAGGAGGCCTTGCACATGATCTTAAAACCATTTGCAAGGCCCTCCTAAACCATGTACAATAAAACTATGGGTTGTTTAGGAGGCCTTGCACATGGTTTTAAAACCACCCTCCTAAACCATGTACAATAAAACGATGGGTTGTGTAAAAGGCCTTGCACATGGTTTTAAAACCGTAAACCATGTGCATGGTCTTAAAACCATGGTTTAAAACCATGTGCAAACCATGTGCACATGGTTTTAAAACCATGCACATGGTTTATGGTTTTAAAACCATGTGCAAGGCCAACATTTTTTATTTTTTTGTTAAGTAAAAACATTACAACATCTCCCCCATATTGTGTTTTTTTTACAGATAATTAAATTTTTACTTTTTTATTGTTTTGTTAGGTAGAAAGATTACAACATCTCCCCCATATTAGGTTTTTTTTTGGCTGACATTTATTTTGTCCTATAATTAAAAAAATTATTTTTTATTAATAAAAATAACGTTACGTAACGTTACATAACGTTACGTAACGTTACAAAATCTCCCCCATACTGGGCTGTAGAGAACCTCTCGGTGCAATGATAAAAATACAAGTTGTACTTGCTGATTTTAAAGTCACTTATACAATGATAAATATGGTAGTTGCGCCGAGAGGCGCTCTACAACCCAGTATGGGGTAGATCTTGTAACGTTACGTAACGTTGTAACATTATGTAACGTTGTAACGTTACGTAACGTTGTAACGTTACGTAACGTTACATAACGTTATGTCGGCTATAAAATAAAAATAGAAAATTAGAAGAAAAAAAAACAACTATATAAATAGCAAGAAGTATCACAAATTAAGTTTAACATGTAGGGCAAAAAATAATACTTACATGTATTTGACAACGACCAACCATTACAGTTGAGACTGGTTCTCGATCGAACTTCAGGTAATTCTTGTTCAGCAGCTGGAGAAGAAACATAATCGGATAAGTCTCCGTCTCAAGGTAATGTAATGGAGTAATCGTAGATAGCTTACTCCTTATCGCTCTGACAGTATTTGCGGCCTTCGTTCTGTTTTGCTTCTGCTGGAAGGGATGTTGCGGCCATTTTGAAGAAAATAACATGAGATCAGAGCATAGCAAAACATAGCAGAAGCAAAACAGAACGAATCAGAGCGATAAGGAGTAAGCTATCTACGATTACTCCATTACATTACCTTGAGACGGAGACTCATCCGATTATGTTTCTTCTCCAGCTGCTGAACAAGAATTACCTGAAGTTCGATCGAGAACTAGTCTCAACTGTAATTGTTGGTCGTTGTCAAATATTTTAGTTGAACCATCTCCTCATACGAGGAACAGAATTAGTACGGGGGATAGTGGCTCTTAAACTGATAGAACCCTAGAAAGATATTCACGTAGCAGGATGTAAAAAAGCAGATTCACTCCCACCCCTAGCGAGCGCAGGCACAATCTTCCTATCCCCACTAGCTAGCTGTCACAAGACGAGCAGCCGCCTTACTCCTAGAATTACCTGGCCCTGGATAGCTATCCCTAGAGATAGAGGGGATGTGTTTCCTAGAGGATGTATTTTTCATTTGGATGACTAACTATCTTTAGTGCGTTTAAGCCTGCGCCACGGAATAGGTTATCACTTACAAGATGAGCTATGCTCAAGTTTTGAGGGGAAGAAATCTAGGACCAGATTCTGAAAGATATAACATTATTTTTAGCTCTCTTTTATAAACCATTTTATCGCTAATATTTACAACACTAGATATAATAAAAAAGAGATTTACTGCTAGTTATAAGAAAGGCAGATCCACGCTTCTAAGCTTCCTTACCTTATATTCAGCATGGAAACTTCTACAGCGGTCTACTTCTTTAGCAGACCGGCTGAGCTTATCCAGCATGTACGTTCATGCTGGTTAAGCCAGCTGGCTCGGGTGGTCCCCACATTTCGCCTCCATTCTCCACCGGCTGGAATCGGAAAAACAGTTTAACCGGCGCTGCCTCTGGTGTCCTTGGTAACGTAGCCTCTGGTGTCCTGACTCCTTGGTAACGTGGTTGCCGGCTCTTCATAAATATGTATGTACCTGCCCAGCATCGAACGACGCGGAATTTATGGAGTCGATTTGAAATTTGAATTAGATATAGCTGAAATTTCTTCGTGGACTCTGCCCTTCACAAAGCCATTCAACGAGACGCCAGAAACGCTGCTTCAGTCATGCGCCTCCAATTTCATGACTGCTTTGTGAATGTATGTATAAACAAACTTATACCTGATTGATTGAACCCCTGTTTCTCTGTTTTTTCTTGAATCATTGTAGTGTTGTTCTTGACAGGGTTGTGATGGGTCGCTGCTGTTGGATGACACTTCTACGATGGTGGGAAAGAAAACCGCTCTCTCCAACATAAATTCTCTGCGGGCGTTTGATGTAATTGACGAAATCAAGAAAGCATTGGAGGATGCGTGCCCCAACACTGTTTCTTGCGTGGACATCATTATCATGGCAGCAAGGGATGCCATCGTTCTGGTTCGTACACGCTCGACCCTGATTAAGTACTCCTCTTCTTGTTCTTATGCTATGCATCTGTTCTTGTTCTTGATGTTCTTGTTCTTGATATTATATGCAGAGTGGTGGACCTTCGTGGGAAGTGTTTCTGGGCAGAAGAGACAGCCTGTCTGCCAGCCTTGAGGATTCGAACGAGATAATGCCCAGTCCTCGAGCCAACGCCACAGCTCTCATTCAACTCTTCAAGCGCTTTGGCCTCTCTGTCACAGATTTGGTGGCTCTCTCGGGCTCTCACACGATCGGCAAAGCGCGGTGCTTCTCCATAGTCCACCGGCTTTATAACCAGACCGGAACAGGCGAGGCCGACCCTACAATCGAGCTGCGATATAAGAAGTATCTGGAGAAACTGTGCCCTCTGAGCGGAGATGGAAATGTGACGGTGAATCTTGATGCCATTCCCACTGTTTTCGACAATCGGTACTTCAAAGACTTGGTGAAGGGAAGAGGGTTCTTGAATTCTGATGAGGTTCTGTTCTCCGCAGACGCAGAAACCAGACAACTGGTGGAGCTCTTCAGCAAAAACCAGGAGGCATTTAGTCCCGTTAGGTTCTGAGATCCAACTTGGAGGATGCCATTTTTAATTTTCAAGTATTAAAATACTTGATTTAATCGAGGTGAATTTTATAATATCATGTCAACATGATACTTAAAATTATAACACTTAAACCTAGGTTTATATAAAAATTATAAAACTATTGTGATTTTTTTTATTAAAAAATATTTTCATTTCATCTATAAATTTTATTAATAAAAAGATATAAAAATTTTATTAATATAATCACATTATTATATTTATAAAAAATTATAAAAATCTCACATTTGCACTGAAGATAAATGTATAAAAAATTATAAAAATCTTATTAATATAATCACGTTTGCATTGAAGATAACTGTAGTGTCCCTCCGAGGCATAGTTAAAAACTTATTCAACTTTTAGAATTTACCATACCTCATACCTCAAATATAAATTGCACCATAGAATAAATTACCGCTATAATTCCATGAAGAAAAAGTCAAAAGCAAATAATTGAAATGAACCTGATTTTCGAAGATCAATCCAATTGCCATAGATATTGACGAAGGGTCCACGTAGTTCGAAAATCCAATTGCCATAGATATTGACGAAGGGTCCACGTAGCCTTGAACATGGTTCTTGTGATGGACATTTGAGAAACTGTGTCTATTTGGCATTTAAGTGAAATTGAGAAGAAGCCCAACAAGACGATGGCTCGAAGATCAATTTCTTTTTTTTATATATTATTATTATCATAAAATTAAACTTTTAATTTTTAATTTTAATATGTGTTTCTTTTTTGGTTTTGATTTGACATAGGGTTCTTTGTATATTATTATTTTTATTATATTTTTGTTTTATTTAAGATTTTAACTTTATTTTTGCTATAGTAATTTGTAGTAATTTGTTTTAAAGTTATTATTAAGAAGTTTAAGTTAATTTAATTTCACACTTTATTATTTTATAGTTTAATTAAAATATTATTTTTTATTTATTTAGTTTCTTATCTTTTAAATTTAAAATATTTATTATTTTATAATTTTTTAAGAATCATTTTTTTAAATAATCTGTATTCTTATTTTATTGGTTAATTTAATTATACATTTTATTATTTTATAGTTTAATTAAAAAAAAAATTGTTATCTTTTAAATTTAAAATAATTTTATTTTATAATTTTTTAATAATCTTTGTTTCTATTTTTAAGATTTTTTTAGGTTTTTTCTTTTTTAATTTTTTTTTATATATTTTAAGATTTAATTTTGCTTTACTATTAATATGAAATTTCAAAATTAGAAATTATATATATGTATATGTATTTCTCTTTTCTCATAATAAACCACTTTAAAGTGATAAAAACGTTTATATAAAAAAAAAAATGTGATAAACTCAAAAAACATTATTTATCAATCCAAGATCACATAAGCTTTAAAAGCTATGATATAAATACAAATCCATATATAATATATATACTCATTACGATATAAAACATATTTGAATCGAGCAATAGATCTTTTGCATACCTTT
>LPNX010077392.1:127943-228025 GCA_001517045.1 Pseudotsuga menziesii
TCATCAGATTTCAAGAACCCTCTTCCCTTCACCAAGTCTTTGAAGTACCGAATGTCGAAAACAGTGGGAGTGGCATCAAGATTCCCCGTCACATTTCCATCTCCGCTCAGAGGGCACAGTTTCTCCAGATACTTCTTATATCGCAGCTCGATTGTAGGGTCGGCCTCGCCTGTTCCGGTCTGGTTATAAAGCCTGTGGACTATGGAGAAGCACCACGCTTTGCCGATCGTCTGAGAGCCCGAGAGAGCCACCAAATCTGTGACAGAGAGGCCAAAGCGCTTGAAGAGTTGAATGAGAGCTGTGGCGTTGGCTCGAGGACTGGGCATTATCCCGTTCGAATCCTCAAGGCTGGCAGTCAGGCTGTCTCTTCTGCCCAGAAACACTTCCCACGAAGGTCCACCACTCTGCATATAATATCAAGAACAAGAACAGATACATAGCATAAGAACAAGAAGAGGAGTACTTAATCAGGGTCGAGCGTGTACGAACCAGAACGACGGCATCCCTTGCTGCCATGATAATGATACCGCGCAAGAAACAGTGTTGGGGCACGCATCCTCCAATGCTTTCTTGATTTCGTCAATTACATCAAACGCCCGCAGAGAATTTATGTTGGAGAGAGCGGTTTTCTCTCCCACCATCGTAGAAGTGTCATCCAACAGCAGCGACCCATCACAACCCTGTCGAGAACAACACTACAATGATTCAAGAAAAAACAGAGGAGAAACAGGGGTTCAATCAATCAGGTATAAGTTTGTTTATACATACATTCACAAAGCAGTCATGAAATTGGAGGCGCATGACTGAAGCAGCGTTTCTGGCGTCTCGTTGAATGGCTTTGTGAAGGGCAGAGTTCACGAAGAAATTTCAGCTATATCTAATTCAAATTTCAAATCGACTCCATAAATTCCGCGTCGTTCGATGCTGGGCAGGTACATACATATTTACGAAGAGCCGGCAACTACATTACCAAGGAGTCAGGACACCAGAGGCTACGTTACCAAGGACACCAGAGGCAGCGCCGGCTAAACTGTTTTTCCGATTCCAGCCGGTGGAGAATGGAGGCGAAATGTGGGGACCACCCGAGCCAGCTGGCTTAACCAGCATGAACGTACATGCTGGATAAGCTCAGCCTAGCAGACCTCAGGCAGGCGGGTTTAAGTTGTTGGTCGTTGTCAAATATTTTAGCTGAACCATCTCCTCATACGATGTCAACATCGTTGTAAAAATTTGCAGAGAAAAGTTAGAAGAAGAGTTGATGACTCTCTATCGCCTCCCCATTAATCTGCACGCGAATGCTGGTAAAAATGTCTTTTTGTGTTTGTTTCAATATCATCGATTTCCTATCAAATATATCTTTAGTGGATTTATTATTCCCATTAATCTGCACGCGAATGCTGGTAAAAATGTCTTTTTGTGTGTGTTTCAATATCATCGATTTCCTATCAAATATATCTTTAGTGGATTTATTATTCAAAATGTTTTCATGTGTTAATTCTCTTGGTACATTGAAAGCTATGGTAATTTAGTGTATTGCATGGATCACTACGGATTCTGTAACATATAATTTTAATTAAGCTATGGTAGTTTAGTGTATTGCAAGGACCAATATGGATACTGTCGCAGATAGACCTCTAATGCAAAAGGACTTTTTAAAGGTTTCATTAAAAGGTGAATTTTTCATGTTTGAGTTCTTTTGGTACATCGAAAGATGTGTTAATTTAGTGTCTTTGGAGAGACCAATAGGGATGCTGTAACATGTAGGTCTAATTATGTAAAAAACTGTTTTTCATTGATTCAATTAGCTAATTTAGGAATGAAAAGAAGTGATTTTAATATTAAAGATTACAAATTTACCAGATTGTAGGATTGCAAGTGTATCATTTATGGGAAGTTACATCTGTAAGAAATAATGAAAGTTACATCTGTAAAAAAATAATGACAATCTGTAAAAAATAATGACAATCTGTTTGCGTTTGTGTTATTTTCATGAATTAAAAAACAAAAACTACTTTAGTGAGAAATAAAGTTATTGGTTAGGTCTTTTAAGAAAGCGAAATTAATAATAATAATTTGTTTTTAAATATAAAACCATAAATATTTAGGAATTCTATTATTTTGTTAAATATTTTGTTATATAAACCAGGGTAGATCTAAATCCTAGGCTCTATCAAGCATCGAGAGGGATCAAATCTCATTAGGTGAAAACCTATTTTCATGTATTGCATTCAAGGAGGTTTGCTTTAGAGATATTTGATCCCTCTCGGCGCTTGATAGAGCCTAGGATTTGGATCTACGCTGTAATAATCACAATTTACTTACATCATGATGATAAAAAACATGATGTGTAATTTATATTAAGATATTTATAAGAAAATAGTTATAATGTTTAAGGTTATTGATTTATTTTTTGATATAATTTTAAGATTTGGATATTTAGATAATTGACATATGTAAATAAAAGTTAATTACTAAAATAATTTGTTGATAGTTTTTAAGCAAATAAAATTCTATGTGTTTTAGATCATTAATATGTTTCTATATATTAAAGAAAGTCAAACTCTTATCAATTAAAAAAAAGATTTATGTCCTACTATAAAATGAAATAACAATTTTACTTACTTACATCATGATGATAAAAAATTAATATGTTTCTATATATTAAAGAAAGTCAAACTCTTATCAATAAAAAAAAGATTTATGTCCTATAAAATGAAATAACAATTTTACTTACTTACATCATGATGATAAAAAACATGATGTGTAATTTATATTAAGATATTTAAAAGAAAATAGTTATAATGTTTAAAGTTATTGATTTATTTTTTGATATAATTTTAAGATTTGGATATTTAGATAATTGACATATGTAAATAAAAGTTAATTACTAAAATAATTTGTTGATAGTTTTTAAGCAAATAAAATTCTATGTGTTTTAGATCATTAATATGTTTCTATATATTAAAGAAAGTCAAACTCTTATCAATAAAAAAAAGATTTATGTCCTACTATAAAATGAAATAACAATTTTATAAAAAATATATTTATTTCATACAATAAAATGAAATAACAATTTTAATCAACCATACTCTTATCAATAAAAAAAAAGATTTATGTCCTACTATAAAATGAAATAACAATTTTATAAAAAATATATTTATTTCATACAATAAAATGAAATAGCAATTTTAATCAACCATAGTATCTATGATATACTTATTATCTCATCATGATGGTCATCATTGATGTTTTCATTTAAAAAAAATCATATACTTGTATACAAAAACCTAAACCTAGTTGCACTTTAACTTCATATCCAAAGTGGTATTATATAATTAATTATATTTATAAATATAATAAGTTGAAATATTAATATTGTTATAAGTAGGTAATTGACATTAAAATATTGTAATCATGATCGTATTTGTCATCTTCTAAGATTAATAAGAGTAAATATTAGTTAAATCTTATTTCTAAGATGGAGATTATTAACATTGTAGTAGTTGGAGATTATTAATATTTGGTTAAGTTGATTATGAGAGAAGAATTTGTTCCACAAATTTTAGGTGATTGGATAAAGTTATTGTGTTAGCACACTTAACGATTGAAAGTAGTTTTATCCTTTTTAAGTAAAAATACTTTTAGTTAGTTGATTAAGTAAATGGCGGTTGTGTACTTTGATTAAAAAAAAATTATATTGTTACATGTACATCATATAAATTAAATTATAATATAAATTGAAATACTAATATTGTAGTAACTATAGGAGTAGTTTAAATATTCTAACTCTTTGATTTTTATGGGTATATTTTTTGGTTTGTATTGTTTGGACTTTGGTTGGAAATCCTTAAAATGTTTTTTAGAGTAACATATATTAGTTGTGCAAATTTCATAACATAAGTGCCATAAGGGTATTTAAAGGTGTTGAATCTATTTATGCATTCAAAAAAACAATTTAAACACTTCCAAATTTATATTTAACCAAATAAAATTACCGGATTTCAACAAAAAACCACTGGAAAGTCCAAAACTTAGAATAAATAGACTACTATGTAACTGTATATTATTTATTGGTGTGGTAGGTACATTGCTTGGAGGTTAGGAGAATCCATTAACAACTAAGCAGAAGCTTTGGACTTATATCAAGGATTGAACATCCCTAAATTGAAGAGGATAAAAAATATTATAGTTATTGGGTTTTTTTCAATAATCATTCATTAAGTGTGAAATTCTTCCAACTCTCAAACTTTAGTTATCTCTAAAGTGATCATAACAATTCAAGGGCTTTCTAGGAGTTTCATTTCCTTCAAGGAACGTTGAGCCAAAATAATGGGACCCTTCTTTTGTCTATCTCCCATAAAAAGAGTTTAACCCATCCATTAGAATCGACATGCATTTGAAAATTAATGACAAGTGGAACGATGCATTAATCTAGATGAGATGTGCCATAACTAGAGCTCCTCCCCCTATAAGCTTCACTCATATCTCTAAGAATCACAAAGGGGGCATATTTAATCTTGACGATGTTCTTTACTCATCATTAGTGGGATTTATTGTCAATGAGTTGGGGGACAAATGGTGGAGAGTTGTGAATTTCACTCTCCCCACCCGACATCAAATCCTCATGAGACATTGACATGTTGTGACGAGGCTAGAAGAGTATGTTCCCTTTAAAGTGAGACCCAATTTTAGTGTCTCTCTATACATCTCAACCTTTGCTAAGTCACAAGTTACTAAATTACCTTTATATCAAAATTGGTTCATTCATAACTTTATGTTTATATCAAAATTGATATAAATTGCTAGTTCATGTGATTAATATTATCTTTATTATATGATACCTTTTATTGTACCTGCCGAAGGCAATGTACAATTGTAATCGATATGTGTTGACCACATATTACTTTATCTTTTGACCATAAATTTTTAACTTTTATCTATAGTTTTAGATTTTTTTTTATTTTTATTTTTATTTTCTTGAATTTTTTAGAATTGATTTAGGAATCTTTCTATTGGTTGTCAACTTGAAGCGTTATTATCGGGTGATTGAGTTCTACATGCAAGTTTTCCTATTTTTTTCATCAAATTTTCATAAGTTTTCGGTCTGGTGCTGAAGCATTTACTAAATACATTTAATACCACCACCATAGTCTCTGCCACCACTACATCTGTCAGCACTTCTGCCATGTTATATTTTCTTAAGGTCTGTGTCATGTCCCCAACCCTCCGACCGATGAAGAGGATGCGGCCATGGCGTTAACCATCCGGGAAACCAGCCCCATGAACATGTGAATTCATAAATTGCTGAAAAGCTGAAATAAAATGCTTTGAACTAGACATGCATACATGATCATTTATCATACACAGATGCAATTGTTTATCATGCACAACGGAAACCACATACATTCATACAAGCATTCATTCAACATGTTCATCACATTCATTAACGGGAAATATGGTTGCAAAAGTAAAATAGGCAATATTACTTATCTTATGAAGAACTCAATCTGCAACCAGCTACGTCCCTGCAACGTTCCACCCAACCATAGGCCAGCGTGCTCCTTAATCTCTCAGCAGCGCTGCCACCCCCAAGCTGGGCATGATTCTCTAAGGAATACAGGAACAAGCAGGCTTACACATAGCCAAGGGTACACAAAACACAGCCAAGTCAACACAGTTGGGTTTATCAAGCCATCAGCAAGACAACCAAGCCAAAATGGTCAGGTTTATCAGGCCATCAAGGAGTTGGGAAAGGCTAAATGCTAAGTTGGTGAGCCCATTACAGAGCTAAGAACACCTACACCAGAACTAGCCTGGCTTCTAAGACACCCACACACACCCAACACAAGGAATCAATCCCTTCTCTGCTACATAGTCCCTCAGGCCCTGCATTCCCTTCCAGTGCTATTCAGGGGTTGTGGAGAAGAAAGCCAGCCCTCTAGCTCTATCTATGTGGTTTCCAGCCACCAGGTTTATCAAGCAAACCAAGCCCCCATCCCTGCTCCCAACACAGTCTGAGGACCAACCATTGCACACATGCAATCAATCAGTTGTTGTAGCTTAACAGGGAAAACGACTCCAAGTCGTTCGCAACAGCCTCAAAGCGTAACTACAGACACAGCTCACTGCATGGGGAAAACAATAGTCCCGAACGTGTCAGCAACACAATCAAAACATGAGGAACAACAGTACGTGCAAGGCAATGAATCCACGGGAAGACTTACACAGACCACATTGGGGAAGAAATTACAGTCTCCCAGCCTGTGCATGAGTAACAACAACGCTGAACCCATAATCAGCTGGTGGGGAGAATATATAGCCACACCATCCGCAAATCCGTAGAGGAAAGGACTGCGTGAGTAAAGACGGGAAAATCTTGTGCGTGAGTGTGAGCAACTTCCGCTCCTGCATGAGGATGAACAACAAATCGTGAGGCCTGCGTAGTGGAGAGTGCGTGAGTGTTTCAGCACAGTCGTGGAGAGAGAGTAGTGTGTCTGCGGGAGAAAAACCAGGTAAATCCTGTGCATGGAGGTGAACAGACAGTGGAGAGGATGCGCAATGGAGTGAAATGCAATCGTGAGTCCCCTGGAGTGATGGCGGTGGTTTTCCCTTGCCATTGTGAAGTCAAACACGGGTGGAGTGTGCGTGTAGGCAAGGACTGACAGTCCTGCCACCCCACTCCCAAAAACAATAACTGCCTCAACCACCAGCATCAATTCTTAATGGAGGTGGTTGGGTAAGACAAGGTGGTGACACATGGGTTTTTCCCTCATTGCCCAAGGTTTGACATCCCCCACCCTTATCCTCGTGAAAATCATGCCCCTTCTCAATTTAGTTGCTGCGATCGTAGCTGGTCAGGTTCATTTTAATTAAAGATGCATATTTACATGATGCTAAAACTTGATATGTATGCCACATGCCCCGATGTACCATCGGTGACAAATTTAAACCCAAAACATAGCATAACCAATCAATGGTGGGGCCTTGGCCTTTAGCTCCACACCATGATCATTACAATATATACATCATGTACATTTAATGCAACGGGGTCAAAACCGGGGTGTTACAGTCTGATTAGATTATCTAGGATGTTTATCTAAAAGAATAACAAGTACAACAAACTGCATAAGATATAGAAGATACACAAGACACAAAGATTTTCATCGGGGAAACCATAAAGGAGAAAACCCTGCAAACTTCTTCAGAATAGTAACATGATCAAAAGCAGTAATAAGAAATGTTCAGTAGCTATCTTGCTCTCCTCCTATGACTGTCTCTCTCTCTCAAATGCCTTAGAGAGTGTGTGTGGTGTGTATAAATGAGGGAGAGCACCTCCCTATTTATACCCTTTCAAGTCACTGACCAAATATAAGACTCGAGCCTACATGTCATCTCACATGGGGCCCACTTCTCCTAGATAGACCACAATTACATATTACATGATGTTACACTAGGGACTATTTCCCCGACTTACTACGGAGTTTGTACCTCAAGGTCTAGACATAATTTAGACATCATGTAAAGGGGTAACACACATCCCCAATGGGGGTACAACAACATACAATGATAATATACATCATAATATCTTTCAAAGTTACAAATACATCAACATGCCACCTATTCCTACTTCCCATCGCTTGGTTCCCATCCCCATCACCTTCATCGTTCTTACCACCTTCACTCTTTGCATATGACATAAATGGCATTCACCACTACCTCCTTCAACTGCTACCGCATCCACTTCCCAAGTGTTATTTGCATTATTTGGTGAGTACATATCATCATTAAATCTAGAGAAAAATACCAAAAAACACACACATCTAAATAGCTCATTCATAAATGATAATATTATACAAAACGGGTTGTACCCATTGATTTTAAAGTCACTTATAAAATGATAAATATGGTAATAATAATCATAATTCACTTACAAAATGATGATAAAAAAACATGTTATGTAATTTATATTAAGGTCTTTTTTTAAGAAAACATGAATATAATGTTTAAAGTTATTGATTTATTTTTTATATAATTTTAAGATTTGAATATTTAAATAATCGATATATATAAATATATTATGTCATTAATATGTTTCTATACATTTGGGAAAAGAAGCTATTTAACAATAAAAACTTATATCATACTCTCAAATAAAATAACAATTTTATCAAAAATATGTTTATTTCATACTTAAGATGAAATAATAATTTTAATCTAACAATAATATCTATGATATACTTATTATCTCATCATAGTCATCATTATGTTTTTCATTTTTCATAGAAAGGTCATGTCCTTATTTATAGAAACCGAGTTTCACTTTAACCTCATACCAAGAGTATGAGGTATTATAGAATTAATTATATTTATAAATATAATAAGTTAAATATTAATATTATTGTAAGTAGATAATTGACATTAAAATATTGTAACGACGATGATATTTGTCGTCTTTTAAAATTAATAAGATTAAAGATTCATTAAATCTTATTTCTAAGATGGAGTGTCAACATTTTTAAGATTTTAGTAGTTGAGGATGTCACTTAAGTTATGAAAGTGTCAATATTATTAAGATTTTAGTGGTTTAGGATCTCAGTTAATTTATGAAAAATGGGTAAATTTTATCTTATATAAAAAAAATTATCATATATAAATAACTAATATTTGATTAAACTTTATTATCTTTTTTTTAATATAATAAATAACTAATATTTAATTAAGTTGGTATAATAAATAACTAATATTTAATTAAGTTGATTATGGGAGAAGAATTTGTTCCAAGGGATTGGATAAAGCTATTGTGTTAGCACACTTAATAATCGAAAGTAGTTTTATCCTTTAGTAAAACTATTTTTAATTGGTTGACTACCAGTAAATGGTGGTTGTCAACATGATTTAAAAAAAAATTATAGTGTTACAAATACATCATATAAATTGAAATACTAAAATTGTAGTAATTATAGGAGTAATTTAAATATTCTAAGTTTTTTATTTTTTATGGGTATATTTTTTACTTGTTTTGTTTGGACTTTGGTTGGAAATCTTTAAAAAAATCTTAGAGTAACATATATTAGTTGTAAAAATTGCATAACATGAGTGCCATAAGGGTATTTGAAGGTGTTGAATCTATTTATGCATTCAAAAACACAATTTAAACACTTCCAAATTTATATTTAACAAAAAAAATTACTGGATTTCAACAAAAAACCACTGGAAAGTCCAAAACTTAGAATAAATAGACTACTCTATAACTATATAGTATTTATTGGTGTGGCAGGTATATTGCTTGGAGGTTAGGAGAATCCATTAACAACTAAGCAAAAGATTTGCCCTTATATCAAAGATTGAACATCCCTAAATTGAAGAGGATAATTTTTTTTTATAGTTATTGAGTTTTTTCAATAATCATTCATTAAGTGTGAAATTCTTCCAACTCTCAAACTTCAATAATCTCTAAAGTGATAATAGCAATTCAAGGGCTTGCCAAGAATTTCATTTCCATCAAGGAAATTTGAGCCAAAATAATGGGACCCTTCTCTTGTCTATCTCCCATAGAAAAAGGTTTAACCCATACATTAGAATCAACATGCATTTGAAAATGAATGACAAGTGGAACGATGCATTAATCTAGATGAGATGCACCATAACTAGAGCTCCCCCCCTATAAGATTCACTCATATCTCTAAGAATCACAACGAGAGCATATTTAATCTTCACGATATTCTTTACTTAGTATCGGTGGGATTTATTGTCAATGAGTTGGGGGACAAATGGTGGAGAGTTGTGAATTTTACTCTCCTCACTCGACATCAAACAATAATGAAACATTGACATGTTGTGATGCGTCTAGAAAAATAGATGTCCTCTAAAGTAAGACCCCATTTTAATATTTTTCTAAACATCTCAACTTTTACTAAGTCACAAAGTCACAAGTTACTAAATTACTTTTATATCAAAATTGATTCATTCATAACTTTTATTTTTATATCAAAATTAATATAAATCATTAGTTCATTGATTGATATTATCTTTATTATATGTTGCATTTTATTAAAATTGATTCACTTATGCCCTTACCTTTATATAAAAATGATTGATTGAGGGCCACACAAGACAAATAGGTCAAATGCTTAACAACGAGGAAAAAACAATTAAATGTATTCCATGAATTAAGATAGGTGGAGAGTTATGAAGTAGAATTATAAAAATAATTTGAAATCATAGAAAGTTTGGGATATTAAATATAATTTATGAATCTTTTTATTATGAAATGGGGGAGATTATTTATAAGTAAATTGTAGAAGGTAAAGGGAAGTAAAATTATAAAAATGATTTGAAATCATAGAAAGTTTGGGATATTAAATATAATTTATGAACCTTTTTATTATAAAATGGGGAAGAATATGTATAAGTAAATTGTAGAAAGGTAAAGGGTTATAACTTGATACGTGAAGATACGTGCGTTTCTCGACCTAGATTGAAATATTGGAAGAGACATGCGTAAACTAATTCCTGAACACTTTTTAAGTCAATAGTTGGTGAACTAATTAATGATATTGGGTGTAGGCTGGTCATTCCTAACCTTTAAGAAAGAAAAAAAAATTGTGTACATGGTATTGATTAAGATGACAAATAATTAAATAAAAGTTTTGATATTAAATTGGGTTATTCTTAACTTTTAAGAAAGAAAAAAAAAATTGTGTACATGGTATTGATTAAGATGACAACTAATTAAACAAAAGTTTTGATATTAAATTAAGGACTGATGATAATGAAAGAGCTAGAATACAAAAAAACATAATAATTTTAGGAGACTTTATAATTATTATTCGTCATATAGTTTTTAACATTCTTCCTCGTGGCTTCCCCTTAAAAAGGATTATCATCAAATATCCAATCAATTAGGACAATTGTCAACACACAAAGTGTATGTATAGTCAAATTAATGGGAAGGAGATATGTCGTGCTCTATAGCATATCGTCGACTTGAAATTCCATTTGAATAGAGAAAGGATGGGTGGTCCTGTGCATGTGGGTTAATTTGCTCAAGGCTTGTTTTATGGCATCCATTCCACAGTTACAGGTGTTCAAATATGTGGTGAGGGATTCTGGGAATTGTTTTAATCTCATTGATGGTTATTTCGTTGGAATTCGAGAAATCAGGATCTTAGTTCACTCTCTTCTAAATTTCTCTACATGTTTTGATAAATACAATATTCAATAATAGGTTCATCCTTCTATTATGACCAATCATCACCACCACCCAGTCACAATGCCTTTTGTGAGAATTCATACCTTTATCAATCTATCTATCATTGTAAACGATATTGTAATGACAATAAAGGAGCACATGGCACTAGTTATTAGGAAATGAGAATCCTAGAGCAAGGAATGGGAGAACAATTACCCCAAGGGCCTTAGAGACATGGGAAGTCAAGTAATTATGGAAAAATCCCAGTTAGAGATTCACAAAGGGAAGATGGTTCTTTTAGAAGTTGGAGAAGAAAGAAACAAGAAAAAGCTTAAGTAAATGAAGGACAATATCAAAGAGTTGCAAGAGAGTGTGATGCATTTGGATTGGAATAAACATCGATATTTGAGGAACTAATAAACTCAACATCCCCAATTGTCTCAAGAGGTTATCCTAGACAAGATCAAGTGGAAACCATGGAAAATGGAACTATGTAACAATAATGGGAGCAAGCTTGAAAGTGAGACCCTATTTTCTCTTATCTCTAATGGGGAGGAAGAAAAACGCCCATAACATATATGGTGGCAAAAGCAATTGAATTAATTTTATGTTTTTTAAAATAATTTTTATGTTGAACAATATGTAAGACTTTACACAAACAATATAGGAAATATTAGCATTAAAATTTTAAAAATAAAATATAATTGTTTTTTTGAAATGATATTGTTTTAAAAAACATTAGACATTTTTATTTTTGAATATTTATATTAAAGAGTTCAACAATCTAATTACAACTCTATTCTCCAATAGAATATATATAATTGGCTAATAAATTGTTGAAAATTATTAAGTTTTTTTTATTGAATATTTTTACCTTGTCTCTATCTTAAATAATTTGGTTTACCACAGATACTATTCTATGAATGATAAGAAGTGTCCAAAAAATTCTAAATAAAAAAATAATTATAACACAGTTTTCAAATCCATATAAATTTATTCTATTTTATATAGAAAATAGAAAAGTATATATATTAGTTATATTATTTTATTTTTCAGAAGTTGCAACTTCAATATGTTCTTTATATTTGTTATAAAATGACTTTTTTTTAAGTGAGATATATCGTGTACATTGATAGTCATTAGCATTTTTTAATAAGCTTTGTTGTTCGAAAGATTATTTTGTAGTTTTCAAAATAATTATAAAAATAAAATAAAATAATGCAAATAAATAGTTTTAATCAATAGAATTATTAATAATTTTAATTTGTTTTATTTTGAAAAATTAAAAATATTTTTTTAATAATTTTAAATTATTTGATTTTACAAATAAAAAATACATTTTCCTTATTAACATCGAACACTACATTTGTTTTTTGTTTTTCAAAGGGTTAGATTAATAAATTGTTTCCGGGATGTTGTATGTTTTTTTCAAAGGGTCAGACTAATACATTGTTTTCGGGATGTTGTAGAGCTTACATAAAAAGATAGTAATGATGAAAATAAATGTGGATTTATATTTGGTACAGTATTAATTTTTTCTAATATGTATTTTTAAAAAAGTTTATGTCAATTTATCATTATTTTTGATAAATATATAGAGGCATATAATAATAAAATAAAAAATTTTATAAACTGATTATTGGAATAGAGAATTTTGCAACGCTTAACATTTTGGACGATGATTTTTATTTTATTTTTATATCATTTTAAATATGATTTTTTATTTGTTGGTTTATGGTAATATAAACAACATTTTATGTTTAAAAAATTATCATGTAACCATAAACTAGAGAGATTGTGTACAACATGTAAAAAATGTTGAAGTAGGTTATGAATCCTATAATTTTTTTTGTATCCATGTTGATGCCCAATAATGTTTGACATGTGGATAACCAAGAATCTCAAGACACTGAAGGTTATGGAAGTATGTTGCAAGTTTATAGTAAAGGTATAAAAGAAAAGAACATCAAAAGCAAATAAACCACCAATGTTGTCCTATGTTAAATGCATGTTGCAGGAATCTAATAATCAAAGAATCAAGTACAAAGTTACAATAGAGACATTACCAACAAAAGAGTTGAAAGACAATGTAAGAGTATAGTCCAACTATGTATTAAGTGTAGGGACAACATTAAATATCATATGAGAAAAGCATCTCCAACCTATGAATGCTGACAATAATCATTGCTATCTCCAACAAAGTGAAAAGAATTGTGAAGTAATAGTAAGAACCAAAATTATGCATCCTATTAAAAAATATTTATACATGCTAGCATAGTTTTAGTTAGTTATATGTCATCATTGACAAGCATCACATGTTAGTGAATTTCCATTATGTCTTCTAGTTAAGTGTCAAAATCTAAGTTTGTCTCTAAGTTTCTTAGTTATCTTAGTGATATTTCAATTGAATATTAGGTGTCTAGTGTAGATAGCCAATCTATGGATTGATTGGTGTTTAGTGCACCATTTTAGCATGACATAAATATTTGTTATAGCTAATTTTACCACTCCAGGTGAATCACACTTGTATGGCCTTCCCCTGTCCCTCTGCAGACTCCTTAGACCCCTTGGAACATTTTTTGTCCGTTGATGTTTCCTTGACCATCCCTAAAAACATGTGTAAATTCATATACGCGACTTTTAAACCCTTAATCGTGTATATACGTGGGTTTGACCCCTAAAACCGCATACATCGGGATGTGTGCATAATCCAAATACTTTTGGAGTTTTCCTTGACATCGATCCGACTCACTTAACTCCTGGCCTTCCCTATGCCTTGAGATCGCTCGGATTTGACCTTTCATTACCCCTTTGAAAAGCTATATAAGGAACTGTATGGTACATTGAAGGCATATGAGAGAATTGAGAGCAAAGAAACTAAAGTCCAATGTTGCCGGAACTTGTGCTTGAGTCTGCATCCCTTTGTCCCTTGGAGAACTTTTGTGTTCTTCCCAAGCTTGCCTTTTGCTTGTGAGCTTGCTATCGAGAGATGGAGGATTGAGGTGGTGGAGGCCCAAGTGGGGGATTCAGTTTCTCTGATTCACAGACGTGCCGATAGAGGTTGTATCCATTGTAATGTCTGATTTTATATTAATAGAAATATCTTTTCCTGTCCAATAATGTATGTTTGAATGAATATTTTCTCCATGGGATGATTTCAAATGTTTATACATTGTTGATTATATATGCTAGAATAGATCTAACACCAATATATATAGTATGCTTGCATTTTTTACTTGTTGTTGAGGAAGTAATCTATCAATTCAAACTGAAGTTGGAAAGCTCAACGGGGATCTACTTCAACCGTCCAGAATAAGGTACGAGGTCTGATCCTTTAGTGTTAGATATTTAATTTCTATTGCATATTGGAAAGGATTGATTTCTGGAGTCAAGCTGTCTGTTGTGGTACCCCAAGCCATAGGAATTTCTCTCCGTAAAAGAATTGGCGACTTCGCTGGGGAGTTCCTGGTAGTCATCCTTTGGGGGTTTTCTATCGTCATTCAATGACTTTGAATTGCTCTTTTTCTCTTGTTTCTGTGTCGGGTCTGGGGGCATGTTTGCCTGGTAGTGTCTGATTGGTGTGAAGTTTGTCTCAGCTTGTCTGTTTTCTTTTATGCACCTTTCTTCCTGTACACGAGTTTTGAACTCACAGTCGTGTATGCCCTTAGTTTTGCCTTTTAGAGGAAGTTGAATGGTTGTTGGGTGAATTTTGATGATTGATGAGTCTCCTTTGATACTGCCAGAGTTTATATACACCTTTGTTTCTGACTAGAGACGATTTTTTTTTTTAGGGTAAATTTCTTTTTTAAGAATGTTCTTGTCATTGCATTTTCAATTTTTTGTTTTGGGATTAGTGCATTAGACTTCTTTTACCTTAGTGCTTTGCTTGAGTGCTGCTTGAGTGTGCTTGCGGAGTCTGGGGATTGTAGAATCATTCTTTTGCTTTTTATATCTCATTTTATTTCAAAAAATCCAAAATATTTGCTTATCATCATGCGTTGCATTTTGCATTTTGCATAGTACTTGCACTAGATTTGCTTTGGAGTATTAGTCAGGATTTCATATAGGAAAGCTTGCATTTATCATTTGAAGAAAATTGTTCATTTCACGTAGTAGCATACCTTGTTTTCATGGACACAATGCATTTGCATTGATTGTTAGGTGTGCATTTTACTTCATGTTGTGTCATAACACCATTAGTTGCACGACCATATTCCTCTTTTGAGTAATAAAGCCAATTAAAATCAACGCTTAATTAAAATGAACTACACTATTTTATTTGATAGGGTTCACCAACAAGATTAGGTTTTAGGGTCTTGGAATAGTTCATTGTGAGTAAATTCTCCAAGACCACTAAACAACAACATGTATGTGTCTGTCCAGGTGAGTGTGTGAAATTCCTTGGTATAACCAATGTTTCTCAGGATCCTCCTCTCAAAAGGGAGTTAAGCACGAGGCAGTGTGAGCGGTTATTGATTGGGATGACCCCTAGTCATAATTGAGTAGCACTGGAGATATTTCCAGGATTGTATTCGTATCTGGGGGCTCTTTCGAGAGTTTCGGGCTTTGCTACCCTGCCCATACGGTCAATCCCTCCTGTGACTGTCCGCCTGAGCATTGATTATATTGAGGTGACCTTAGTGGCCTTACCTAGGATATCGAGGGGGTACTTTGCAGGGGTTATTCTGCAGGTGTCCCGACCAGGTTGGGGTCGGACAGCACAGTCATTTTATGTGTTGAAGTTGAAGGCCACAATAATTGGTACATACCTCCACTTGTTGTGTATAGGAGTCTCAAGTCTCTCCTAGGTGATACATACTTTCTTCATTTGGGAGCTCACTTATCCTACCCTTGATTGCTTGTATTTGGCTTTAGATTTTATTGGTTATTGCTCTGTGCATGTTAGCTTGCCTAGGGTTTGCATAGATAGAGAGTCTTTTATATTTTTTGAGTCATTGTGGATTTGGGTGCGGCTCCTCGCCGTTCTCTTCATTTAGTAGGAATTCTTCCTTCTACATCTCCTCCTCATTTGGGAGCGAGAAATAGACAGTTCAGGTGGACTACTTCGCACATTGATTCACACACCATGGAAGATCATATATAAGGTATTCCTATACCACCTTCTCCCATTCATGTGGAAGATGGGGAGTTTACTCCTAACTATGATCCTTCACCCGACTTGACTGAGTTAGGTCCTGTGATTTCTGAGATAGGAACCTTTCATGATAGACCTACTTACTCTAGGGTGGATTCCCCATTGACGCATCGCCGGCATGGAATGCCAGAGGATGATGAGACTCATTTTGAACCTGTGAGCACTAGTTATGGTAGTTATGGTATGTCTAGTTTTCCCACACATGATTTGGAATTTCATGTCGAATTTGAGTTCGAGCCTAACACTATGCCTGGGGGCACTCTCATTCCTTACCATGCGGAGAGGTTTGGGAGCACTAGTCACATTGAACCTTCCATCTCGGTGGTGGAAGCTACATCACATATTCCTCCTAGGTCTAGGGTTAGTGAGCCCATTAGGATACCAGATTCGAGACGAGTGACTATAGGGAATAGTACATACATAATTACACAGATCCCTTTGTACTCTGTCCCTAGTTCTTTGAATGTTCACCCTCCACCTCATTCACATGGTCCTTCGGGCCGGAACATTGCTATGAGTTATGTCCGTACTGCGGTTACTAGACTGGTTGTGTCTCATCTTCATGCACCGCCCGTTGTTGCGGGAGGTCATGGTCATACTTCTAGAGGTCATATTCCTACGTCCGGAACCTATGTTCCTATTTCTAGAATGTATATTCCTACTTACGGAGTGTCTCATGGGACATCTCATGCGATGACTTATGGACCTTATTATGGGATGCAGTATGGACAGGGTTCTTCACCTTATGCGTGTGAGTATCAACAACCTGCTTACTCTCCAAATTACGGCTTTATAGCTCCGAATAATCAAGGTACACCACACTATGGTGCTTCCATGCCACCCTATATAGGTCAAATGGGAGGAAGGAACTATGGCCAAGGCCATGGCGGTTATGGTAATCAAACCTATGTGAATCAAAACTATCAGGGAGTGGTCCATCGACCTAATCATCCTAGGCTCCCTTTCCTCACAACGCTGAATCTTCCTTCCTTGTCAATATTGACGAACGATCCTGTAGCTCATGACCCAGCTTGGCCAGCTATCCCTACTAAGCTTCCCTTGGACATACCCAAGTTCGAGGGAAAACCTGGAGAGGATCCGAGTGAACATGTTACTACCTTCCACCTATGGTGCTCTTCCTTACACTAAGACTCCATCCATTTAAGGCTGTTTCAATGCACCCTTACAAGGCCTGCCGTAAAATGGTATATAGAGCTACCTAGGGGGGCATTCGCTTTGTTCGATGACCTAGCGATGACTTTTCTTAACCACTTCCAGATACTAGTGCGTTATGACGTTGGTACTGAACTCTTGTCGACATTTCGGCAGGATAAAGCCACACATATCTCGGATCATATCCAAGAGTGGCGTAGACAGAAGAGTTTAATTAAAGCCTTTATACCGCCGGAGTTCCTCCTCGAATGGTTCCTTAAGTCGTTATTGCCGTATATAGCGAAGGATGTTTCTACATTCGGAGTGAAAAATGAGGAACAAGCCATTTTTAGGGTGCAGGAACTGGATTTGATTTATGCTCAGTCCGGTTTGTTATATGAGATCATTCCCAATGCTCCGCGTTCTAGTTTCGACCCCAAAGTTAAACCTGGACCACATGCTGATGGCATTGTGGGTTGTGCGAGTGCTAAACCTGTGGATTCGGTTACAAAACAAGTTAGTCAATTGTCAATCAACCAATCTGCTTCGGGACAAGCCACAACTTTGTCTCAACCCGCCCAAATGGTGAGTGTGCTTTCAGTACAATTGTCGGACCAGAAGGGTAACTAGCAACCCAAATGGAATAAAAAGAAGGGTAAGAATAATCGTAAGGGTGGGAATAGGAATGAGAATGCTAATAATAATGACAAGAACGGCCGTAATGCTGGGGGTGACAAGCAAGCTAAACGTAAGGTTAAATTCCCTTGCAAGTTGTGTAAGGATGATCACCTCACTTACTTGTGCCCTCGTATCGATGAAGCCTCGAGATTCTTGGCACAAGGCCCAGCTATGCTAACTAACCCTTTACTTTAAAATCAAAATATGAACTCGAGGACCCATGATCAGTTTGGTGGTGATCAAGATCCGCCAGAGGGTAGTGGTCATGGTTGCATTAACATGGTACGTGCTACGAAAGTTGTGACCCACGCGAAGGACTATGGTTCGTCACAACCCAGTCCAGGGAAGGAACCTGATCCACCAGGGTCTCCTTTGCGTATTGAGAAACCTGTGGATAAACCTGAAGCTACACCTCACATTCCTAAGGGAGTATTTAAGCGTTCGAGGCACAGTCCTAATGCCCGAGCCGCCTAGAACTATTCATTTGTTGAGGATTTGGGCCACACTCCTTGTGCGATGTCTGCATTGGAAGTGCTTCAGAGTTGTCCTTCGCAAAGGAAGGTTTTTCTTTCTTCCCTTAGTGTGAATGATGATGATTCTTCCTCCGTGATTAAATTTGAAACCGCAGGACTTCAGCCTCGCTTGCCTTACTATGTGTCTCTTTTGATTCACATAGAATGTCTTAACATGACCGTCAAGCACACTGTGATTGGCGAAGGCGCTGCCGCTTCTGTGATGTCTTTATCGTGTTGGAAGGGTTTAGGTTCCCCTGAGCTGTCTAAATCAGTGACCATGCTAACTGCGTTCAATGGGAGATCGTTTAGGCCGCACAGGATCCTTCCTTCCCTTAAGGTCCGTTTGGGAGGGAAGATCGTTGCGATAGAGGTCGAGGTGGTTGATGCACCCCTTGACTACAATCTCTTACTGGGTAGGAATTGGATGTACAATATGCAAGCCGTAGCTTCTTCCCTATTTCGCATTGTATGCTTTCCATTTAACAGGAAGATAGTCACGATTGATCAAACATCATTCAAGAATCCGTCAGTTACTGCATCTTTGGGAGATTCGATCCTGATCGTTGAGCACTCTCAGCTGGCAACTAGGAGTGTGGGTGTAGGAATGTACCCATCCCTCATGGGAAGATTTAGTTGTCCTATACCGATCCTTATGATAGGGTCTAGTTGCGGTGAGGCTTCGACATCTATGAGATCGGTGTCTTGTTGCACGAGTCATATGGAAGATCTTGGATTCTTCCTACACCGAGTACTCCGAGTGAGCCCATCATGACGGATGTGTCGTTGCTTGCAACTATGGTAGCTTATCAAGCTAATCTTGAGTGTGTTGCAGAGCCCAGTCCTTCCTCTTCGCGGACGGAGGAGGAGGACCCTTATGTGCTGCCGGCATGGGCAGTGCAGTCTTCTCACACACACGACTGCCTTGATAGTGTTTTTCCTTTAGATGAAGTGATTATTGAGGCCATGTCGGGAGTTGAGCCACCATGGGAGGAACTCCATCATAGATCTTAATTTCTTCCCAAGCTTGACCACATGGAGCGTGAGGACTTTAGGGCGGTTCTTAGTGAGAGAGTTGGTAGTCCTATGGTTCCATTAAGCTCTCCTGGTTCTATGGCTGATGGAAACATGGCAAACATATCTTCAACGATTCCTATCAATATCTCTCACGATCCTGGCAGGATAGAGAATGTCTATATTGGGGCAGAATGTTCCCATGCTAAGATTCAAGAATACACCGAGCTATTTAAAGAATTCCATGATATCTTTACTTGGTCTTACTATGAAATGCTAGGTATTGACCCTCATATTTTCGAACACGAAATTAAGACTTATCTTAATGCTAAGCCTGTTCGACAACGCTTGCGTGCAGTGAATCCTAGGAAAGATCCTGCAATTAAGGCAGAGATAGAGAAATTGTTGAAAGCCGGTTGTATCTATCCCGTTCCCTTGACAGAGTGGGTTTCAAACCCCTTTTCGGTGGATAAGAAGCGGGAGCGAACTGCATATGTATTGATTTTCATGATTTGAATCGTGCTATCCTAAGGACAATTTCCCCACACCATTTATTGATCAGATTTTGGATGAGTGTGCGGGTAGCGAGGTTTTTTCCTTTATGGACGGCTTTTCCAGATATAATCAGATACAAATTAAACCTGAGGACCAACATAAGACTGCATTTATTTGTCCTTGGGGAAATTTTGCATATCGAAAAATTCCTTTTGGCCTTAAGAATGTCGGAGATACTTTTCAGCAGGAAATGACCTTGATCTTCCACGATCTCAAGTTGATTATCGAGGTATTTTTGGATGACCTTGCTGCACATTCTTGTATGAGAATGTGTCATTCCTATCACTTGAGATTGGTATTCGAAAGATGCTGCCATTATTTGGTTAGGTTAAATCCTCACAAGTGCATCTTTTGTGTGAAGTTAGGTCGCTTGTTAGGATTTATCGTTTCTAAAGAGGGTATAAGAGTCGACCCTTTGAAGGTTGAGGCAATACTTCAGTTGTCTCCCCCGAAAAATATTTGTCATCTTCAATGTTTGCAAGGCATGGCAAACTTGTTACGGATATTTGTTGTCCATTTTGCCAATTTGACTAGAGGCTTCATGCGTCTTTTGAAGAAGGACACCACCTTTTATTGGGATGAGAAAGCCCAGGAGTCCTTTGATGCGCTCAAGCGAGTCCTAACATCGGCCCCGGTGACTAGTCCCCCATACTATAGCCGTGATTTTCTACTTTATGTGGTCGCGTCCATGGAGACGATTGGTATGGTTTTGGTTCAAGAGGATGAGGAGCTCCAAGAGAATGTCATATACTATCTGAGCCGGAACCTTATTGACGCAGAGATTCATTATTCTCATGTTGAGAAGCTTGCTTTAGCCACTGTACATGCGGTTCAACGGTTGAGACATTATATTCTCCGTCGCCAGACCTTGGTTGTAGCCCATGTCAATCCATTTCAATTCGTCCTCACTCGAAGGATAATTGGGGGAAAATATAATAAATGGATTGTCATCCTGCAAGAGTTCGATCTCGAGTTTGTTTTGGCAAAATCAAAGAAGTCGTTAATTTTTGCAGAGCTTATATCAGATTTCCCAAGCGAGGCCGAGGAGTTGGTTTGTGAAGATACGTTCGTCGATGAACACATCTTCTTAATCTCAAGTTTAGACCCATGGTATGGGGATATCATTATGTATTTACAAACATTGAAGGTCCCTACTCACCTCTCACGGGATGAATGACGACGATTGCGTCACGTGTCTAAGAATTACCTCATAGTGGATAACACTTTGTACCGTCGTGGGGTAGATTCCATTTTACGACGTTGTTTAACTCATGAAGAGGCTGAGGTAGTGCTGAATTACTACCATGGAGGGGCATGTGGTGGTCATTTATCTGGGATTTCTACAGCCCAAAAATATTAAGAGCGGGTTATTTATGGTTGTTGATCTTTAAGGATTGTATAGATGTGATCAAGAGGTGCCACCCTTGCCAGGTGTTTGCACATAATATGTGCTCGAAACCTACCACGTTGCATCCCATCATCACCGTCGGTCCCTTCACTAAGTGGGGGCTTTATTTTATGGATTGCAACCCAACTTCAGCTGGGGGGCACCATAATATCATAGTGGTTGTTGATTACTTCATGAAATGGGCTAAGGCTATGCCTACAGTTAAATCCGATGGTGAGATAGCCGCGCACTTCGTATTCAACCAGATTATTACTCGGTTCGAGATTCTGAAAGAGCTTGTCATTGACCATGGCTTGCACTTTCAGAATCGTACGATGGAAGAGTTGGCATCAAAGTTATGGTACAAACAAGAGCATTCCTCCTCTTACTACCCTCAAGTGAATGGACAGGTAGAGGCAGTGAATAAATCACTCAAATCCATTATCCAATGAACCATCGCATAGAGCAAGAATAATTGGCACATCATGTTATATCTTGCTTTGTGGGCATATAGAACCGCTGTTAACACTGCCACGGGTTTTTCTCCATATCAACTTGTACATGGAGTGGAGTCGATATTGCTGGTTGAATGCGAGATTCCTTCTTTGAAGCTAGCCATAGAACTCTTACCAGACACTTCACCATTGGAGGAGCGTTTGGTCCACCTTGAGCAACTTGATGAGCAGCGTCGAGATGCCTTGGTGGCTCTAGAAGTAAATAAACGTCGCGTAAAGGTCTAGTACGATAAGTTTGTCCACCCAAGGAGGTTTAGTGAGGGAGACTTAGTCCTTTTGTGGGATCAGCTGAAAGAACCCTTGGGGGCAGGAAAGTTTAACCCCATGTGGCGTGGTCCTTACGTCGTCAAACGTGTGTTAGATAAGGGCGCTTATGAGTTAGTGGATTATGAAGGAATGGCCTTGGCAGAGCCTAGGAATGGGCTCTACCTCAAAAATTACTATGCATGATTTTTCAGCCAAGGCTGGTTATTATATATTATTGTACAGTTTTGCATAGTTAGGTCTTTTTCTTATAGTGATCGGGTTTGTGATTAGTTTTCATTTCTTTCGGCAGATGTCAATGGAATCTTCCACCTACATAGGATTCACGGATGGTGCGAGCCATCACACTCAACACTCAGCCTCTGCTTCTTGGGTGATTTATACTCCTATGGGTTAGGTACTGTCTTTAGGAGGCGTATGTTTGCGGCCATCTTCAAACAATGTTGCTGAATATAGTGCCGTTATTGAGCTTCTACGGGATGTCATTTCACATGGCGTTCCCTCTCTTGAGGTATGTCTTGATTTGGAGTTAGTAGTGTCACAGCTTAATGGTTTGTACCATGTTAGAGATCTGACGTTATTAAGAAGATTCTTACGTGTGAGATTATTAGAACAACAATTTGACAATATAACATACATACATATTCCAAGAATTAATAATCAGGTTGCTGACTCATATGCTAACTACGTGTTAGATTGGCATTTGTTTCATACACAATAAATTCATCACAAACACAATTTTTTACACATGTAAATAAATAAACCGATCAGCATAAAATTTTTATATAACATCCAAAATGTGGTAATACATAGTGTCATGATACAAAAATGGGGCTCTCGAGCCACCAAAATATAATACATGGTAATAAAAAATGTATAACTCCCAGGTATCTAAGCCTATGAAGGAGGAGGGGGGTTGTGATCATGGAAGGTCACTACGGCTCTAGCTAGCCGTTGGAATAATTGCACCCATGCTCGTGGTACACCCACCACCTGGCGCTACATAGCCTCAGGCAAGTCCTCGACTTGCACCATGGGAACCCTGTGTGTCAGCTTCACAAAGTTGGTATGAATGCTCTGGAGCGTCTGCTCCACATCCACACCCGTGATATCATCTCCTCTTCCCCTCCGTCTGTGACGAGGGAAGCCTTCAGGCTGCCGTGGTCCCACATTTGCATGCAAATGGTAGATGTCACTATGTATTGTTGCACAAAAAAATGTCTTTTGATTCCATATAATCAAAAAACACAAAAAATTAAATAACTCAAAAATTTAAAGAGAGGGTCAAGATTCGTTACCTATGCCATCGTATGCCGATCTTGGTGGTAGCGGCATGTCCGGGTCCCCCCGAAAATCTATCCCCGCATAGGGGTAGTCATCGATGGCAACTATCTGTCGTTGCCACCACGGAAATAAATCAGCTGGATAGGGGTTGGCCACCCTACCTCCCCCCAATCTGCGCATCGCATCTGCCCAACGCCGTTGGGCCGGATCTCGAACCTCGTGAAGAGGAGCTTCAACTCTGGGGCTCAATCCTGGAACACGCTCGAAGAAAAACATGCTCACTATGCTGCTGAACCCGAAGTTCCACACTCTGCCCATCTTACACTCACTGAGCTGATGTTTCATGTTGCTCAGTAGTGTAGTGCTCCAGTCATAGACCGTGGGTCTCATGCACTCCACTGCATAGAACATCAGAGGCCGCAAGGCCTGGTGGAGTGAAGCCAAGCCTACTATCCTACCCAATGTCAGTAGGATGGCCTTTAGGCCTAGTACCTGTATAGAGTTGGTTGGGACCTGACTCCCCACCTTCTTTGTGTCTGGATAGTTGTACACCGCAATGTACTCATCAATAGTCAGGCCACCTCTGTGCCCACCATGAGAACGAAGGTTCACTACTTCCCCCCATCGGGAAAGTCCAGTAATGAAGTATATGTCCTCCACCTCTATGGTGAGGGACATCCCATCTATCTGGAAGGACTTAGAGTCTGGATTCCAGTAATCCACCAGCATATGCAATAGTCTTGCTTTGGCCCTCAAGCCACCAAGACACCAAAATTTGTAGAGCCCACATGCACGTAGCGCTTGTTGAGCCATTAGATAGGCCCTTACTGCCTCCTCTACATCACCATGTTCACGCTCTCTCCATTCTAGGACCATCTTGCACAAAAATTGCAAGTTTTCCCATTAGATTACTTAAAAAACCTCATGCTCGGCCGCATACGTGACTATTTTCCAAACAGCCATGTATGTACGTGACTGTGAGGGAATTTTCCGTGTATATCCGGCCCTATACGCAGAAAAACCCTTGATTTCTGTGTGGGCCACAACGCCTTTTTTAGGTTGGCCTAGAAACCTCAAATGACCATGGAATTTGATAAAAATTGCATCAAAATGGAAGAGAAGAGCATGGGTAAGTACCTGGAAGAAACAGTAGTGGATTCTGTCGGCTGGATCTTCTGGAATTCGCTGTTGAAAATCTGAGCTCAATTGGGTAAAAATTTCGAATGTTTTATAATGTTCTGAATTTTTTACTATTTATAGAAATTTTTCAAAATTTTGAAATTTTTTACCCCTTTTCCTATAGTTTGGACCATTTCTAATCATTTTCGACTGTTTTTGACCTAATTCATGATGTAGGAGACCTTTTTGAGTGTCGTTTTAGCCGTTGGATTGACCCGTTCATGCCGATCTCAGGTATCATGTCTAAACTGGCATATAAGTAAGGTTTCATCACCGTTTGCATTTTGCATGACCTTATGACTGTTTCATCATAGCCTTAGGGACGAACCCACTCTATTATGTCACAGAACCTTCTTGCTGTTTTAGAAGTGGCATGGTGTGAGTGGTAGAGCTTGACCTTACATGGGTACCCTAGTTAGCGCCTTATCTACATTTGGTGCCCATGCTGCCATTTTATCCTTTAGGGTGTGGGAGTCCGTTGTATAGTACTGCCATGACATTTTGCAAGAGCCTCATACTCATCTCGATCTTTTGCTAGCCTATTTCCCTCAGGACTCCCATATGTCAAGTTGTAATTGCATTATCATGAGCTTTTCCTGCCTTATTGAGCTTTATGCCGGCTTCCCTGACATTGCGTTTCAGACATATAGCCCAAGCTTGTCTCATGTCTAGCCATGCAGAGCCATTTTATATATCCTTTGCAGCTTGATTCCCTTTTTACTGGGAGGGGATTTTCCCCCGAGTGTTGATATCCTACACATGTGTCCTTGCATTGAGCATAGGTATGTTCCACTGCTTGGAACTAGTTTGTTTGCCCCTATGACACTCGTCTCCTCCTAGTCTGTAACTATAAAGCAGTTTTATTCTTTTTCAAGCTTTTTAAATATTTGAAAAAGTCCAAAAAAATAAAAAAAACCAAAAACCCGAACAAGAAAAGAAGTTATATTCGGCAACTGTGGAGTCGTGTCGCCTTCAAATAGAGTACTGTATATCACATCCATTGGTTGGGTTTATAGTTTGACTTTAGGAGCTGTACTTGTTTATCTGAGTTTATCTCCACCGACTGGTTAAGCTTCCAGTCTCCATGGAGCCTCTGTCGATGCCTCCTGTGTCGCAGAGATGTCCCAGTTTGTATATCGAGTCTATGCTGCCTTTATTCAGTCACCATTCACTGTTACACTCTTGTTCGAAGGAAGTTGAAACCTGAGTCGGCCATTCCTCAGTTATCTTGACTTTGCATGTCGGTCATTCCCGGTACAGTTACTGGTTCGTGCACCTTATGATCGAGTCCTTTCACATTATACAACTTTGCTGAGTACCTCGTGTTGGATGATGGGGGATGCCTTAATTCCCTCCTTCCAGTGGATTTCATACCATCGACTTCAGATCATTTATTCTGGGATTGGAATCTAGAGTCATTTTGAGTGCCTTGAGACTTGCATTCATCAGTGGCATGTTCTCTCACCATCGACAGTCTTTGGGAATACATCAATGTCCCTTGATCGATGGATCCTCTCAAGTGTTCGACCTCAACACATTTATTCACACTTGTTAGTTTTCACTCTAATACCTTGATTTCCATTTTCATTATAGGTGGGTGATCTCCTGTCTGTTAACGGTATACATCAATGATCGGTAATCATATGATGGACTACTATGTTCGACCTCGACACCTCTATTCACATAGTAGGACATGTACTCGTAGCGGTTTGTGTAGAAGACCTTCCAGATTGGTGGCATCTCTTATATGCTACCTCCTTGATCATGCCAGTGTTCATGAGATTTCAGCTCTCGTGACTTGATTCCAGTATATGTCAGACATTTCCAACTATTATGGAGATCTTGATCCATTATATATCTTCAGCCATTATGGAGATCATGGTCCTTTGTAAATATTCATCATGGAGATTCTGATTTATGTATATTGTATGTGGCGATGACCACTTATGTGATATATTGTATCATGCCTATTCATGGCCATTGTACTCTTATGTATCAGGGATTGCTATATGTATTTGTAGTATGTGCAGAGTTGTATCATTGTACTATGCTGATTGGGTGACTGGTCTTCCATTTGGGATCCTTCATCACTCCACTTCTGGGATGGACTTATAATGTATTTTGGCCATCATATGACCCCTCTGACCTCACACATTAGGGGGCATCTGTTATAGCTGGTTTTACCACTCTAGGTGAATCACACTTATATGGCCTTTCCCTGTCCCTCTGTAGAATCCTTAGACCCCTTGGACCATTTTTCGTCCTTTGATGTTTCCTTGAACATCCCTAAAAACATGTGTAAATTCATATACGCGACTTTTAAACCCTTAATCACGTATATACGCGGGTTTGACCCCTAAAAATGCGTACATCGGGATGTGTGCATAATCCAAATACTTTTGGAGTTTTCCTTGACATGGATCTGACTCACTTGACTCCTGGCCTTCCCTATGCCTTGAGATCGCTCGAATTCGACCTTTCATTACCCCTTTGAAAAGCTATATAAGGAACTCTATGGTACATTGAAGGCATATGAGAGAATTGAGAGCAAAGAAACTATAGTGCATTGTTGCTGAAACTTGTGCTTGAGTCTGCATCCCTTTGTCCCTTGGAGCACTTTTGTGTTCTTCCCAAGCTTTCCTTTTGCTTGTGAGCTTGCTATCGAGAGATGGAGGATTGAGGTGGTGGAGGCCCAAGTGGGGGATTCAGTTTCTCCGATTCGTAGACGTGCCGATAGAGGTTGTATCCATTGTAATCTCTGATTTTATATTAATAGAAATATCTTTTCCTGTCTAATAATGTATGTTTGAATGAATATTTTATCCATGGGATGATTTCAAATGTTTATAAATTGTTGATTATATATGCTAGAATAGATCTAACACCAATATATATAGTATGCTTGTATTGTTTACTTGTTGTTGAGGAAGTAATCTATCAATTCAAGCTGAAGTTGGAAAGATCAACGGGGATCTACTTCAACCGTCCGGAATAAGGTACGAGGTCTGATCCTTTAGTGTTAGATATTTAATTTCTATTGCATATTGGAAAGGATTGATTTCTGGAGTCAAGCTGTCTGTTGTGGTACCCCAAGCCATAGGAATTTCTCTCCGTAACAATATTGTCAATTATTAGGAATTATATATATTTGGATGTCAATTTCTCTTGTGTGCTTCCTTGTTTGGCCAATGATGACAAGGGCTAGATCACAACGTAATGTGTTATGACTTGTTATCTCAATTTAAAACCAAGTTCTAAAAATATATCCAACAAAGGAGTTGTTGTAGTATGCACAAGCAATTTTAGTCCTTGTGAGAGGGAAGGTCTCACCCAAAGTGCTTGTCAAGATATATGAGGAATCCAAGGTTTAGACGGTACACCAACATACGTAATAACACTCAATAACCCTCTAATTAACATGTAATAACCCTCTAATAATCAACAAATAAATGTTAGATCATTATTTGTACAATTAGTAAAGTACTGAAACCACCTCATCAGTCATAAATATTAAAGTACCGAACCCGCCGCATTAACATCAGTATGAAAATACTAAAACTACCTCATCATCATCAGTATGAGAATACTGAATCTACCGTATTAATCATCAGTATGAAAATACTGAAACTACCTCATCAACATCAATGTGAGAATATTGAATCTACCTCATCAATATCAACATGAGAATACTGAACCTACCTCATCAACATCGGCATGAAAATACCAAATCTGCCTCATCAAGATCAGTATGGAAATACTAAATCTGCCTCATGAACATCAGCATGAGAATATTGAACCTTCCTCATAAGTATAAGAATAATGAAACCACCTCTTTCCCTTTGTCCTTCTAGAACATTATCACGGGGGGTTCTTTGGTAGATCCACCCAGGCGTTTGTATGACTTGTTAACCATTTCGGGCCAACAAGCCTAGTCAAACAGATGAATTTACCTAGGGACCAAACAAGCCTTGTATGTCTTAATAACCCTTTTGGGTCAAACAAGCCTATCTAGACATACTAATCCCCATAGGACTTCCATGCCTCATATGACTTACTAACCCTTTTGTGCCGACAAGCCTAACCAGACATACCCTACCCTAGATTGAGCTACCACACCACTGCAACAAAAATCCTTCTACCTCTTCTACTCCCTCTTTCGAGGAATGTCTTTTTGGACTACACCAAGCTTGTATTGGAAGTATTCAAACTTTACATGAGACAAAGGTTTAGTCCATATATCCTCCACTTGTTCCTTTGTAGAAACATATTTGAGCTTTAGAACTCCCTTCTGCACCATATCCCAGATGTAATGATATCTGATTTCGATATGTTCCGACTTATCATGAAACACTGGGTTTTCTGTCATCTTAATACAACTCTAATTATCGCAATGGATATCAGTCACATCCACATCTATATCAAATAATCCCGCTAGCATCTTGCGAATCCATACTTCTTCACTACTAGCTGAATATGTTACTATGTATTCGACTATTGTCGTGCTGAGTGCAATACTTGACTGCTTACTACTGAACCATGAGATCATGCCTGATCCCAAACTAAAAAAACATCTTGAAGTGATCTTTTTGTCGTCGACACTTCCTGCCTAATATGAATCTGTAAATCCATATAACTTGATCTCGCCATCTGATACATATTTGAGACCATAATCTAAAGTCCCCTTTAGGTACCTCATCACATTTTTTTCTCCTAATAAGTGAATATGTCTGGGATTCACCATATGCTGACTTAAAGTGTTTACATCAAAACATATATCATGCATTGTATTCGTTAAGTACATTAGTGAACCAATAATATGTCTGTATAAGGTAACATCCACTATCTTCGAAGAATCATCATTTAAGAGTTTCAAATTTGTTGTCATCAAAGTATTCATAGCCTTACAATCCACCATCCTAAATTTTTTTAGGATATCTACTACGTATTTTCCTTGGTTTAGAAAAATCTCATCGAGATACTTCCATACTTCAAGACCTAGAAAGTAGTGCATCATTCCAAGGTCTTTCATCTCAAATTTTGCATCAAGCTTCTTCTTGCATTCATTGATGGGCTTGTCTTCACTTGTAAAAAATAAAACATCTAAATATAATAGTAATATCATAATCCCACCATCCTCAACTTTATAGTAGAGGTTTGAATCTGATTTACTCTTTGCAAATCCCAAACTCATCAGGAAACCATCAATTCTTCCATACCATGCTTTGGGGGCTTGCTTCAGCCCATACAATGCGTTCTTAAGTCTGCATACATGATTTCTCTGATTACATGTCTCAAAAAATTGTGGTTGTTCATTGCATACTTCTTCTTCTATTACTCCATTTAGGAAATCTATCTTTACATCCATATGATGTAACTTACACTTCATCTTGGATGCCAAGGCAAGGATGGTTCTAATTGAGGTGTACCTTGCTACTGGTACAAAGGTATCCTCATAGTTGATTCCTTCTTTATGAGTGAACCCGCGAGCTATGAATCTTCTCTTGTACTTCTCTATACTTCCGTATGTTGAATGCTTTGTTTTGTAGATCCATTTCGAGAATACTATTGATTTGTTATTTTTTCTTGGTACTACTTCCCATACATCATTCTTTATAATGGATTGGTATTCCCTACCATGGCATCTATCCATTCCTTCTGCTTTATTGCTTCCTCAAAGCATGTAGTTTCTTTGTCAATGAGGTTGCACATCAAAGTCACATAACTAGGGTATGGATTTGGCTTCTTTCTTTCTCAAATTGTTCCTTCTAGGAAACCATGTATCTCTGCTTCTTCAATTACTTATCATGACGAATCATGCCTTCTTTTGCGTGAGATCATCTCACTAGGAAATTGTTGAGGTCTCTAAGGTTTTTTCATGTCATGGTCCTCAGGTATCTGTTCTTCCTCCTTATTTTTGACTGGTTTAAAATCTTCTGCAACTCTAGGAGTTTCATGCACCTCTTTGACTTCCTTGTATTTCCTTGATTTTATGAAAGCTGTATCTTTGTCAAAGGTAACATCTACACTTAGCTCAATTTGACATTATCCTAGGATATAGATTCGATAAGCTTTTGATTGATCACTATATCCTATAAACAATCCCTTCTCTCCTGAAGGATCCAACTTTGGTCTTTTCTCTTTGGGAATGTGTATGTATACCA
This sequence comes from Pseudotsuga menziesii, assembly GCA_001517045.1. Classification (NCBI taxonomy): domain Eukaryota; kingdom Viridiplantae; phylum Streptophyta; class Pinopsida; order Pinales; family Pinaceae; genus Pseudotsuga; species Pseudotsuga menziesii. The sequence continues at coordinate 158,991 of LPNX010077392.1, forward strand.
GACAACCAAATATTTTAGGTGGTTGAATTTAGGATTTTCTTTAGTAAACACCTCTTTTGGAGTCTTATTCCAAAGGGCACTATGGGAGATTCTATTATGCACATATACTATTGTTCTAACTGCTTTTTCCCATAGGTACATAGGTAGATCTTGATCATGGATCATGGATTTTACAAATTCCATGATAGATCTATTCTTCCTTTCTGCCACACCATTTTTTTGTGGATTATAGGGAATGGTGATCTCCCTCTTAATCCCAACTTCTTTGCAGTATTAGTTTAATTCACCTGATGTGAATTCTCCTCCAATATCTGATCTTAAGGCATTGATCCTCTTTTCAGAGAGGTTTTCTACAATATCCTTAAACTTCTTGAACTTCTCAAACACTTCATCCTTCTTCTTCAAGAAATAGATCCAAGTTTTGTGGGAGTAGTTTTTAATGAAGGAAGCATAGTAAAAATACCCACTTAATGAATTAGCTTGAATTGGTCCACATACATCGAAGTGAACAATGTCTATAATCCCTTTTGCTTTACTGGCACTTCTTGGATACAGGTTCTTTGTATTATTTCCTTGTGCACACCCTTTGCAAACTCCTTCATGGATTATCTAAATTTTTGGCAAACTTGTCATCACCTTGCTCACAATTGGTAATGCTTTGTAATGTACTTGAGCAAGTATTTTGTGCCATAACTCACGTGGGATTATGGTGCTAGTAATCAAGGATAATTCTACATGTACCTTTAATCTGTAGACTCATCCTTATTCAACTCCAATCACTACTGAATCATTTATTGTTTTTCCTTTTTTCCACATAAGAACTTCAACATATACAAAAAAAAAACTCTAAAACCTTTCTTATCTAATGCTGAGATAGAAAGGATATTCTTCTTTAGTCCTAGGACAAACAAGAAATCCTTCACCTTCATGGAATTTCCTGAGTCCATATTATAATAGGCTTCTCCCATCCCTTTGATGGAATATTGGTAATCATCTCGAACCATTACTTTGTGTGGAGAATCCTTCCGTTCAAGACAAGAGAGTAAATACTTGTAACTTATCATGTGCCTGGAGGCACCAATATCTACTAGCCAAGTATCATTACCAGGTGAGTCCGAACTTGTGAGTATTGAGATTAAAACATATCCTTCACAGGAATCTTCATCTTCTTTAGTTCTTTCTTATTCTTCTTGATCATTGTCTTCATCTACATGGGTCTGTAATATTTTATTCTTCTTCTTGAATTGTTCTCCCCTCATGGGACAGTTTATGGAGATGTTTCTCATGTTGTGACAAGTGAAGCATTCATAACCCAATAATTCTATCTTGAACTTCTTATTCTTCTTAAACCCTTGCACTTTCCTGGGAGGATGATCATAACTCTTCCTCTTGTTCTTGCCTTTGGTATGGACTATCAGGGATTGATCTTCACTTTCATTTAGTTTCTCTTCTCTGACTTCTATTATTTCTTCTTCTTGAACACATTATTCCGGTAATTTTAGAAACTTGTTCAACTTTCTTCTTGAGCATATTCCTTGAATAAAATATTCCCAATATCTTGGAAGACCATTCAAGGCGGTCATTACAACTTCTGCATCTTCTATCATCTCACCAATAGCTTCAGGTTGCTCCTTGATCGGGGATACTCTTGTGAAGTATGAGTGCATGGTTTATAACTTCTTATCCTTTACACCTTTGAGTTGATTTCTCAAAGTCATCTTCCTGTAGATATTTCTTCCTTCAAATAGGTTGGATAGGGAATCAAACATTTCCTTTGGTGTTCTCATTGAAGATACTTGAGAGATCAAGTTATCTTTAATGGAGTCAACTGTGATTCTTTTATCCTTGATCAAATCCTTCTTGTGCTTGGCCTTAGCTTCATCTCCTTCTGGTTATGCAACTTTCTCCTTTATGAATCCTTCTAGGTCATTCTCTTCTAGGATGATCATGATCGAGTACTTCCATGCTCTGGAGTTCTCAACACCCTTAATATTCTCATCCAGATTGATATTGTTTGTCATATTTAATAGAATGAGAACCTCAAATGCAAATATAAGAAAAAATACTTACTTGGAGAAGAATGCTCCTAGATGACCTAGTTTTTGATGGAAAACCCCTAATTTTCTAGTTCGAATCACTTGTAGGGATGAGTGGTGGAAAAGATGTGCCTACCTAAGGTGAGCTAGACTATATCTTTATTTTTTTTAAGATTGATGATGGAAGCTCATGAAGCTTTAATTCCTAGTTCTTCTCGACAGTAGTGTCGGGCCCAAAAATGAAACTTCTTAGAATTAAATTATGTTTTCACACAAAGATGCGCCCTCCTAGGGAAAGTTGAGTGAACCCTCTTTTCTGGTTGATTTGTCGATGGAATTGTTCATAACAATAAACACTATCTGTGCAATGTCTCCTTTCAGGGTGGATATGATACCATGTTAAGTTTTCTTAATTGCTTATGTGATATTATAAAACAATTTAGAATGGTAGGATCACTGAAAGAACAACAAGTACATTCAGACAAGAGAAAACAAATATTTATCTTGGGAAACCCTCTCGAGGGAGAAAACCCAAAAAAAATTCCTTAGTATAGGACTCAACCAAAAGAGTGTAAAACCCCAAGAAAAATTCTTGTAATATCCCCCCCCCCCCAAAAAAAATAAACATTATTTGTAACACTTTTATTTACTATTGTAATTTTGATAGGATTGGTTGGTTTGTAATCCACCAATCGGTTCCTAGAGGACAGTTGTAACGAAAACATTGGTGTTTAAAGTAAAATGATGAGATATGGGGACAAGACATGTTGAAAGAGGATCTATGCATGCCATTGCACAAAAGGAGAAGAGAAACTCCTAGGAAGGTACACCAGGCACCGGAATAACCTTGATGGCGATGGACGCACCTTAGGAAATCAGGGGGCATAGCAAGCGATGGAGATTCATTGGGGAATAAGACGTAGCTACGAAAGACCTAGGAAAATCCTTAAATGGAAAATGAAAGAGCTATACAAGAGGATCATATGAGAGGAAACAAGATGCTGCTTGGTATGCGGAAAGGATAAACTCTTACTGTGTGAGCACTCTGTGTTAGGGAATATTTGAAGGAAATACTTGCTGAGTGAGCACTTTGTGTTAGGAAAGTGATTTCTCACTGGAAACCTGAACCCGAGGTCGAATGTCTCCTCTCTTGGCATGCATAGGTAGCTCGGGGGTGATTGTGGACAGAGGAAATCTGTGCCAAATCTATGGTTGGGTGGAACATGCTTATCCCCTCTTTATTACGGCTCACTTTGTAGACAAGTTCCAACTCTATATTTATGTTTCTGCAATTTGTTTGCACATGGTATATCTGTATGTGTGTAAATGTGTGTTTCAATGTCAATAAATGATAAGTAACATTTATTAGGCTAAATGAAAGTGTGTCTATGTGATGGTGTAATTCCCCTGCTCTGTTTAATTCTCCATGACTACATAGTTCATTTGGTTTATTAAGGAAGTAATACATGTGCTCTGTTATGAATTTATGCGACCACATAGTTCACTTGGTTGCTAATGAAGTGACGCAACTGCTTTATTTAATTCACTATGACTGCATAGTTCATTTGGTTTATTAAGGAAGTAAGACATGTTCTCTATTATGAATGTCTGTGACCGCATAGTTCACTTGGTTGCTAATGAAGTGATGCAACTGCTATGTTTAATTCACTGTGACTGCATAGTTCATTTGGTTTACTAATAATGTAAAACGTCTACTTTGATCTAATTGACTGTAACTTGAATTGTCTAGATGGATTCCAAGTAATGTAATCCATCTTCTCTCTTATGAATGACTGACTACAGTAGTTACATGGTCCCCTCCAATTATAATGCACCTACTCTGATTGATTCACTGCAACTTTCATTGGTGATATGGCTTCTTACAGTAGAATACTAATTCTCTATTAGGAATGACGGTGACGGCATCAGATGCCTAGATCACTGAAGTTGTAATGCACCTACTCTGTTTAATTTACTATAACTTGCATGACGATATAGATTCCTGTGATAGATTACTCCTGCTTGGTTGAAGGTCTGTGGCTATATTTGGTTAAAAGGATTATGAGGTTTTTATGCCATGCTTTGTACTTAAATAACGAAACAGAGTGTTTCCGCATCCAGCAACCCGCATAGCGGAAGCAGAAGACAGAGTAAAAATTATAAGAAATTGAAGTGCTTCCGCAATCTGCAATCCGCATTGCAGAAGCATATTTGTGGAAGGAAAGATTGTAATGGGACAAGTATCTTTTCACAACCCACAATTGTGGAAGCGGGATTGCGAAAGGGAAAACTATGAACGTCTTAGTAATCCCACAGATCTGCAATCCCAAACCCACATCTAAACGTAGATAGATAGTCGGGGTTGATTCTGCAAGGAATCAATGGTGTGGAAGATGTTTTGTGAAAAGGAAATTGTAGAAGACTGTTTGAGAGATTTTACGATCCCGCAGTCCACAACCTGCGTCTGATTGAGATTGACGGTCGGGGTTGATTTCGCAAGGAATCAATGGTGTGGTAAGAGAGGTGTGGAAAGCAGAATTCAAATAAAAAAGTGTTTAGGTTTCCGCAATCTGCAATCCGTATTGCGAAATGCGGAATGTGGAAAGGAAAACTGGTTAAATGTTAGGGTTTCTGTAATCCACATTGCGGAATGCGAAATGTGGAAAGGATTTAGTTAAATTGAAAGGTTTTTAAGGTTTCCACTATCTGCAATCCGCATTATGGAATGTGAAAAGCAGAAAGTTAAACTGCGGAGATTTATGGGTACCCGCAATTCGCATTGTGGAATGCAAAATGCAGAAAGGAAATTTTGGTTAAAACAAAGGGTTTCCACAATCTTCAATCTGCATTGCGGAAAGGTAATTTCGAGCAAACTGAAGGGTTTCCACATATGTAATCTGCATTGCGGAAAGGAATATTTTTTAAAAACTAAGGGTTCTATAATCCGCAATCTAAAATTGCGGAATGCAGAAATAAAAATTGATTTGAATATGAGGGTTCTGCAATCCGCATTGCGGAAGTAGAATTGCAGAAAGGACCTATTAATTACGTAAATGACTATTTAATTGCAGAAAAAACTATTATAGGAACAATTAAACTTAATAATGAATGTTATAGGAAGAATCACGGACCATGTATTATGTAAACGATTTTTTTTTATATGCATGTTTAGCAGGTTATATGGGTATGTTACATATGGTATCATAGCTACAGGTTTCATCCTTGTCACCTTTTGGGAACATCTAATTCCGCTAAATTATAGAAACCTTATTCTAACCTTAACAATTGTGTGTGGAATGTTTTGTATACTTGCAAAATTGTTCTATAATAGGGTACAACAATGGATTCACACGATGAAGTTGCGGATCGACCTGAAGAAGGTACGCCAAAACCACACACATCGCAACCAGAGCAACAACACTCTGAAGCCAGTCAAGTATTGGAAACAATGAGGAATATGATTGTAGAGATTCATAGCTTTAAGGCTGATACTGAGTAGCTGAAGAAGTCTTAAGAGAAGCAGTAGGGGATAAATAAGATACTACTACAAATTTTGCAAGAGAGGAATAATGGGTAAAATCCTCAACCAGAGATTGGTAGGAACCCAAAAGTTCAGGAAAGTGCAGAAAGAGATGATAACTCCTCCAACAATATGCAAAAATATGAGAATCAAGATAATTTGGGAGGGAAAAGGAAAATTGATCATATGGAGGGGGAATTTAAGAAAATCAAGTCGACTATCTTTGATGGAGAATCAAACATCAGAGAAGAAGCAAAATCTTGGTTGCTGGACATTAAGAAGTACTTCTAGATTTACAATTATTTCAACAACATGAAGGTGAGGATGGAAATCTACAACCTAAGGGGAAAGGCCAACATTTGGTGGCAAGACCTAAATATTTCCCATGGGATAAAGGAGAAGAACTTGGAGTGGCCATAGTTTAAGAAATTATTCAAGACACAGTATCTATCACAAATCTACTCCGAGAAGAAGTCCAAGGAGTTCTATGAATTGAAACTCGTCCTGATGAATATGGAGGACCTCATTAAAAAATTCTTGGAACTATTGCGGTTTGTTCCTTATATCAAGGAAGAAAAAGTGAAGATTCAACGATTCCTAAGATGTCCGCTGCAATCTTATAAGAACCAGATTGAATTTGAAAATCCCCAAAACCCTGAATGAAGTTATAAGAAAAGCAAGGTTGTGCTTTGAACAGTTCAAACAAAGGGAGGACCACTCCAAGGCTGGGGAAAATAAGAAATAGGAAGGTTTCAACCAGTGGAATAAGGGCCTCTAGACCCCACCCTTTAGAAACACGCTAAGGAACCATCAAGGGAATTCCTACGGCATAAATGAACAGTTTTAGCATAAGAAGGATAAACCTATGAACCTTGGACCCAAAGGGACTGTTGGAACCCTTGAAGTGCTGGGAATGTGGAGATCCCCATATAAGAATAAAATTCCCACTCTTCAACCAATCAAATAATGTTGTTCACAATCTGCAAGAATCTTCCACTATTGGGGAAATTGGCAGAAGTTTTCACTAGATTAATGCAGCCCTGGAAAATAGGCAGGCATATCATCAATATGAAATTGTAGAAATTGAAGGTACTATTTCTAACCAAAAGCTTGCTATTCTAATTGATCTAGGGGCTATCTTAAGTTACATCAATCCCAAATGATGGATAACTTCTAGCTAGACAACGGTAAGGCATGCTTAACCCTTATCAGTTCAACTGGCCATTGGAGAAAAAAGAAAGGTAACCGAGTTTATTGCTGATTAATCTAAATGTTTTTCCTCTAGGGTCTTATGACATGATTGTAGGCATGGGCTGGTTAGAAAAGTATAAATTAATATTGAATTGTTTTTATAAGACCTTTGCTTATGTGGCTGAGGATCTAGTTGTTAGGAAGGTAGAAGGTGTCAGTAAAGCTATCTCCTTAAGACAAATATCTGCCATGCAATTAATGAAATGTATGAGAAAGGGATGTAAGATGTATGCAGTGCAGGTCACTGACATGCTCCTTAATGAAATAAAAACACAGGTAAAAGACCACCTAGTCTTAAGTGAGTTTATGGATGTGTTTCTAGAGGAGATACTAGGACTACCCACTCAATGTGAAATATAATTTTCCATTGATATTGTGCATGGTTCTGCACCAGTATATAAGATACCTTATCGTATGAGCATCCCATAGTTTCCAGAATTGAAAATTCAATTACAAGAACTACTAGATAAGGGTTACATCAGACACAATGTGGCCCCTTGGGGAGCACTAGTTTTTGTTTTTAAGAAAAGGGATGGGACTCTAAGACTTTGCATAGATTATAGAAAGATAAATAAAGTTACCATCAAGAACAAGTACCCTCTTCTAGGATTAGCGACTTGTTTGATCAAGTAGGGGGAGCTATAATTTTCTCCAAGTTATACTTGTAGTTTGGTTATCACCAGATCAGGATCAAGGAAAATATGTTAGTAAGACAACCTTTAGGACCCGATATAGACATTATGAATTCGTAGTAATTCCTTTTGGATTAACTAATTCTATTGCTACATTGATGTGTATAATGAATAGAAATTTTAACAAATACCTAGATCAGTTTGTGCTAATATTTATTGATGATATCCTAATATACTCCAAGACAGAGGAAGAACATCAACAAAACTCAAGGATTGTGCTACAGACCTTAAGAGACCACCAGTTGTATAATAAGTTTGAGAAGTGTGAATTCTTTAAGAAATAAATTCAGTACCTAGGTCATGTCATCTTAGAAAATTGGATCACAGTAGAACCTCAAAAGATAAATGCTATTTTGGAATACCCTATGCCTAAGGATGTCACTAACATTCAGTCCTTCATGGGACTCACTGGTTACTACTAGCGGTTCATCCAAAGATTCTCAAAGATAGCCTATCCCATTACTTCCTTACAAAATAAGGGAGTAAAGTTTGTGTGGTCCTTGAAGTGTCAGGAGATCTTTGAAAATCTAAAAATATTGTTAACCATGGCCCTAATATTTAAGGTGGCTGACCCCTATAAAGAATACATGGTATGTACTGATTCTAGTGAGGAAGGATTGGGGGGAGTCTTATCTCAAGAAGGGCATGTGGTATGTTATGAATCTCACAAATTGAAAGATCATGAAGGAAATTATGTAGTACATGATCTAGAATTGGTAGCAGTATTGCATGCCTTAAAGATGTGGCACCGCCACCTACTAGGGAAAAGGTTCCTTTTGTTGACAGACAACACCTGTGTAAAGAATATGTTTACACAACCGGCCCTAAATGTCAGACAGGAAATATGGATGGCCTTCTTAAGTGAATTTAATTTTGAGGTAAAAAATATCAAGGGTAAGGAAAATAGGGTGGCTGATGCACTCAGTCGATGAACTCACAAAGTATATGAGATCACTATGAGCCAACTAGAAAATGATCTGTTGAGAAAAATAATAGTATCCAGCATCCATGATGCTGAAAGTGAAAATTTGAATAGATTATTGAAAGACAAAGTAAAATTGAATGGGACATAATTCAAAGTAGACAAGAACAGGTTAATTTGGTTTAAAGGAAGAATATACATGCCTAACATTGCATATTTAAAATTGTTTGTTTTGAATGAAATGAAAAACCTCCTTATGCAGGGAACCCTGGTTACCAAAAAATGGTAACAACCCTCAAAAAGAAATTCTTTTGGGCGAAGTTAAAGGAATATTTAGTTGATTATATTTCTAAATGTTTGGAATGTCTGCAGGTGAAGGATGAATATTAGCATCCAACAGGTTTTTTACATTCTCTTCCAATTCTTGAATGGAAATGGGAGGTAATTCCATGGATTTCATCACAGGTTTGGAATTAACACAAAAACAACATGATTCAATTATGGTTGTAGTATATAAGTTAAGAAAGTCTGCTCATTTTATTCCTGTAAAGTCAACTTATAAAGATGCCAATGTTGCAGAAATATTTCAGAAGGAAGTATTCTGAATTCAGGGAGAACCAAGGATGGAAATTTCTAACCGAGATGTTAAGTTTACATCCAAATTTTGGAAATAATTTTTTGCAGGGTTGGAGGCCAAGTTAAATTTCAGCAATAGTTATCACCTTAAAACAGATGGGAAAACAGAACGAACCAATCAAATAATTGAGGGTATGCTAAGGATGTATGCCAAGGAAATACCCACTAAGTGGGAGGACTATCTGCATCTAGTAGAGTTTTCCTACACTAATGGTTATCAAGCCTCATCAAAGATGAGACCTTTCGAAATATTGTATGGGAAAAAGTGTATTACTTGAGTTAACTGGGATAGTCCTATGGATCATCTAATAGTATGACCTGAATTGTTGCAAGACATGGAACAGATCGTTTGACAGGTACAAAAAAACTTGAAGGTGGCACAGGATCATCAAAAGAGTTATGCTGACATGAAGAGAAAACATAGAGAGTTTTATGTCGGATATCATGTTTACCTCTGAGTCAAGCCCAAGAAGAGCTCCCTTAAATTGGGAAGATGTACCAAGTTAGCGCCACGGTTCTATGGAGCCTTCGAAATCTTGGAAAGGATTGGATTCGTGGCATACAAAATTTATCTTCCAACACACTTGAGAATTCATAATGCTTTTCATATTTTATTACTGGAGAAATATATACATGATTCCACTTATATCATTGATTGGAATGTGGTGCAGGTGGAACCCGAAGGCTAGTTTTAGGTGGATCCTTTGCACAATATGGACATGAAAGAATCAGTACTTTGCAACTGGGTCGTCGCTTGGGTTAAGGTGCAATGGAAGCACTTTATCCCAGATGAAGTGACCTGGGAACTAGAGGAGGTTTTGTGAAATAAGTACCAAGGTTTATTCCTAGAAGTGATGGAGGAAGGCTAAGAACACTGTGGACAATGTTATAATAAGGGGGTGAGGATGTAATACCCCCCCCCAAAAAAATAAACATTATTTGTAACACTTTTATTTATTGTTGTAATTTTGATAGGATTGGTTGGTTTGGAATCCACCAATTGGTCCCTAGAGGACAGTTGTAACCAGAATATTGGTGTTCAAAGTAAAATGATGAGTGATGGGGGCAAGACACGTTGAAAGAGGATATGTGTGTGCCATTTCGGAGGTAGAGAAGAGAAACTATCAAGAAGGTACACCAAGCATCGAAATCGCCTTGATGGTGCCGGATGCACCTTGGGAAATTAGGGGGCGTAGCAGGCGGCATAGATTCCTTGTGGAATAAGCCGTATCTATGAAAGACCTAGGAAAATCCTTAAATGGAAAGTGAAAGAGATATAAAAGTGGATCAAATGCAAGGAAGAAGGATGCTTCTTGGTATGCAGAAAGGATGAACTCTTCCTGTGTGAGAAGTACATGTTAGGGAAGAGTTGAAAGAAATACTTTCTAAGTGACCCTCTGTGTTAGGCAAGTGATATTTGACTGGAAAACTGAACCCGAGGTCGGATTTCTGTGCTCTTCGAATGCATAGGTAGCTTAGGGGTGATTATGGACAGAGGAAGTCTATGCCAAATATATGATTGGGTGGAACGTGATTCCCCCCTCTTCATTGAGGTTCGCTTTGCAGACAGGTTCAAACTCTATATTTATGTTTTTGCAATTTGTTTGCATAGGGTATATTTGTATGTGTGTAAATGTGTGTTTCAATTCCAATAAATGATAAGTACCAGTTCTTAGGCTAAATGAAAGTGTGCATATGTGATGGTGTAATTCCCTTAATATGTTTAATTCACTACGACTGCATAGTTCATTTGGTTTATGAAGGAAGTAAGACATGTGCTCTGTTATGAATGTCTGCGACCACATAGTTCAATTTGCTGCTAATGAAGTGATGCAACTGCTCTATTTAATTCACTATGTCTGCATAGTTCATTTGGTTTATTGAGGAAGTAATACATGTTCTCTATTATGAATGTCTGTGACTGCATACTTCACTTGGTTGTTAATGAAGTGAGGAAACTACTCTATTTAATTCACCCTGATTGCAAAGTTCATTTAGTTTACTAATAATGTGAAACCTCTACTCTGATCTAATTGACTATAACTTGCATTGGCTAGATGGATTCCAAGTAATGTAATCCATCTGCTCTCTTATGAATGAATGCCTACAGTAGTTACATGGTCCCCTCCAATTATAATGCACCTACTCTGATTGATTCACTGCAACTTTCATTGGTTATATGGCTTATTATAGTAGAATACTAATGCTTTGTTAGGAATGACGATGACGATATCAGATTCCTAGATCAATGAATTTGTAATGCACCTACTTTGTTTAATTTACTATAACTTGCATGACGATATAGCTTCTTGTGATAGATTACTCCTGCTTGGTTGAAGGTTTGTGACTGTATTTGGTTAAAAGGATTCTTATGTTTTTATGCCATGCTTTATCCTTAAATAACGAAACTGAATGTTTCTGCATCCCTCAATCCGCATTGTGGAAGCAGATTTGTAGAAGGAAATATTGTAATGGGATAAGTATCTTTTCACAACCTGCAATCTGCAATTGGGGAAGGGAAAACTATGAACGTATTGTTAATCCCACAAATCCATAATACGCAACCCACATATAAATGTAGATTGACGACTGGGGTTGATTCCGCAAGGAATCAACGGTGCGGAAGATGTTTTGTGGAAAGGAAATTGTAGAAGATTGTTTGAGAGAATTTACTATCCTGCAATCAACAACCTGTATCTGATCCAAATCGACGGTCGGGGTTGATTCTGCAAGGAATCAATGGTGCAGGAAGAGAGGTGTGGAAATAAGAAGTCAAGTACAAATTTTTTTAGGTTTCTGCAATCGACAATCCGCATTGCAGAAAGGAAAAAAATGGTTAAATGTTAGGGTTTCCGCAATCCGCAATACGAATTGTGGAATGAAGAATACATAAATAAGTTAGTTAAATTGAAAGGTTGTTAAGGTTTCTGAAATCCACAATCCGCATTGCGAAAAGCAGAAAGTTAAACTGCAGAGATTTAGGGGTTTCCATAATCCGCTTTGCAGAATGCGGAAAATAAATTTTGGGTAAAATGAAGGGTTTTTGCAATCCGCATTGAGGAATGCGAAATGTGAAAAGGAATATTGTTTAAAAAGTAAGGGTTTTGAAATCCACAACATGAAATTGTAGAATGCAGAAATAAAAATTGATCTGAAGATGAGGGTTTCGCAATACGCATTACGGAAGCATAATTGTGGAAATGACCTGTTAATTATGGAAAGGACTGTTTAATTGCAGAAATAATGTTATCGAAATAATTAAACTTAATAATGAATGTTATAAGAAGATTCACAACCCATGTCTTATGTAAAATATTTTTTTTTTGTATGCATGTTTAGCAGGTTATATGGGTATGTTACACTTCTTCTCTCTCTTTCTAGATCACTTCTTCTTCTTCCTCTTGCAGACTATATTGAGTGAAGTGATTACAAATTCAAGAGGCACCTCCCTATTTATATTTGAATCTTGAATTGACATAAACCTTAACTGGGCCGACTTGACTAGCAGGACACCAATGCAATATTTATTATCATGAATTAAGGGTACTATTTACCAGACCTACATCCACAAGTTTACATTGATTATTTGAATGTCTCTTACATGACCAATTACATTAGTGACAACTCCTGAAGGAGGAATACAATTAGTACAACTAGAATATCTTCCGAAGTTACAATATTTTTAAAGAATTCCTTTTTGAGTCCTCGGTTCTCCAATCCATCAACCAATTTCATCTCCATGTTTCCAAAACTTTGTAAACCCATAAAAATTTCTCCCATTTATTCTTCTCTCACTTCTCTCCTTTCAGACCATGATGGCCTCTTTAAAATATTCTCTATCTTCTCTCACCACCATTGATGAGTCACGATGTATGTTTCTAAGGATATCTCATGTATAATACTAATGTATTCATCCTCCATATTACCTTTAGAATTCAATCATATCTTCATTTCCATTACCATCAAGGATTAGCCCCAAGAATAGGTGTTTACACTACCATTGGGGGTAGTGTAAAAGGCATACATCCTTCCTCCACCATGAACTTATTTATAATATCCTTGATCAAATTTCCATGAACAAATTTTCAAAACTATTATCAATCCCTAAAAGATGGACCACATTGGCTTAGTCCAAAATGTCAATCCAAAAACAGGCATGATTTAAAGTATAACACAAAACTTATACAATATCTGTTGAAGTTCAACCATGAACTCCAAAAAACAGTGCCTCAATCACAATTTTTAAAAATAAATCTATGGATCTTGTTGCTTCATGATCCAACCATTATAGAATGATATGATTATCAATATTCTAGTTAACTTTCTTCTTCTAATTCCAAATAGATTATGGGTTTTCCATTAATATACTCATCCACTCATACAAATCCACTAAAAGGTGACCCAAAATACATCATATGTGTCATAGTTAAAATGTATCAATTTTTCTTGGTTATACTACGAGTGTTTATATACAAATAAATATATTCATTAAAACCAACAATCTTCCTTGTACTCCATAGAGATTGTATGATTTGTCATGTTTCCCAAACTAAACACTCATTGCTATGGTGGCTTGCAACAAAACCATTTGTTTTATCAATTTTAGACTAGGGTCTACAAGTGTGTCCAATGAAGGGCCATTGTAGTCTGCACTAGCATTTTCAATCCCTCATGAGAAATACTGTCTCACCTAGCATGCAAGGCTCAAATTGTGCAACAAATGCAACAATGACATGATTAATCATACTTAATAATTGCATAGTTAATTAAATGCTCTTTATATTTCCATTTCACACCTATATAATACTCTAGACATTCAAATAAATGGGACAACAAGTAAGCTATACACATAGAAACATATAAAATATATTCAATATAACCTAAGTACATAAAATCATCCAGATAAGCAAAGAAAAGTAGAAAATAATAAGAAAAGAAAAGTAGAAAAGGTCACCCGTTTACTATATTAAGTCCAGCCACTATAAACATAATGGTTACAAAATAACAATATCCAAGCCTCTTTTTGTAACCCTATACAATAACAAAACTTGTACCCAAAAATTACAACATCTAATCCATCTCTAGTATCTCTATATTTATTTCCCTAACCAACTCCAAAACATGTTAAGGATTTTACACTTATATCCTTTACTTGCAATTAAGGATACTTATTCAAAACCCTTGGTATCTAGGCCACTACTTGTGCATTAATATAAAACCTTAACTACCTCCTCAAAAATAAGATTGCAAGCATTGATAATATTTTACATCTACAATGATCCTCCAAAATGGGTGGCACAATATTTAGTGATCTCACTATTGCATTAGAACCACCTTTCCCTAGTTCGTTTAAGGATCCAACACAACCAATTAATTGTGGTATTGTTTAGGGTTTAAGTAGAGATGGAGTATACGACTTGAGTAAGTTGGAATTGAAATAGGAGGTATGCCTAAGTAGACAGATAAGTCAAGTATGAAGGCATTCTCTCCTATTGCTTGAATGATAGCATAAGATTTATATTAGACCGTTTTTATCTAGTGATGTAGTCCATTGAACATATATTTTTGTAACTATAAATAGAATTGGTCTCTAACCTGGAATGGTTATGGTGTGTGATACATATCAATGAACCATCATAGTACTATACATGAGAGTATGTCTTGGACATGTCAATGAATTTATTGAGTTATTTGAATTCATTGTACAACCTTTTCATATTCACAATCCTTATGAGGACATTTATTGTAGGAATTCAAAGAAAATGTATAATTTCATCCTATGGATAGGGTTGCATAAGTTTGTACATGAGGATTTGAACAAGTGTTATGTTAATGGATTTAGTTTGACCATTTATTTTAGGGTGGAGTTTAGTGAATTTTTCAAGTCGTATGTCAAGATATGTGATCTATGTCTTGGTATGATTTGGGATTGTAATGGGAACTTCTTAGATTACAATGAAACCATGATAGTACTCAAAACAATTTTCATCATTTATCCCTTTACATAGAACCTCAGTCCTGATCATGTTCATCCAACTACAACACACACTCAATTATCAATGTGTAATTGATTGATCCTCATAAAAGTACCCTTACAACATCTTCAATAGATCAACATACATGTTGTCGTCCCAACTCAACTCCCAATTCCATATTATAATCAATGAGACCACACAAAGGCTCAATGGATTTACTTGCTATCTCCAATGATAAAAGTTTACTAGGTCCACTAGAAACCAATGAGTTCCCAAAATCTAGAAATTTTGATATTCTTTTTTTCAACTTGATAACCCATCATCAATGGTGGATGTTATATGACTACCTTCATATGTGTAACATCCCATTATAAATCATCATGTATTTTTGGTGTGGCCATCATGGCCCAAATCATGATTTATGATCCATAGTTATTTCTTACACCATCTCTATCATTATAACATTCTTTGTACAAAAATAAATGTACATTTGAGTGAACATCTAGTCTTGGTTAGTGTTATATTTGCTGCCTTTTTTTATTTCTCTCTATATTTTCGTTGATTTTTCCTGCTTAAACATCACACTTAATTAGCACATCATGGTTTCAATAATATTATTAAATCACCTTTGCAACACTACTCATTTTTGCTAATTTGAGTTCATATTATACTATATCAACACTCATGATGAATGCTCACTGTAACCAAATTCATTGTAATGATCGTCATGACATAACTCATGGTAGAAACCCATCTCATATTTAAATGGATTGTGCACATGAGGTTTGTTGTCCCTCATGTTGGAGCTTAACTATATTAGGTATTTATTTGATGTTTCATGCTAGCTATAACTTCAAATAACATAAATAAGGGCTTGTTGTAGGTACAACAGATCCCATGTTTGATCCAAAACACTAGAACCCCGATTTCACATGCAAAGGTAATTTTTCATAATTATTTAAGTCATTTTGGGGTCCCCATAACATTTATCATGGTTTCTATTATTTGACTTAGTTCAATTTTTGAAATTTGTGCATGTTTTGGTGTGTTTTTGGTGAGTTGCGGAAGACTATCTTTCCCCAAAAATGTGTCCTTCCCACAACCCGCAATGCTGATTGCGGGATATCAAAGTTTAATATTTGCGAGTTTTCCATCCTGCATCTTGCAAATGCAGAATACGAGATACATGAGAATTTTTCTATGAGTGCAGTGCATCATCCCGCAAAATTACGGATTGTAGGAAGTAGCTTGATTTATCATTTTTGTTGTGTGACCCCGCAACCCGCAATTTGTGGGATGCGGATTGCGGAAGGGGTTGAATAAAATTTTGATACTTTGTGATCCCGCATCCCACAATTGCATATTGTGGGTTGCGGGATGGTCGATAAAATTTAAATCTCGCATTTCGGTCCTGTATCCCGCAAGGTTTAATCCCAACTGTCCATTCATTTTAATCCTAGGATATTAATTTCACCCATGAAAAATATATATATAGGATGGTGTTTTATATTTTCTTACCATTTTTACTGTTGCAAGTTACTGTGCTGCATGGATTTTCACTGTGTTTTTACCAGATAATGTCGTCATCGTCCAGGTTGATTTTAGGTTGGTTTATTATTCAGTTTTTAGTTCAATTGATTACTGTAGCTTTGTTTGAATTAGCCTTGATTTCTTGATTTACGCTTTTAAATAGAGTTTTCCTCAAATTCCAAGAATGTCATGGATTACACACTGCAAAAGCCTTCAAAAGGACATGTTGACCAAAGACCCAAACTTTGGTATTTTCTTGGATACCAGTGGCAGGGTCACTGAAACTTACCAGATTGAATGGCCTAGGGTATACTCAATTTTTGACAATGACGACTTCTCTGATATATCGAATGACTAGTCGACCTACCTAAGAATTAGGGATTCTAGGCTTCACGTCGTTGCTCCTAGGCCTGCCATCCTTCCTTATAATGACACGGTCAAATGGATCATGGAACATGCAAAACCTAAAGACCATTCCTTTAATGATAGTGCAGGGTCACAGCTAGCCACCTTTTGTCCTAAAGTCTTTACTAGGGCTTATGCTCCTAAAATAGTCATCCAACCCCTCAATGATGAATTTGCTCAATCCTCTAAGACCAAGTTCAATTGTGATGAAATGTTAAAATATTGGATGAATGAACCTGGTAAGTTTTCGTGAAGGAAAGATGAACTTTATCCGATAACCTAGTTTAGGGAACCCTATTCTTTGCTAGCATCTATGTTATGTAGACTCTATGGTCTTCCCAATTGTTCTATTTTTAAATCTGAATGGGCTCCAATAGCTCATCACGTCCTAACTACTGGTGAATATTTTCCATGGGATTCTATCTTGTCACTGGAGCTTAAAAAGGATATCTAGGATTATCAAAAGGCTACTGCTTGAAAGAAACCCAATTTCTTCTTTTCGGCCTTCGCCATCGATGTATTCTGTACTAAGTTCCAATATCCCAATTTGGGATGGAACTCGACTTTGTTGGCTCCCCTTGTGCCTATTTACCATTCAGTATTGTGGGATACTAACTATGCAGCCAGGTTCTATGATATTTGTGAACACTTCCTCGACAACATTTATTTTTCAATCTTAAAAAAGGAATCTCCTGCCTTTTCAGCTGAATCCAAGAATTTTATTTCTACAATGGGTGACTGGTATGTTGGTGAATATTTTTCATATTTTAGGATTTGGGGCAGCAATACTGCCCATATGATTCCCAAGATTGTCCTTGACAGGTTGGTAATTGAAGATGTATCTTTCCAGACTGTTACTGAAGGGGTTTACAAGAAACTGACTCACCCCAAAAAAAAAAGGTTGGCCCGAATTTCCCTTGAACCTTGGATCATTGGTCATCCCAACTTTGGCCTGGGCTACAGTACTAAGTGATAATATAGTTTCCTTGAAGCTTGGTTTTGCAAGAAAAATACAACATGACCCTAAAGGATTCCTTGATGCCCATTTCAAGCATAACCACGTTAAGGGTGGTTATATTCATGAGGAAGTCCTTGATGTATCTATCTACCAGGGGGTAGATACCTTTTCTGAGGTCTTGTCCAGGGTGAAAAGAAAATAAGAATAGAGTCACATCTTATAGTATCAAAAGGACCTCAAAATCAGGATTTAGAGCTACATAGCAATGGAACTGGACCTCCTGGAAAAGGTAAGAAAGGATAGGGAAGAGCAGGAAGCCCAAGCAACAAAGGTTCTATTAGTATTAACTGATATAGAGGGGAATAAGGGAAAATATCCTATGCAATATCTCTTATAAGTGACAGTCTCTCAACAGCTTAAGGTTCTGATGCATACTTCTTAGCAGTCAAAGCAGAAATTGGCACGGATTACTTCTGCATTGGATAATCAAGCAACTGCAATTGCTAAGCCTATTCATGACATTCAGGTGACTACTACAGTTACTCCAGTAGGTGATGAACAAGTAGCAGTTTATGTTAATCCATATAAGAAACATAAAACTCAGGTGACTATTTCTCAAACACCTACCATTAAGCTTGATGAATCTGATGTTGAAGAAGAAGTGAATTCCCCTATGCTCGTAACAGAAGAAGTGACTAAGCCTCTGAATACATTTTCAGATTTGTTCAATGATAATGGAATGAAAGACTCTATCCCTAACTTAAGCATCCCAAAATCTGTTTCTGTTCCTATCTCATCAACTACAGCACTCCTCCTCTCATCCATCCACACTCTTTCCACTTTTCCTGCTGGGGTCATTCCATCATCCCCATTATCCCAACTCTATCATTCTTTGACCTCACCACATGTTTCCATCCCAACTATCTCAATCCAACACCCCACACCTTCATTTTTTTAGGATTATTAATCCTCCCTTGGTCAAAAGTCTATTATATTAATTATTTCCTAACTTAGGAACCTTAAATTAATTAAATGGGTCCACTAGTGCAATTAGGTCCACTTGGCCCAATGGGGCCACATTTACCGGTCATTGAATCATGGGGAACACTACTAGAGGTTAATTTCCACTTAATGCATGTGCATGCATCACTTAGGGCGCCTCCTAGACCAATCCCTACATTTTAGGAGCCACTGAGAGTCTCGACACCAACCTACTTTAGTCAGTTGATGTTGGCACTAGTTACTTCTCTATCAATTAAGCTAGCACTACCAATGCATGGATAATGCATGGTTGCATGGGGAGGAATGGTTTTCCTACCTACCACACTTAGTTGCACTGAGTTTACTAGTTGTTACTTCTTGTTGGAGTTATTTTTCATCAGGGAGTTGTCTATTTGGACTCTGATATTGATTGGGAGACCTTCCGTTAGAGATTTAGTTAGATACAGTCTTATCCACTTGGAGGATTCGAATTCATTACTCATGCGTTTGAATTCTACCTATGCAAACTACATTGTAACATGAGATATTATTATGATGAATATACTGTAAATTCTTGAGCAATACTTGTCCGTTTCTTGTGTGGGTTGTTTTGCTTAGTTTGTATGTTCATTCTCCATTCAATTGCTACAATATTATCAGAACTCTTTGCTTGAAGATAATAGTGGCATTCAAATTCTAATATGGTATCAGAGCCTTCTTAGGCAGGTTTCATGCTTGTTTCTTCCCATCGAACATCAAAAGCAGCTAGGTTTCCATAGAAGTCCCTTATGAAAATTTGCTAGATCTGGATTCATTCAGAGCAGTGGAGAGGGCGTGACGGACCCTAAAAACATATTCATTCTAGGAGTAAAAGCATGATTCTAATAGTTCATATGTTTTAGTGTTATTTGCAGTGAAATTGAAAGGTTCTACGTAGCTTGAAAGAAGTATTTGTAGTCTCCCTGCCGGAGCAATTGGAGTTCATTGCTACCACAAGATCATACATGGATGGGAGGCTTAGCCCCATCAGGCAGTAGAGCAGAACAAGTTCCTAAACCATTGTGATGAAGCATTTGGGTACTTATGTACTTATATTTCCAGAGATGTCCTATTTCATCTAGAAGGATTGAGGACTCCCAAAGAATCTTGATATCTTGTTTAAAAAACAAGATGAGCTTCAGGGACACAATATTCTCGAGAATGAGTTGGTATCTTTACATCCCACCAGTTTCGAGACTATTGAGCAATTATTCTCCAAATTCAAGTCTCTAGTGCTACAATGCACACAGTACATCATAGAGTGAAAGGATGAGAATAATGTCCTTTCCATACTCAACAAACTAGGTCCTAAGTACTCTGTCTATGTCTCTATGTTTCATTCCAAGTGGGAAAGCTTTCCTGATTGGAAACTTCCTTCTTTAGATTCATTTTTTGAGTCCTTAATCAAGAAACAAGACAAATTGATTAGAATGAGAGTCATCCAGACTTCCAAAGATCAATATCTCTTGGTTACTGACTCTTCCAAAGCGCAAGAAAAGTGGAAATCAAAGAAGAAGGATCCAAAGGCAGCTGATTCGAAGCCTAAAGCAAATCAACAAGCTTCCGAAGGGGCCTCCGGCTCTAAGAAGAAGAAATTTGGAAATAAGTTATGTCTGTATTATGAAAAGGGATACCATATTGAAGAACATTGTATGAGGAATCAACTTGATGAGATGTCTGCTCTTCTCAAGTAGCACAACATTGCTCCTCCAAGAGAAAAGAAGCATGATGAAGAAGCACCGACAGATGATGCCGAAAGGTGTCATGCTTTGAAAGAAACTCTCTCTCCATCCTTAGCATACATTATATATTCTGGAGCCTCCAACCACATTGTTTCCTCCAAAGTATCATTCTCTACTCTTTCACTACCAAAAGGGCCTAATATTCACATGGGAGATGATTCCCAAATTCCAACAGAAGGAAGGGGCTCAGTCAGAGCGAAGCATGGTGAGTTCAAGAATGTCTTATATGTGCCCTCCCTTGATGCTAACTTGCTATATATTTACCATATGACTCATACAGGCTCTCCAAAGAAGGTCACATTCAATTCAGACTCGGTTGATATTATAGAAAAATCCATTGGAAAGCTTGTAGAGAAAGGTATTGCAAATCAGTATACCAAAGCTTATGATTTTTCACATTTCTTACCTGTGTCTCCTCCTACAAATTTATTGTCTCATGCTAACAACACCAACAAGATTTGGCATGAGAGATTTGGCCATCTCAATTTCAAATATCTGAAGAAGCTCCACAATGATAACATGGTTGAAGGTTTTCCCTCCATCCAAAATTTCGATGGAGTATGTGATGGGTGCTTGGTAGGTAAGCATCCAGAAAATAAGTATGATGTTGGGAAGGCTCATAGATCTATCTCTACACTTGATCTGATACATAGTGATGTAGCTGGACCTATTCCCACAAAATCCATTAATGGTTGCAGGTATTTCCTAACATTTATTGATGATTGTTCTAGGTACTATTGGATCTACTTCATGAAACTAAAATCATAAGTTTTTGAGACCTTTAAAAGTTTTAAAGCTATGGTTGAGAACAATTTCAATAAGAAGATAAAGTCAATAATATTTGATGAAGGAGGAGAATATGTCAAAAGAGATTTCTAGAATTTTTGTGAATTAGAGGGCATTTGAATGGACCACTCAGTTCCATACACACCACAACAAAATGGTGTGGCTGAGAGGAAGAACAGATCACTGAAAGAGATGGCAACATGCCTTCTCCATGGCAAGCATCTACCTCCTTCTCTTTGGGCTGAAGCAGTAAAATATGCTTCATATTTGCAAAATAGGGTGCCCCATAAGTCAATGGTTGGGGCGACTCCATTAGAAGCACTGCATGGGTATAAGCCCAATGTCTCTCATCTGAGAGTTTTTGATTCCAAATCTTGGGCCATGATACCACTTGACAAGAGAAAGGTATTCCAAGCCCAAAGTAGCGAATGCATTCTGTTGGGATATGTAGATGATGCAAAAGCTTACAAACTTATGGAGGTTGCTACTAGAATATGCTTCATTGAAAGAAGTGTCCAGTTTGAAGAATATTAGCTACATGATACTCCTCCAGCAACATAGGAAGGTATAACTATTTCTCCTCCTATTTTTGATGATAATAATGGTGTGCTACATGTTTCAGATTTAGATGAAGAATATCACATACAACATGATCCTGTTATTGAGATTGAATCTCAAGAGATTCTAGATCCAGATCCAGTACCCATTCCTAATCATAAGACTAAAACCAGATGGGCTCAAGAGCTTCTTGATGTAGTTGGAAGTGGTGCTGGAGTTCAAGAAGACAAAAGAAGAACTAGGTCCCAGTATTAGAATGAGCATGCTGCACTATCTCTCACAGATTCGTTCTCTATAGAATGGTGTAGAAAAGTTCCAGGTCGGTGCTACTTGATGATGGCAAATGATCAGCAACATGGCCCACAGAAGCAAAGATTTGATCATTCCCTACCTTCACCATCCAGTAGAACCAAATAGAGTCATCAGTTCATAAGTACATTGAGAGGTCCACTAATGGACCATGCTGCTGCATAGAGCCGCATTTTTTTGCAGCAATGTTTTGCTTAAGTTATTTTTCTAAGGAGGAAGCTTCTTTCTTCTAAATATAGCTTGAATATTTCTATTTTCTTGCTTATTTTTGAGGGGGGGAGGGGTTCCATGAGGTTTTCCCCTGTTTCCTCAGTTGTATTAAGCAACATTTTTTATTATCTTCTAGATTGTATTTGGGTGACCTGTGGTCTTGTTACCAAGGCCCACAATTTTCTAGGATAGGATTTAGAGGGGGTGTTAGGATTATTAATCCTACCTTGGTTAAATGTCTATTAGATTAATAATTGCATAACTTAGGAACCTTAAATTAATTAAATGGGTCCACTAGTGCAATTGGGTCCACTTGGACCAATGGGGCCACATGTACCAGTCATTGAAGTGTGGGGAACACTAATAGAGGTTAAATTCCACTTACTGCATGTGCATGCATTAGTTAGGGTGCCTCCTATACAAATACCTACATTTTAGGAGCCACTGGGAGTCCCGACACCAACCTACTTTAGTTAGTTGATGTTGGCACTAGTTAGTCTTAGTTAGCCCCTAGTTACAACCAGTTACTTCTATGTCAGTTAAGCTAGCACTTCCAATGCATGGATAATGCATGGTTGCATGGGGAGGAGCTCTTTTCATACCTACCACACTTAGTTGCACTGAGTTAACTAGTTGTTACTGCTTGTTGGAGTTATTGGTCATCAGGGAGTTGTCTATTTAGACTCCGATATTGATTGGGAGACCTTCAGTTAGAGATTCAGTTAGATACAGTCTTATCCACTTGGAGGATTCAAATTCAGTAATCATGCATTTGAATTATACCTATGTAAACTACACTGTAACACCAGATATTATTATGATGAATATACTGTAAATTCCTGAGAAATACTTGTTCGTTTCCTATGTGGTTTGTTTTGATTAGTTTGTATGTTCATTCTCCATTCAATTTATGCAACATTATAAGAAATCTCTACTTGAAGATATTAATGGAATCAAATTCTAATACATTTACCATTAATGATACCCAGTATTTAAAGACCCCCCTACCATTACCTTCATTCATTTTTCCATCATTAGTTTTTCCTAAGCAGGTTTCATCACCATTGATCACTAACATTGACATCCCACTTTCTGAAGTTACCATCCCAGTCATTTCTTCAACCTCTACGCCAACGATTGATCAAAACATCTCCTCTCCCTTCTCTACTTCAACTATCACTATGTCTATGCCACCTCCTACCATTACTCAGACATCCTCGCTGGTTTCAACAATAAGTGGGACTTCATCATTTACTCATTTAGTGGATGATTTTGATGAAGACAATGTAGTCTCTTTTGGGGATTATTTTTACAGTAGGTCGTCAAAGGCATTGATAAGAAAAGGAAATAAGAGAAGTAGGGATCATGATGATGTGCCTGGACCTATTACTAATCAAATAGTCTGGAATCAATAGTCTGGTGACCCTCAGATTGATGCAATGGATTCAACCACAGCTTTGGGTGCTTTCACAGGTGCCAACCTTGATGCAGTGCTCACACTAAACAAGGAGTTTGATAAAACGAAAGAGGAAATGAAAAGACTATAGGAAGAGATAGATGAGGTCAAGAGACAACATAAAAATCATGTGGAAAATATAGAGAAAGCATCTGAAGACAGGTTCAAAGAGTTGCAGCTCAAGAATTCCTCTCTTCAGGTGAATTTCAAAATGAAAGAACTATTAATGCCACTAATACCCAGAAGATAGATTTGTTGATGAGATAATGTGAATATGCAACTGCAAGTGCAGCTTCCTCTGCATTCTTTAGGTTTTCTAAGCAGGATTTTCAAGCTTTGGCTATTCAGGTCAATCAGGAGCATTATGATTTAATAACTAAAATGTTCAGGACTTTGAATGACTTTTTTGAGACTTATGTTGGTTTTGAAAAAATGTCTGGCACCCTTGAAACTCAGATAGCCAATAGAGAACAATATTCCAAATCTTATGATTCTATTTTAGATTGGCAAAGATATATGAAAGACAGACGAGAAGGTATTACCATCCTTGACAGTTTTCAATTGAAAAAGGTCAGAACTGTTTTGCGTGCTTGGCTTGATGTGAATGAGATGATTGAAGATTCCATCAAGAAAGCACAGGCAATTTGCAGGAGAAGATGGTACGCAGTTGAAAAAATCATGGAAACACTACATTTCCCTACCATGGAGATGATTGAAAATTCTTTCCCTCCAAAGTTAATGATTGAGCAAGTTGAATGTAGATGTGAGGAAGTTAAGAAAGCGATTAAAGAGCTTGGTCATATCAGCATTGGGGATGTGAATCAGTTGATAATACAACCATTTACTATGCAAGGAAAGACCCACATTTTCATCCGTCTTTAGCATAAGTTGGCCAAAAATGAATTGGAGAATTTTAGGTGTGATATTCAGCTTGGGTTTGAATCTGTGAAATACCCAAACATAGACAAATTGTCGAATATTTGGAATAAGTGGTGAGATTTTCTTGGATACTAATCCTATGTGTATCTTGTGATCCCAATTTCATGGGGGTTCATCCTTTTGTAATTGTTATTTAAAGGGTAGACTTCACATGTACTAAGGGAGGATTTTCTGGGAGGGAAAAATCTGGACAAGAGATTGTAGATACTCTGTTTACTTAAGGTTTTGTAATTTTTTGCAAAATTCATCTAATACAGTGATGCTATTCTTTCAGATCTCTTTTTGTTTATTTGATTAAGTTTCCTTGACAAATAATGATTTTTTCCATTTCATATGGATAACTGATACTGTTATCCCTTTGTGATCAATAAGTGCACTGCTTTATAGCCTTGATTTTCTCTGCTAATGATTCATGTACTGACAAAGTTTTAAAAGAGTTTATTCTACTAAATATCTATCTATTTCTGCAAATGGTCATACAGTAAATTATATAATATATGTTAATTTTTTAATTGACATAATCACTACAGGTTGACCTCGAATGTGCTAATTTTAAGTTGTTGTTAGTCAATTTTCATTGGTTGACTGTGGGTTAAATTGATAAGTAAATGATCTTGTTTACATTTTTGTTGATCTGATTAAATGCTTATCTACCTTTCATCTTAGGTTAATTTGTGAACAAACTAAATACCTTTTCTTAGAGTAGTATAGATCTAGATTAGATTTCCTTTCATAGTTAGATTATTGTTTTTTACTTTCCTCATCTACCCAGTTTTCCTTCATCAAGAAATAGATCCTTCCAAGATCGAAGAACCTCAAGTGCCAGCGGAGGCGTTAGTATCCGTGGGTTTTAACCACAAAAAACATATTGAGGATAGGATAATACTTGCGTAGGATTATCTGAATCCTTTGGCTGGGTTTTCCCCTCTATTGTGAGCCTAGGAACCCATTCCATCAACCTACACATCTGAGGCTTCAACAAATGGCACTAGAAGGAGCTATTGAAGAAAACCATGCCTAAACAGAATACCGAGAGACATCCTTCAACAAGAGACCCAATTTCCACCTATAGGGAACGAACTGTAGAAAGTTCAGATGCCATCCCTGCTACCCCTGTGAACGAATAGAGAGCTCCCGAAAGTAGGTATGTCATTGTATCACCTACCTTAGAGCCCATTAAATTCAAACAATTACTAAAATGTAATTATAATAACATTTCCCAACTTCGACAGCAGTTTGTTGAGGGACGTTTCCAAAACAACAATCCCCAGGCTAATAGTCAAGATTATAAATATTTAGGTGACCAAAATGTGGAAGAGTGTAACAATTCTTCTAGTTAGCCATCGACCCCTGGACTAGATATTGAATCATTTTTCTGAGAATCAATTACTCCTCGACACAACATTGTAGTAGGTGTACCACCACTTTCACCTCCTTCTTCTTCATCGTCCTTAGACAAATCATCAGATTCCAAACCTTCTACCTCATCAGAAGAATTTATTCCCATGGCTGACGAATGACCTAATAGGCTCTAGCTAGATGGAGATGTTGTGTCTGTCTTAGGTGATCAGCTTAGGTTACCTAGAAACCTTGAGAAGTGGCTTTTGAAATATAACCCAGATGACAAAATCCCCGTGGAAGACCACATTAAAACCTTTATGGAGGAAATCAGACTTAGGAATGTAATACATGAAGATGTATTCTGCAGATTATTCCCTTATACTTTTGAGGGAAAATCTTCTACATGGTATTTTTGCTTAGAAGCCGGTTCCATCCCATCATGGGACATGTTCTCAGAACCCTTCACTCAGAAATTTGGGGATGATAAGACCCCAGAGTATTTAGTTATAGAGATTTCTTCAATGAATACCGAAGGGAAATAAAGGGTGAAAGATTACAACAAGAGGTTCTCATATTTGAAAAACAAAATTCCCGCCACCGTCCTCCCTATTGAGGAATTATTGGTGGCCTATTATATCAAGGGTCTTTCAACTCAAATAGCCATGTGGGTCAAAAGGGCTCGCAAAGAAACCTTGCAGGAGGATTTATGTGAAGCCATACAAGTAGAAAAAGAGATGTTCTGCCTTAAGGAAAACCCTGACTCATCAGTTGAGCAGGCATATACCTCCCGCAAGAAAGTTGATAACTTTCCTAAAACCACTACTACAAATCAAGATCCTTTCAATATGAATGAGATGAAGAATCTCCTACAAAAAATTTCCAATGAGATGGTGAATTTGAATAATAATAATAATGAAAATCAACCCAATAATAGAGGTTTTGTAAGGCCACCTTTCAGACGACCTAATCAACCTCCTCAAAATCCACCACCTCCCATTCCCAGTGAAGGATTCACTTCAGAGGAAATATTTTTTTGTTTTGAAAGCCCTAGCTGCCAAAACACAAGACACCCCTGAATCCTCTGACAATCGAACAAATCAGGATTCACAACTACCCCAAGAAGAAGAAGAAGAGGACCAGTAGGTGAGTGCTATAAGTTTCTTTTCTAAAGAAGAGGAAGAAGAACCTAACACAATTTTCAATCTAAAACATACTCATAATACTATATCTAAAGGGCCACCTCTACAGGATCCACCACCTGCAACATCGGTTCCCAACAAAGGTAAGTCCCACCTGCAGAAAGATACTGTCATTCCTTAGCGTGAGTACAATTTGGTCGAGGATTTGAAAAGAGTCAAAGACAATATCTCATTATTCGATCTACTTAAAATCCATTCTATAAGAGATTTCTTCCCAAAAGCATGATCATTAAACAACCCAGGGAAACTAAAAATAATAACTTTGACTCTTCTCCCAGACCAAATAATCAGAAGCCTGGAAGTAAGGGGATCCCTCCTTCTTACTTACTTTTGAAATTTTAACCAAGAATGTTCATAACTGCATGATAGATTTAGGCACATCATCAAATGTGATGCCTCTTTCTATCTGTAAGAAGTTAAATGCTACTTGGGAACCTTGCCCCATCCAAATTGTTCAGTTGGATAGGTCTAAATTTAAATTAGTAGGAAGGCTAAGAAATTTTCTTCTAAGGTTGTCTATAGATCCCATAATTCATCAGACCATCGACATCGTGATCGTAGACATCCCGGAAAATTATGGAATGTGGTTAAGTAGAGATTGGTCTGAAAAGTTGTAAGGATACTTTGCCACCAATTGGTCTCACCTATGGTTACCCCTAAATGGACAACCCAATAAACTCAAGGTTAATAAGGAACCATTTAGGAAACAAACACTGACTTATCTTGACAGTTCCAATGAATCTGTCTCTTACTTTAGTGCTCACATTGAACACTTTAAATTCGACACATTCTTTGGAGATATACATGCTAATGGTTCACCCATAGAGAATGTACAGAAACTGTCCCAAATTACTCATGTCACTTCTGTACCATTCTATGGTACCATTGTGCATAATGTATATAATATAAACACTAATTTTAGAATTGACCCTTTTATTTGGACTTTATTCTTTGATGGTTCCAGTTCTAAATATGGAATCGGTGCAGGTTGTGTCCTCATTGATCCAAATGGGACCAAAACAATGATTGCATGTAGACTATAGTTCAAATGCACCAACAACGTAGCTGAGTACGAGGCACTAGTCCAAGGACTCAGAAAATCCATCAACATGGGTGCAAAGGTAATTGAATGTGTAGGAGATTAGGATATTATAGTAAAGTAGGTGAGAAACCAAATACATTTCCTGTCTCCTTGCTTAATCAATTATCAGAATTTGATCATAGATCTTACTAGCTCTTTTCTAGCATTCAATATCAAATTGGTCCCTAGATCACTGAATTTCGACGTTGATCTTTTGGCCAATACTACATCTAGGATGATCCCGCCTGCAGGTTTATCTCCACAATTTTTTTTTATGAGCTGATGTATAGGCCTTCCATTCCAGACAATGTCACGAATTGGGAAGTATTCGACGATGACCAGCATATACTAGACTTTCTTTCAACCCAGGACACTTTTCAAGGTATGACTATTGGTGAAGCTGAACATGAAAAATCCTTGTCTGGTTCTTCCAATATTATTCCAAAGTTAGTCATAAATTTAGAAAATTTTTACAATCTACAAGACATGTTTAGGAAAACCACCAACTGTAAGACCCAGAGCTCATCCCTTAATTATGAAGCCATCAATCTAGGGACTAAACAAAATCCCCGCTTCTTAAACCTTGGAATTCATTGTTCTGAGGAAGAAAGGAGAGGCTTTATCAAGCTATGAAGGGAATTCAAAGATGTATTCGCTTGAACGTATGACAAACTCAGAAATTTTGATACCAACATCATGCACCACAATATCCCGATGAAACCAGAAATGAGACTATACCAACAGAAGCTAAGGAATATGCATCCCAGCTTGGAACCTTCTGTAAAGAAAGAGCTTAATAAGTTACTGGCAGCAAGAATTGTATTCTCTGTTAGACATACACAGTGGATTTCCAACTTGGTACCTGTTCGTAAGAAGAATGGGGAAATCAGGCTCTGTGTTGATTTCAGGAACTTGAATAGAGCTTCTGATAAGGACAATTATCTTGTTCCTCCTATGGAATAGATTCTATAGAAGGTAACTGGGTCTGAAATGTTCTCACTCCTTGACGGATTGTCAGGGTACAACCAAGTCCTGGTTTCCCTCGATAACCAGTTTAAAACAACCTTTCGAACCATTTGGGGAACGTTTGCTTACAGGCGAATTCCATTCGGGCTGATAAATGTAGGAGCTACGTTCCAGAGAGCTATAGATATAGCTTTCAGGGGCTTAATTCATAATTTTTTCATTGTATATTTAGATGACATAACGATTTATTCTAAAAAATGACAGGAAAATTTTTATGCTCTAAAATAGGTGTTCGAATGTGGCAGAAAATACGGGATTTCTCTCAACCCCAAGAAGTCTATATTTGCAGTCACAGAAGGTAAGTCATTAGGTTTCATTGTCTCCAAGGAAGGAATGATAATTTATCCAGAGCGCACTGAAGCTATTTCGAAGATGGCCTCCCTGGTTCCCGAAAAGCCATGCAGTCTTTCTTGGGTAAGATCAATCTTGTTCGCAGGTTTGTACCAATTTTTTCCGAAGTTGTTAAACCCTTGCAACATTTAGTTAAGAAATATGTATAATTAAAATGGTCCGAAGAACAGAGGAATGCCTTTGTTGAAATCAGAAGAGCCATTGCAAAAGCACCTGCTCTAGTGTCTCCATATTTCAGAAAAGATTTTATACTTTATACCTTTGCTATTGACTTTTCTTACGTAGATGTCCTAACACAAAAGAATCATGAGGATGCCGATATCCCCATCTCTTTCATGAGCTCAATTTTTAGAGGAGATAAACTCAACTATTCCCAAATCGATAAACAGGCCTACGTAGTTTATAAACCGGTAAAACACTATAGGCCATACCTATTGAAATCGAGGACTAAGGTGATTGTCCCATACACGACCATTTGGAATGTCCTTGTCTAGAAGGAATTAGGTGAGAAAATGGTTCAATTGATGACGACGTTGCAGGAATATGATTTGGAGATCAAGCTAGCAAAGATAGTTAAAGGATAAGGTTTGTGTCTACTCTCCGCCTAATCAAACGATCCTGAAGATCAAAAAACCAATTGGGAGTAGGAGGAAGCTGTACCCATAGGTTCTGTTATGAAACAACGACATCCGAATGGTATGATCACATTAATTTTTTTATAAATCATGGGTTTTCCCCTGAAACCCTTGACCCTAAAAAACACAGAGCATTAAGGTTAAAGTCAACTCCGTATCAATTTATTGATAATGTTCCGTTTAGGAAAAAATATGATGGATTTTTTCTCAAATGTCTAGAAAAGGATCAAACTGATGATATCCTTTTCCAATTTCATGCAGGACCTGCAGGTGGGAATTTCATAGGAGAGATGACAGCTCACAAAATAATTAGGGTAGGGTATTATTGGCCTACCTTGTTCAGGGATGCTCACACCTACGTCAGAAAATGTGAGCCTTGACAGAAGTTTGCTGGCAAAGTTAAAAAACATACCTTCCCTTTGTAGCTAGTAGCATTCCAGTTCCCATTTTAACAATGGGGATTGGATTTTGTCAGACCCATCAACCCTGTTTCTTCCCTGCAACACAAGTACATTTTGATAGCCACTGATTATTTTACCAGGTTGGTTGAGGCAGTTCCTCTTAGACTATGCAACACGAACCAAGTGATATCCTTTCTTGAAATTAAAATAATCACTAGGTTTGGCACCCCCAAATATCTCATTTTTGACAATGCATCATACTTCTCATCTATTGACCTCACAAGATACGCCCTTGAAAAAGGAATCAAGATTAAATTTTCTGCCAATTATTATTCTCAGGGCAATGGACTTGCTGAATCCTCTAACAAAAACCTGATAAATATTCTGAAATAGTGGCCTCCCATCACAAATATTGGCATACCCAGCTCTACAATGCTCTTTGGGTAGACCGAATTACTCCAAAGGTGGCCATTGGAAAATCCCCTTACTATCTCGTCTATGGAAAGGAAGTCGTCCTGCCATCTAATCTGACCATCCCCTCGTTATAGTTATCCCAATCCGTCCAAGATGATGATTCATCCCCACTCCAGCAAAGGATTTATACTCTACTTAAGTGAGAAGAAGATAGGGAAAGATCCAAGAACAAATTGTATCAACATAAATAGTTGGTAAAAAATGGTTTGATGAGAAATCTTCTTCTGACAGGGATTTTTCAGTGGGGGGATTTGGTATTAAGGTGGGATAAGCAGCATAAAGACAATAAAGAGTATACCAAGCTTCAACGCCTTTGGTTGAGACCTTTCATTTTTACAGAAAATATTGGTCCTAGCACTGTTCGGTTACAGAAACTAGAAGGAGTCATTAACACCTGCTCAGTGAATGTTTCTCTGCTTAAAACATATTTTATCTAAACACTTTCATGAGTCATGTACATAGTTTTGGTGTGTTATTTTTCTGTTTTCATTTTTTCATTGTTTTGAGCGTTTACTTGATATTAGTAGGGTTTTTTATAATCTCTACACATTCGGTTCATTCATGATGTGCACAGCATCGGTGAGTAACACTACTGTTATGTGGATACAAAGCCATGGTAGTCTCTTGCAATTCATATGCAAATAAATTTTTGTTGTTTCTGTAAGATAATTATTGTACATAAGAACAAGGGGGTCTTATCACAAGCCAACCCTACTATGATCATATATTTGATTTTGGACTAAAATTATAATTAGATGGTTCTCAGTCCATGATAGTTGCTTTCAGTTTTACAACTGGAAGATAAGAAGTCTCTTTACCAAGATGGCTTGTTTAGTTTCTAGATCAGGTTTGTGAATGGCACTGGTCACCAAATTGGGGCAGTGGTCTTATGTCGATAAAGTCTTGTTATTCTTTAAAAAAAAAGAGATAAAATATCTTAGTGACCTATGTTGAAGATCTAGAGTATGCCTAGGTTTGATTTCAAGTTCAACTTTAACTGTGTGCCTATGCTTTCCTGATGGTTAGAGATCCTTGTTATCCTTCATACCTCCCGAATCAAATTTGCATCATCTTTAAATTGATCATGGATGGGAATGTACAAATCATTTTGAAAACTCTCCTTGTTGGTTGCATCCTCATATAAACATTTTCTGTAGTTTCAGGTTATACTTTTTTCACTGACATGTTTTCTGTGTGAAAGAGTTCTTGTTTTATAGAGATAACTGGTTCGTCCCAGCAAGTCACCATTTGTTGTAGGTACAACAGATCCCATGTTTTATCCAAAACAAAAGAACCCCGATTTCACATGCAAAGGTAATTTTTTCATAATTATTTAATTCGTTTTGGGGTCCCCATAACATTTATCATGGTTTCTATGATTTGACTTAGTTAAATTTTTGAAATTTGTGCATGTTTTGGTGAGTTGCGGAAGAATATATTTCCCCAAAAATGTGTCCTTCCCATAACCCGCATCCCGCAACCTGCAATGCAGATTGCGGGATCTCGAAGTTTAATATTTGCGAGTTTTCCATCTTGCATCACACAAATGCAGAATGTGGGATACAGGAGCATTTTTCTATGAGTTCAGTGTGTCATCCCACAACCCACATCCCACAAATTGTGGATTGCCGATTGCGGGAAGTAGCTTGATTTATTATTTTTGTTGTGTGACCCTGCAACCTGCAACCCGCAATTTGCGGGATGCAGATTGCGGAAGGGGTTGAATAAAATTTTTATACTTTGTGACCCTGCATCTTGCATCCCGCAATTGTTGTTTGCGGGTTGCGGGATGGTCAATAAAATTTAAATCTCGCATTTTGGTCCCGCATCCTGCAAGGTTTAATCCCGAGCGTCCATTCATTTTAATCCTACGATCTTAATTTGACCCGCAGAAAATCTATATATAGGCTGCTATTTTATATTTTCTTTACCATTTTTACTGTTGCAAATCACTGTGCTGCATGGATTTTCACTATGTTTTTACTAGACAATGTTGTCACAGTCCAGGTTGATTTCAGGTTGGTTTATTATTCAGTTTTTAGTTTAATTGCTTACTGTAGCTTTGTTTGAATTAGACTTGATTTCTAGATTTACGCTTTTAAATAGAGTTTTCCTCAAATTCCAAGAATGGCACAGATTACCCGCTGCAAAAGCCTTCAAAAGGACATGCTAACCAAAGACCCAAAATTTGGTTTTTTCTCGGATACCAGTGGTAGAGTCATCGAAACTTACCAGATTGAATGGCCTAGGGTATACTCAATTTTTGACAATGACGACTTCTATGGTATATAGAATAACCAGTTAGCCTACCAAAGAATTAGGGATTCTGGAATTCACGCCATTACTTCCAGACCTGCCATCCTTCCTTATAATGACGTGGTCAAATGGATCATGGAACACACAAACCCTAAAGACCGTTCCTTTAATGATAGTGCAGGGTCACAACTAGCCACCTTCCATCCTGATGTCTTTACTAGGGATTATGCTCTTAAACTAGCCATCCAACCCCTCAATGCTGAATTTGCTCAATCCTCTAAGACCAGGTTCAATTTTGATGAAATGTTAAAATATTGGATGAATGAAACTGGTGAGTTTTTGCAGAGGAAAGATGACCTTTATCCTGTAACTTGGTTTAGGGAACCCTATTCTTTTCTAGCAGCTATGTTATGGAGACTCTATGGTCTTCCTAATTGTTCTATTTTTAAAGCTGAATGGGCTCCGATAGCTCATCGCGTCCTAACTACTGGTGAATCTTTCCCATGGGATTATATCGTGTCGCTGGAGCTTAAAACGACTATCCAGGATTATTAAAAGGCTACTTCCTGGAAGAAACCCAATTTATTCTTTTCGGGCTTCGTCATTGATGTATTCTGCACTGAGTTCCAATATCCCAATTTGGGATGGAACTGGACTTTGCCGGCTCCCCCTGTGCCTATTTACCATTCAGAATTGTGGGATACTAACTATGCAACCATGTTCTATGATATTTGTGAACACTTCCTCGACAACATTTATTTTTCAATATTCAAAAAGGAAGCTCCCACCTTTTTAGCTGAAGCGAAGACCTTTATTGCTACAATAGGTGACTGGTATGTTGGTGAGTCTTTTGCATATTTCAGGATTTGGGGCAACAATACTGTCCATATGCTTCCTAATATTGTCCCTGACAGGTTGGTAACTGAAGAGTATATTTCCATACTGTTACTGAAGGGGTTTACAAAAAACTGACTGGCCCCAAAAGAAAAGGTTGGCCTAAATTTCCCTTGAACCTTGGATCATTGGTCATCCCAACTTTGTCCTGGGATGCAATACTAAGTGATCATATAGTTTCCTTAAAGCTTGGTTTTGCAAGCAAAAGACAACATGACCCTAAAGGATTCCTTGATGCTCATTTCAAGCAGAACCATGTCAAGGGTGGTCATATTCATGAGGAGGTCACTGATGACTCTATCTACCAATGGGTAGATTCCTTTTCTTAGGTGTTGGCCAAGGCCAAAATAAAAGAAGAACATAGTCACATATTACAGTATCAAAAGGAAGTCAAAATCAGAATTCAGAGCTACAGAGCAATGGAGCTAGACCTCTTGGAAAATGTAAGAAAGGACAGGGAAGAGCAGGAAGCCCAAGCAACAAAGTTTCTATCAGTAGTAACTGATACAGAGGGAAATAAGGGAAAATATCCTATGCAAGATCTCCCAGAAGTGACAGTCTCTCAACAACTGAAGGTTCTGATGCATACTTCTCAATATTCGAAGCAGAATTTGGCACAAATAACTTCTGCATTGGATAATCAAGTAGCTGCAATTGCTAAGCCTATTCCTGACATGCAGGTGACTACTACAATTACTCCAGTAGGTGATGAAAAATTAGCAGTTGATTTTAAGACATATAAGAAACAAAAAACTTGGGTGACTATTTCTCAAACACCTACCATTAATCTTGATGACTTTGACGTTGAAGAAGAAGTGCATTCCCATGTGCTCGTAAAAGAATAAGTGAATGAGCCTCTGAATACATTTGCATATTTGTTCAATGATAATGGAATGGAAGAATCTATTCCTAACTTAAGCATCCCAAAATATGTTTATGTTCCTATCTCATCAACTGCAACACTCCTCCTCTCATCCATCCACACTCTTTCCACTTTGCCTGCTGGGGTAATTCCATCATCCCCATTATCCCAACTATATCATTCTTTGACCTCACCACTTGTTTGCATCCCAACTATCTCATTCCAACACCCCACAACTTCATTTGCCATTAATGATACTCAGTCTTTCAATATTCCCTTGCCATTACCTTCATTCGTTTTTCCATCATCAATTTTTCCTAAGCAGGTTTTATCACCCTCGATCACTGACACTGACATCCCACTTTGTGAAATTACCATCCCAATCATTTCTTTAACCTCTACGCCAACAATTGATCAAAACCTCTCCTTCCCTTCTCTACTTCACCTATCACTATGTCTATGCCACCTCCTAACATTACTCAGACATCCTCGCTGGGACTTCACCATTTACTCATTTAGTTGATGATTTTTATGAAGAAAATTTAGTCTCTCTTGGGGATTACTTTTACAGTATGGGTCTTCAAAGGAAGTGATAAGAAAATTAAAGAAGAGAAGTAGGGATCGTGATGATGTGCTTGGACCTATTACTAATCAATTACTCTCGACTTAACAGTATGGTGACCCTTAGATTGATGCAGTGGATTTAGCCACATCTTTGGGTGCTTTCATATATGTCAACCTTGATGCAGTGCTCACAATGAACAAGGAGTTTGATAAAAGGAAAGAGGAAATGAAAAGACTATAGGAAGAGCTAGATGAGGTCAAGAGACAACATAAAACTCATGTGGCAAATCTAGAGAAAGCATCTGAATATAGGTTCAAAGAGTTGCAGCTCAAGAATTCCTCTCTTCAGGATGAATTGCAAAATGAAAGAACTATGAATGCCACTATACCCAGAAGATAGATTTGTTGATGAGATAATGTGAAGATGCAACTGCAAGTGCAACTTCCTCTGCATTCTTTAGGTTTTCTAATCAGGAGTTTCAAGATTTGGCTATTCAAGTCAATCAAGAGCATTATGATTTAATAACTGAAATGTTTGGGACTCTGGATGAAATTTTTGAGACTTATGTTTCTTTTGAAAAAATGCCTGGCACTATTGAAACTCAGACAGCCAATAGAGAACAAGCTTCCAAAGCTTATGATGGTATTTTATATTGGAAAAGATATATGAAATACAAACCACAAGGTATTACCATCCTCGACAGTTTTCAATTGAAAAAGTTCAGAACTATTCTCTGTGCTTGGATTGATGTGAATGAGATGATTGAAGATTCCATCAAGCAAGCATAGGAAATTTTCGGGAGAAGATGGTACATGGTTGAAAACATCATGGAAGCACTACATTTCCCTACCATGGATCTGATTGAAAATGCTTGCCCTCCAAAGTTAATGATCGAGTAGGTTGAACGTAGACGTGAGGAAGTTAAGAAAGAGATTAAATAGCTTTTTCATATCAGCATTGGGGACATGGATCAGTTGATAAGACAACCATTTACTATGCAAGGAAAGATCCACATTTTCATCCATTTCTGGCATAAGTTGGCCAAAAATGAAATGGAGAATTTTAGGTGTGATATTCAGCTTGGGTTTGAATTTGTGAAATACCCAAACATAGACGAATTGTTGGAGATTTGGAATAAGTGGCAAGATTTTATTGGCCACTAGTCCTATGTGGATCTTGTGATCCCAATTTCATGGGGATTCATCGTTTTGTAATTGTTATTTAAAGGGTAGACTTCACATGTACTAAGGGAAGATTTTTTGGGAGGAAAAACTCTGGACAATAAATTGGAGATACTTTGTTTACTTAAGGTTTTGTAATTTTTTGCAAACTTTATATAATATAGTGATGTTATTATTTCAAACTCTTTCTATTTATTTGATTAAGTTTCCTTGACAAATAATGATTTTTTTCATTTCAGATGGATCACTGATACTGTTAGCCCTTTGTGATCAATAAGTGCACTGATTTATAGCCTTGATTTTCTCTGCTAATGATTCATGTATTGACAAAGTTTTAAAAGAGTTTATTCTACTAAATCTTTATCTATTTCTGAAAATGGTCATATAGTAAATTCTATAATATATGTTAATTTTTTAATTGACATACTACAGGTTGACCTCGAATGTGCTAATTTTAAGTTTCTGTCAGTCAATTTGCATTGGTTGACTGTGGGTTAAATTGATAAGTAAATGATCTTGTTTACATTTTTGTTGATATGATTAAATTCTTATCTGCCTTTCATCTGAGGTTAATTTGTGAACAAACCAAATACCTTATCTTAGAGTAGTATAGATCTAGTTTAGATTTACTTTCACATTTAGATTATTTTTTTTTACTTTCCTCATCTATCCACTTTTCCTTCATTATGAAATAGATCCTTCCAGGATCGAAGAACCACAAATTCCAGTGGAGGCCTTAGGATTTGTGGGTGTTAACCACACCAAATAGCTCGAGGATAGGATAATACTTGCATAGGATTATCTGAAACCTCTGGCAGGGTTTTCCCCCTCTGTTGTGAGCCTAGGAACCCATTCCAGCAACGTACACATCCGAGGCTTCAACACGGCTTTAGTCAAAATACAAATGCAAGGGAGCGTTGTGTATGTAGAACCATTACTATGCCACTTTAGGTCAGTGAGCCAGTCTTCAGACCAAGGGAGGTGTTATTCCTAGATTTGTACCTTAGTTCTACTTTAGAATTTTTGGTCCTAGAAGATCATTTTTATTAGCTTCACATTAGTTTATCTTTTAAATTTTGCTTTACCTTAGTTTTACTCTAGTCTTTAGATTCTTTGAAATAAGTTGATTTTATCATTTTTCTATTTTAAAACAAAAAAGGCTAATTTTTTTCATTAATCTTTTAAATTTCTTTATTGAAATATATGCATAGCCTAATGTGTGAATGGTTTCATTTGCTAAATAAATAAAAGCCTAGCCTCTACATGATTAAGGTTCGATGTTTTTATGCTGATGGTACTTCATTTATGACTTTGGTACATACCGACAATGCATTGAATAGTGGAGGATATGATAGCATTGTTGGATTGTTTCCACCCGTTAAGGGTAGATAACATGTACAGGACACATGGTTCAAAAATATTCCTTCTTAATAATGAAATTGACATGAGCTCTGGTTGCATGTCAAGATATGAGTACAATGTAATTATGCCCATATAGAGAGAGGGATATTTTTTGAAAAAGAACATGGATTCAAACTCTCAGTTAACCCTACAGACTGTTAATTGACCTTTTTCTGAATAGTTTAGGTCTATTTGAATTTTTTTACAGGAATTGAAGCTAGCAGTGCCTCCATATTACAATGGTAGTGGTTAAAATACATAGTGGAAAAATTTGTAGATTGGAGCCAGATAACGTTAAATGGATGGATTAATTCTAGGGATGTACAGAAAGAATGAAGACTGTGGGATGGTTCTCATTATGTGAATGAATGGAGGGTTTCAATTTGCAGATAACAAATGCTTTTATAAACAATTACAGAGACTCAGTATTAGATTTGAAAACCCTAGTTTTTAAAGTAGATGAAGCTAGCATTGTAGAGGCCATTGGTGTGCCTGTTGAAGGTGAAAAGTGGTTTAAAAAGCATTTGTTTGAAGTAAATCTCAATGAATTTTTGTTTTTTGTTTTTGGAAATTTATACTGGATTAAAGGTATCCATCTAAATAGGGTTAAGCCTAAATGGAGAAATATTTTAAAAGTGGTTCAATGCTACATTACTTGTGAGGGATAGTTTGCTACCAATTTTATATACCATTTGAGTTTTATGTTGCATATTAATGGAGAATATAAACTAAAATGACCTTATTATATGCTGAAGGGTGTAGAAAAGATTATCGCACGAGTGAAAAATCATCCTGAGCACAGTAGCCATTCAGTTTTCCATCACGGTTTAATTAAAGTATTGATAAATTCTGAATTGGGAAAGATTGGTAGGTCTTGGATACACTTTATTTTTTGGTAAGGTTTTGAAGCTGAAGATCAAGATCATGACATGGTTTAATTAATCTCAAGCAAAATTTCCTTTTTATGATAAATAAATTTCTATTTGTTAGGTTAATTGTCAATCGTTTGTTAAAAAGGTCACTATATTTTTCCAAAATAAGTATCCACTTAATACTTGTCTCACATGTTCAACTTAGATTAGCAAATTTTCATTTATTTAATTCTTCATACAATTAAGTGAATATTTGATTTAATTTTCCATAATATATCTCGTATATAAATAGCAATACTCTTGCTAATCTTGTATTATAATGCATAAGTTAATATTTCCACATATACCAATAAACTAATAATTGAATAACTCTTTTAGAATGAAATTAATTTCCTTTGCACAAGCGTCATCTTTCTAAAAATTAGTCCTAGGAATGTCTCTTTAGAGTCTCTTTATCAAGGAAAGAGACCTTTTCTCACTATGATTAACATGACTCATAGTTATACCAAAAGTATTCACTTGCTTAAGATAAATTAATACATTAAGTTTATAAATAATAGCCATTTGTTTCATTTTGGCTCAATATAGATTAAGAATACGTTCATTCTCTCCTGCAGTTAATGTGTTACCTTATTACGCTCCTAAGACCAAATTTTAAATCTAGGTTAATGTCTATCAACTTTAGGCAGTTAAGTGAAAATTACCAATATGCTTCCCTTCTAGTGACTAAGGCACCAAGATGACATTACTTATCATACTTAAGGGTTCTGTTGATGCCTGGAAAATACCAGGTATTGACAGTAGGGATTCTCCCCAATAACAGTTCCCAATTAGATCGTTTACCATTTGGAATGGGGAATCCGTCTGGTTAGTGGCCTAACTACCGTAGAATTAAAGGAATGTTTAAATCTATTTACTGGTTGCAACCCGATCCACCGTTTATGTAATTTTATCTTTTATGAATGATATGCAAGTGTATAAACTAAATGAAAGTGATCAAGGAAAAAATACCTGAACCCGTGGTGTGTAGGTTCTTACCTCCCGTCTTATCCCCTTTGTTCCTCAATCACTATTAAGCAAATAACAACTAATTTATTCTAAACTAATTCTAACTATCCCTAGGGAGAAAAGTTATATTGAAATTAGTAAATATATTGTATTGTTTGCATACAAAATCCTATAGATAGCCATTAGATTCTCCATACATAAATACAACATAAAAATACCACAAAGGTAGATCTGTGAAGTTAAAACATTTATTACGTCTCATTTTATTGCATAAGATTCATAACAGAAAAATGAAATCATTCATAAACACATAAATAGTTCAGTGGGTTTAGAATGATATCACAAACTATACAACATGCCAAAATAGAAATAACTCCTCATTCACTGATCCACACAACACGTTTTGAAACTCATACAGTCCTTCCTCCAGCGAAAATTCAGTTCTCTTTATTATAAAAAGAAGCAGTTCTCCTTACAAAATGTTTCAGCATATGAGTCCTAGAAAAAGTCCCTTCTCTATTCTAGTCTACCCTTACTTATACATTTACAAAATGAATTTTGGTTATCCATTCCCTTTGGGCTTCCCTAACTCTTTGATTACAAATTTTTTTTCCTCTAGTGTGCTCACTAGGAAAATGGAATAAATAAAAAATATTACATAAAATTCTCCACTTCTGAATAAATAAAAACAACCTAGGTGGGCCTAGCCAATCCATCCATGAATTGCTTCCATGCAGCTGCATCTTCTGGCTATGGTCCTAAAATTCATAGGCTCTAGTATTCTAACGGACACCTCATGTACATCCAGCTATGATTTTATCTCTACTACCTTCTGAGGAGTGATTCTAAGCTTGTCCTCCAGCAAGCAATTGCTAACTGTAGCTTGCACGACTAAACCTTTTACTATTTTCTCATTGCGACCTTTAATCTGTTGTATGTTGATCTCATCTTCTTGCAGTCTGTCATTAAGATACTTCAAATGTTCTTCTTGTCTTGGAAATTCCTGAAGTCTTCTGGCTGCAGTAGTCTGGAATATGTTATGCATGGTGAGCACCCTTTTGTAAAATGCCATGCACTTATCCATTGTTTTCCCAACTATGACTGTTAGTCTTGCAGCATCCTTGCTTCTGTAATCTATGAGCTCATGCTCGATATGAAAATTTTCTATACTCTTTTGAGGTGCATTTTCTGGAAGTTCTTCATTGGTATCTAACCAAGTCAATCGACCCTGGATGAATTATGCAATTCCTTCAGTTCTTGTTATGAAGTCACTTGATATTACCGAGATTTATTGTAATCAAATCTTGGATTTCTTAATATTGTGGACTTCCCTTGCAAACTTTAACTGCACTTGATAAATTTTCCTCTTGAGCAAGAGGATTCTCATGGAGCGGCGTGGTATCCATTTTTCGCTCATTTGCTTCCTTCAACAGAGTCTCCAAAAAAGTGTTTTGTGTCTCCAGTTCTGCAACTCGGGCTCTTAACTCTTCTGCTTGAGTGTCAGCTGTGGCCCTTTGTGTTTCAACCTATGAAAATTTTCCTTCTAAGCCTTTCTTTTCTCCACTGATAATGGTATTTGACAATACCAAGGCAACCCTTTCTTCTTCCAATATATGATAGGCCTCCTGTAGCCTCTCTAAATCTGAAAGGGTGGCATCATACTTCCTCTTTGTCTCTCGGCCTACTCCTTTCTCTTTCCTCAAGGTCTCCTTCATTTGTGCCATTTTATCTTTATATTGGTCAACTTCTCCTTTCAGCTTGCTAACATTAAAA
Source organism: Pseudotsuga menziesii (assembly GCA_001517045.1). Taxonomy (NCBI): domain Eukaryota; kingdom Viridiplantae; phylum Streptophyta; class Pinopsida; order Pinales; family Pinaceae; genus Pseudotsuga; species Pseudotsuga menziesii. Next base: position 201,256 of record LPNX010077392.1, read on the forward strand.
GCATTCTCCTGTACAGTTTCAATACCAATTGAGGCCATCTTCTCTAGATCCTCCTCTACCTTTTTTACAACAGTTTTCTCAGTCATTGTGTTAATATTAGGATGGGTACCCATTTTCAATGTCTTTTTTGATCTCCATACTATTTTTTTCTCCATGGGGTCTAAGAATACATTATCCAAACTTGCAACCTCATGCTGCTTCGACAGAGTGAAAGGTACCAATCCTAACTCAACCATAAGGAGGTGACCTCCTCTCAATATATCCCTTGACGTGGAAGGGAAACTTTCTGGATTATCTTGAGTAGTATTTTTCTCTTGATTTTCCCTATCTCAATCTACTTTCTCCTTTTTCCTCAGCCCCTCATCTATCCTATCCGCTTCTTCTTTTTCTCGCTAAACTAACTCCTTCTGTGTTCTTTCTTCCTCTTCCTTTTTTTTAGCAGCTTCTTCTTCTTCCCTTTCTCTAGCAGATTCTTCTTCTTCTGCCAACAATTTTCTTGCACCTTCTACTAATATTCATTTTTTTTCTTCCTTTTCCCTCTGTGCAACTTATTCCTCTTGTCTTTTCTGTTCGGAGTTACTGCTGCTGCTGCCTTTTCCACCTATGATTGTGATTTTCATCTTGAGGCGTTTGTTTAGAGCAGTCATATTACAAGCATTCTGATGTAATTCTTCTTTCTTGTCAAAATGGTCAAAGTACTCAAAGTTTACTTTCACAAGTGCATGGTGTGCAGCCACCTTACCCGGAGCATCATTTCTGTGAAATATCTTTTCACCAAAATGGAAGGTTTCCAGATCTTTCACATAATCTGGTGCACTTTTAACCCTGGAAAAATTATAACTACCGACATAGAATGGCATCAGAGGGAGAACAACCTTCTTCATATCAAACAAATAACTCCCAAATCCATCTAAGAAAAGCTTCCATAATGCTTCTTTATGTACCACATAATCAGTGGCATACTTGGGAAGCGGTGAAGGGGCTTTGGTTCTTCCATACATCCTGAAGTAAGTGCCCTCTTCAGAAAATAAATAATCTTCGTATTCCATTATAACCTCCCGAGCACTCTCAGACAGGAATTTACATTCTTCAAGGAAAATTAACTGGTAAAGGGGCATTAAGAACTCCTCACAAATGAGCTTGTAAAAGCTATGATATTTGTGAGACCATAAAATCTGGTCTGCTGCATATATGGGCACTTTTTCTTCCTTCCAATTGTAGTTTAGCTTCTCAAATGGATGTAAGCAATGTATACAACCAATCAGAAAGGATCCCATATAGAAATAAGACTTCTGACGATGCAATCCTTCATGTCTTGCAGTTATACATGAGGACTAACTGTTAGCTATGATATCTTCCCAATTGAACACAGTCCCCTCCATGGTTACATGGTACATTAGTAGTATCCACCTGAATCTTGTAATATTTTCCATCAGCTCTACTGAAGATCCTATTAAGAATTAGGGCTACCAGCCTGTATGGGGTGTGTAGACTGGCAGTCTCATATTCCCCAAATTCCCTTTGTCTTAAGGACTTTCCCTCTAACGTTATCATCTTCGCACATTTGATGTAATAAATAGTCATACTATTTAGCCAGTCATTGGTCATGATGACTTCTGAAACTAGAAAATTGTAAGATTTGGCTATAAATGTAGGGGTAAAAGAGACAAATAATTTATCTTCAACATTATACATAATCATCCCTTTCGCATCATCCTTAGACAAAACCCATCCAATCGACTCAGAGCAAGGAAACAACTACAGTTGTGTGGGTTGTTGTTAGGAATATTGCACCTTTTGTGGACAGAAGCTATTCCTCTGGTTTGAATGGTCCAGATCCAGAACAAATGAGTGAACGACAAAGGATGAAGACCTTCCCTGAATGTTGTAAACACCTAGAATAACGCTTTGATGATGAACTTGTGTACCTGTAGAACATGTCAAACAAACAAGAACATCAAAGCTACAAGAAAATTATTCACACATCCATACTAGTGACTAAGGAATCCAGTAACATATACTGCGAGATCAGTACAACAGATATGTGGGATGAAAATCAGCTTTGCATTAAGAAATGAATGAAGAATCTTACAACTATTACCTTAGTGTTGACAAAATCCTTCACAAGACAAACACCTCATCCCCAATAGCTCCAACTTGCTCTCTTGTGCTCTCCAATGGATTGGGATAGATAGTCAATTCAACAGCATAACATTACCATTCAGTTCTCTCTCTCAACTATAGATATGAGCTTGTATTTATAAGGCTCAATGGATAGGGATAGTTGAGAGAATTATGGGTGAGGTGGCTCTAAGATCCTACCAAGAGGGATCTCAACTCCAACTAACCCATATTGATAGGGATGAGGGAGGACATGAGGCTCAAGTTCTAGAAGCCTCGAGAAAAATCTCATTTTCCATTTTCACCAAGGGTACTGCTTTTCTTCCCTTATGACAGAGAGGTTTAGGTGAGAACCGCTCTAAGAACATAGTATATACGTAGTGGCACTGCTTTTCTATAATAGGACTCAGGCGGTGCTGAACAAGGTACCTCTCATCAGCCAAAGGGAAAGTGCAGTGCTCGGTTTTTTAATGTAGAATTGACAACCAGAGCAAGTTTCCACTCCAAGTTTTTGGATTTAGGGAAAACATAGGGGTTAAGGATCTCATCACATGTTGGTGACAGGATTTGGGTATAACAGAATGCCCCCCAAAGCATGAGGCTTATAGGGATATGATAAGTGAGAACTTTGAGAGAACAAGTTGTCACTTCGAGGTGAGATTCAGCTCGGTCGGAGAGTGTCATAGAGTAGGCATCTGCAATACATCGATACTTTTGACTCATAGACAAATGTAACCAACTCATGGATGCGGACCAATAAAAGGCAGATCCATGAGAGGAATAAACAACCATGGCTACTAGAATAAAACGTAGATCCATGTGATAGAGGACTCAAACTTGGACATATCTACCTGACATACAATGTATATCTATGTGATACAGATGCAAATTTGAGCATAGCCACGACCATACAAATGTGGATCCATTTTTGATATACAAAACTCCATCGCAACCTGGGGAAAGCAATGAGTGCTAAACAAGTACCCAGGTTCTTTGTCTCATTTTCCATAAAGTAATATTCTATCCATGTGATTACAATGTTTTGAATTCGAACATGGTAGAAACCACTTGATTACTGGCCAATGATGTGAACCATTAACAAGTACAAGGGAGATCACCATTTATGTCAATGATTCCCAAGGTACTATAGTACACTCTACTGAGCATGAATAGATGTCTTGATGTCGAACACCCAATCGATTCTAATGATCAAAGGTCAATGATGTGAACCTATGTCGAGAGCAAGAGAATCTATCATTGAGGCATACAGATCTCAAGGTACTAATTTTTTTCTAAGACTATTTCTTGGATGATGAGCTGATGTCGATGGGAATAGTCTCGTCGAAGGAGGGCCATGATGAATCCCACATTGACGACACAAAACTTGGAACAAAGTTTTGGAATGATGTGAATGAGGTAAACGTAAGATTGACTCAAAATTACTGACACAGAGACTATTTTGACTGTAGAGGTAAACTTCTTCAACTTCCCTATGAACATCGGGTGGCACGAAAAAAGACTTGGCAGCATGACTAGACCAGACAAACACACAATGCGGCGGTGGACAATGAATTCTTTTGAAATAATCAAAGGAGTGACATGAATCATGAAAGTGGATCATCATGGAAATCAGCTGAATACCCAATTCACTGAAATGATATGTAGACAAGTGCCATGTTCAAAGGTAATGAAAAACTACCATTTATTTGCAAAATGATTCCCTTCCCATTTTCCCCATCATGATTGATGAGTGCCTCTTTTCATTTTTACGAATTCAAAGAGGGTAACAAACACTCGTTATAGCTTGTCTGAAGATAAGTCCAAACTCATATGTTTTACGAACCTGAGAGAGGAGGGATTCGTTCCCAAAAGAGGGCCTCTCAATGTTTAATTCAACGAGTCCAATGAAAGTTAACTTGGTATCGTTCATGTTTAGAGAGTCTGAATGACCATGGAAGAAGACTCCACAGGGTCCTTTTTCATAAAAATAGTTCATCTGAAATGAAAAAGTGATAACCTATCGTCAGATGAATGACTCTTCAAGTGCTTTAACGAGCGTGAACAAGACAAGATCACTCGACAATATTTTCATATTTAAGGAGCCTGAAAAGAGTTTAAAGAACACTCCACTAGGTCTCTTTTCATAATGAGGGATTTTACGAGTCTGACAAGAATTAGAAAAGGAATCAGAGCTTTGATGCTAAGTTTCGAGAGCATGACCAAAGTGTCGCAATATATTCTCAAAGACTTTTTTCCATTTTATGGTAGTGCGAAAAAGTAAAAAACAAACTCCCAAAATGTTTACTACTACCGCTCTTTATCCTGCAATGACTTAAAAACAACAGTTAAACTCTCCAATAACGGCATTAAAGGATCATGACTGATAGATTTTCAAAAACTATGACATGCCAAAACCTAGAATTCTTATAAAAGGTATGTAAATAGTAAAAAACCAAAACATTTTACCATTTACCCATAGTGGAGAGCCTTTGGAGCATTTTCTTGGTCATATTTTCAGTTGCTGATTTCAACAGCATCTACTGTCAGATTTTTGCATCGTTAGTTCCAGGTAAAAGGTTAAACCTTGCTCTTTCATTTCATGCTTTCATTTTTTATTTTTGGTGGTGTTTTGGGCCTATTGGGAAAGCCCTAAAACCATTAAAGCGGGCACCGCTCTTATCCCTTGCAGGATAAGCGGTACCCCGCTAGAACCGTGCCTAAAACACTTGAAATAGGCGGCGCCATCACCTGACCTCAACGGGACATAGGTGGTGTCGGCTGTGGTTGAATAAAAATGTGTGCACAAGCCAAACTAGCTCGAATTTGGTGATTTGAATGATTGATGATGTTTCTAATTGGCCTTGTGATGGTTTTTGACAGGTTCCCATTGATAAAAAAATGGTAATTTGGAAAGAGAGGCATTAATTCTTGCACATGATCTAGGAACTAGGAATCAAAATCATCAAAGAATAATTAACAAATACTCATGAATTGGTGTTAATCAAAACCGAAATTGGTTTCCTCTCTGTATATTTAATAAATAATGAATGGTTACAATACCAATGTCAAGCAATAGCTTAACTCCATGAAGAATTCAAATACCTAAGGAGACAATTCGAACTGAGTGAGTGAGTCTAGCTTAACTGACTCTTAGCCATTCAATCACACTCAGTTAACCACTTGACCAAAACCCTAATTGACTCACCAAACTCTAACTAAAGTTGGAGTGCAATAAATGACTGAATCTCAACTGAAGGAGATCAAACACATGTCATAGCAAGCCAACCATCAAGTGTTAGTGCTCCATTACTTCAATGAACCCCGATGAGGTTAACTGAAGCTGAACTGACAATCAGAAGTTGGTGGAGGTGCTTTGTTGCCTCCAGATCATTAAATAATAATAAATAATCATTAAATAATCATTAAATAATATATTTAATGACAGAAGGTGCCTTAACTGACTGGTTGAACTGATTGTAACCACCAGTTAGCAATTAGGTGCATTAATGTCACTCAGATCACCCCCAGAGTGCTCCGGTTAGCCTCCTTGACTATAGGAGAAGGATAAGTTAGCCTCCTTGACTATAGGAAGGTGTGGGTGTGATTGGATGATGGCAATTAATGCTCAACTTATGTCAATTAATGTCAATTATACTTAGGATAGTGGTTTAACTAGGCCAATTTGACCAAAAGAGTGTGTATGATGGTAAATGTCTCCAACAAACATGACAATGACGATGCATTTTCCGAATGAAACGCGGGTTGTATAGCCACGTTGAGAGACTATGGTATTTTAAAGTTTTTCCACACACCCAACATGGTATCACATGAGTGCCTATTAGAGCATATCCTCCGAATGTGGAATCCGGAGAAACAGTATTTTGAGGTGGGTGCTCATGTATTGAAAATTGAAGAAGAGGATATCTACTTCCTAATAGACCTATTGAGATGGGGTGCTCCCATCTCTTTGATTGGTTCCCGTGGAGGGGACATCACTACCCAAGAGATGATAAACCGCCATTGTATTCCTGGGACCAGAACGTCGGGGAAGAAAATTCCCATAAAAGCAGTGGTGGATGGCCCTCTATGGATAGTTTTGTTTACCATGAATATATTAGCGGGGAGAAAAGGGGTACATCAGGAATATAGAACGCATATGCTCTATGCCATAGAGTCCATGGCACCCACAGTTTTCAACTGGGCATAAGCTCTACTTCCAATTTTCAAAGATCAGCTGACCAAGTGTCGGCAGGGGGAGCTGAAGTAGTTTGGTTTCGATTCCATTCTAGCGTGTTTCTCTTTCGAGCCAATTCCCTAGATGAGACCCCAGGTGTTTTTTACAGAGTTGAGGGCACGAGACCCTCACATGCTGAGATGGGTCCAAATCATGGCCCATACAGTAGTGGGTAGAGGCAAGGTGAAGTTTGGTGACTCGTTCTTTCGATGGTTGAGAGATCAGCTCCTCATGGTGGAGGATTATGCATATGCAGGCATTGACTTTAGTGGTGACCCTCACCTACCGCTTACACTTGGTGGATAGTGGGGTGATATCGGTAAGAAACAAAAACCCTAAAATGGAAATTGAGTTTTTATGTTTTTATGTTTTATATTTTTTATGTGTAGTAACGAGACTTGAAATGTTTTCATGCAGATGTCGGAGTAGCATGACTTGGGGATCCTCCCCACTAGACAGGCGAGATGAAGCTCGCTTTATACCATAGGGAGATGATGTGACATGGGAGCTAGAGGAGAACCTTGAGAGGTTGACTCTAGACATCCCAGATGCCTCGATCGATGACCTCCCACTGAGGTACTAGAGGCCCATTGTGGGAGTACCGGGTCGTTTTAGCAGACTGCTACATTGAGTAGCCCGAGTGGTTATGTGTTACCACGAGCATCACTAGATGATAGGGTGCATGATGTATTTACTGAAAGCTGATAGATAGCTTCAGGAATTTTGTATGATGTTTCTTTACCTGAAAGCCTGAGTGCTTCGGATAAGGTCTCGTGACCTATTTTTTGTAAAACATGTTTATATAGATATATATACAAACTTCTACTTTTGGTCTCTATATGTCTCAAATGGTGAATGTATTTACATGAGTTTTATGTGTCTTTTATAGTTTATTTATAATGAACCATGTTTGATTTTCATGTCATGAATGGGCAATATTCCAGTCTAGGATGTAATTTGCCAATGATTCGGCAAATGCATTATCTTCCCTAGGGATATGCCTATAGGTAATAGCTTCAAATGACCTCTCTAATAAACGTACCCTCCAAAAGAGATGGATAAGTACATGATTCCTAATGGTATAGACATGGTTTAAATGACAAACCACTAGTTGTGAGTCCATCAAGAATACCAAGTTACGAACATCTTGGGAGGCAGCTTCACTCAGAAGACCTATGACTACTTGATACTTGACAATATTGTTGGTAGCGGGACCAATACAAACCACTCCTAAACTGACCAAATCGTAAGCTGGGGGATAGAGAACCCAAGCAGCTGATTCAATATTCAAGGTGTGGTGGCAAGCACCATCAGCGAAGCCGTAGAAAGTCATTTGCTCTGCATGACCAAAACATGGTATAAACAGATACGAACACCAAAATCAAAACCATATTGAAAATAATTAAGCACACTAAAAGTCAAGTAATATACATATATACAAGGTACTATACAAGAAATATCTAGGCATAGTACCTCTTCAGGTACAACCCATTGTGAGGTTGTCCTAAGGGGATTCCCTCATGATTGAACAGGAAGATAGTGACAGTCTTACCATCCTCTGCATATGTAGGCATGGCCTCATACCATTTTGTAAAATAATCAATGGCTACGATGATGGAACCATGCCCCCTAGCTGAGGTAGGATTACAATGCATGTAATCAATCCCCCATTTGGCAAAAGGGCCAACGATAATGACGGGGTATAACAGAGCAGGGTGGGTGTGCTTTTTCGGATAAAAATGTTGATAGGGTGGGCATTTCTTAATAGCCATGTGACAATATTTAAAGACTGAAGGCCAGAAATAGCCAGTGCAGAAGATTTTCTAGGCTGTAGCCATCCCAGATAAATGAACACCACATTCTCCAGAGTGGTAATCATTCAAAACTTGTTCAGCTTGCTCGTGGGTAAGGCATCACCAGAGAACGAAATCGATACCATGTCTATACAAAGTGTCATTCAAGATGAGGTAGTATTTTGCATGGTGATGGATATAGCGACGATCGTCACGGGAGAGAGTAGGATGAAATATTTGTGTTTGGATATAAATGAGCAAATATCCATACCATGGGTCAGTAGTGCTTATCAGGAACAAGAATTCATTCTAGAATGAATCACTGGGATCAGATTCCGTCGAAGCATAGGGAAGATCACACATAAGCTCAGAAAAGACTAAGGATTTATTTAATGTAGCTTTGGCAAATTCCAGATCAAACTCTTGAAGGATGACTATCCATAGAGAATACTTTCCCTCGAGCACCTGACGAGTTAGGATGTAATACATAGGGTTCTGGTGTGCCATTACAGTGGTTGTGCGAAGCAAAATGTAGTGATGAAATTTATAAACAATAATGATCGTGGCCAATGATAATTTCTCCACATGTGAATATCAAGTTTCGGAATCCATGAGATTCTTACTAGCATAGTATATCATGTGCTCCTGACCGTCGGGATTCTCCTGCACCAAAACCATAGCGATGGTAGTAGTGGAGGCAACAATGTATAAGAGAAAATCCTTTGAATAATCTGGGGGGTGTATCATGGGTTAATGAGTCAGAGCATGTTTGAGATTATCAAAGGCTCACTGGGCTTGGTCATCCCAAAATAACGGAGTGTCCTTCTTAAGGAGACACATATAACCGTGTGTTTTCTCTGCAAAATTGCACATGAAACGGTGGAGGAAGTTTGTCTTCCCTTGAAAATTTTGGAGTTCTAGAATGTTGGTTGGGGATGGTAGGGCTAGAATAGTGGCAATTTTCAATGGATCTATCTGGATGCCATCCTTAGAAACCACAAAACCTAACAGGCGTCCCATCTCAATGCAAAAAACACATTTATGAGGATTGAGCTGTATGTTATAATGACGACATCTTAGGAAAATGTCTTTAAGATGACCAGGGTGGTCCTCCCGTCGCTGTGAATGAGATGGGAGGTTGTCAAGGTACGATTCTACAATATGTTTTATATTGTGAAACACATAGGACATAGCATGCTGGAAAGTGGCTCCAGTATTTTTCAGGCCAAATGGTAACTTCCTGTATGCAAAGGTTCCCCATGGGAAAATAAATGTTGTCTTATGATGATCGGTGGGTAAAATATCAATTTGATTATAACTTGAAAATCCATCCATAAATGAGAAGATGACACTTTCAGCACAGTTGTTGATAATCTGATCGATATGCGAAGTGGGAAAGTTGTCTTTGGGGCAATCTTTGTTCAAATCTCTGAAATTGAGGTAGACTCTAATCGTGCCTTGATTTTTATTGGCAGGGACAACTTTCGATACCCATTCCGTCAGGGGTACGGGATAAATAAACCCTTCTTTTAGGAGTTTTTCTATTTCAGCTTTGATAGCTGTGGCTTTCTGTGGATGGACTTGTCTCAGTTTTTGCTTGATGGGTTTTGCAGTGGGATAGGTTTTTATTTTGTGAACCATAATGGATGGGTCTATCCCTGGCATTTCTTCATAGGACCAGGCAAAAACATCTCGAAATTCTTTAAAAAGTGCTCGGTATGCTTCAAATTCTTCTGCTGAGCAGTTCTGCCCAATATGAACATGCTCAAGGGTGCCAGGCTTGGCTGATATGTCAATGGGATTTGTTTGAGTAATTTTGCATAGGTTTCCTTCAGAATCCATGTTCTGCAACAATATAGGAGTTTGAGGTGTTTTGACAATATCAGTAGAAAAAAGGGATGCAAAATCATGGTCTACCGAACTGGTATTGGGGAGGAACGAGGATCTATGATGATGATCCTCCCATATAGGCTCATTCATACTCATGATCTCCATAATGGACTCATTGGAAGGAAAAGTCTGGGAGAGATAATCCAGAATAGGAAGAGAGGGTTCTAACCAATAGGGCATGTGGTAAGGGTCTGAAGCCACCAGATGAAGATCATTAGTGTGGTCATCGAAAAAGGTTTGGATAACATTGTACATTGCTTCATGTAGATTCAACAAGGTGGAATCAATAATTTTTTTTCCCTTTGGATCATAATCAAACAATGAAATCATATTTACCATCGCTGTGTCTGTGTTAGGAGGATTTGAGGGAAAAATCCCCATAAGGGAAGAATCCTTCAGCATGCCTACCCCAATTGACTGGTAAGGAGGAGGGGACTGGCCTAACATAGGGTTGTTATTAGCTGTAGGGGTGGTAATATCTGGCATATAGAAATCGAGCTGGTCAATGGTTACAATCCTCCCCAGATGTAGAAATTCGTCAGTTTGAAATACCGTCGAAGCGACAAAAGTCATGGCATAAAACCAATTTCTTCCTAATAGGAGGTTGTAATCTAACGGGGCATCTACTACTTCCACTTGAATAGAAAATTTTTTACCCCCAAGCTCAACTGAAAGGGATGGTATGAGACCATGGGGCTGGAAACCTCGTCCATCAAAGGATTTCAGTGTCGTTGGTGATGTTACAAGTTCGGGAGAGCCAATAGCTTTCCAATAAGACAGGGACAAAACTGAAGTTGAATCTCCTTCATCTAAGACAGTTCTAAAGACCTTCTTTTCAACTACTTTCGTTATGATTTGTAAAGTGATTTTGTGAGGTAGTCTAGACTTATAGTTTTTGACATTGAAATGAATCAAATTAGTGTTGTCCGGGTCTAAAGATCCTAACCCGGTTAATAAGTTTTTTCGTTGTGTAGGACAACTTTGGAGTACTTCCAAGGTAGACATTGCACATGGTGGCTGAGAAAGATATTCAACTACATTATAAAATTGGGTAGCTCAGGCATTAGGGTTAAAAATAGCCTTCCTAAGAGTACTCTTGGGTGGATGCAAAACCATGTCAAGATTAGGTTTATCGATGGTTAGGGGACCAGTAGACGAGGACTCAGGAGAACCAGTAGAGGGAGCTTTTCCTGAAGAAGAATTGTCTTCTTTATTGTCTATGGGTTTGTCATAACTCTGACTTCGAGTTTGCAAACTAATAGTGTCCGAGGACATCATGCGAATTTTCTTTGAAGAACTAGCAATTCCCTGATTAGACATTTGGTCTATCAGCTATTGTTGAGAGGGAAAGGATCCGTGAGAACTGTTGTTGTGGGATTAGTTTTTAGAAATTGAGTGATTTCTTCATGACGAGGAATCTCTTTCGTGAAGTGGTCACCTCCACATAGCAGACATGGATATTTCTCTTTTATTTTCCATTTATCATTCACGTTGATGGTTGGTTTTGGATTCTCTTGCTGGTTTCTAGGTTTTTTGTTTTTATATTTACCTTTCTTTTTATTATTACGGGGCGTTTGTGTACTCTGAATGGAATTTACCTCGGTGGAAACCTTAGGAGTTGAAGGAGTAGGGGTGGAAGTTTGGGGTTGCTTGGAAAATTTTGTTGTTGGCAGGGACTGGATTGAACCAACAATCCCATCAACAGGGGTTTTTGCTGGTGGCTTAGCAGGATCGATGCTTAGTCGAGGAGCTTGATGGATCAAGTCATACAATGTTCCAGACTGGGAATAGACCAAGTCTAGATATTGGGCTCGACTAATGGCTTGCTCTTCGGTAACGACACCGCCAATAGCCACATCTTGGGCGATTGGAGACAACAAATATTTAGTAAACCAATCAGCTAACAAGTGATCCGGGATAGGAGCGTTAATAAGTCTTCTCCGCATTCTCCACTCATGGATATGATATGATATGTGGGTGGAGGTGTTCGGATGTAGATAAGTTAAGAGATCTGTACCCATTTCATACTGTAGTAGGAAGATGAAAGTGTGTAAGAAAGATAGTTACCAAAGAACCAAAATCCACAAATGAATGTTGCGGAAGTTCAATGTACCATTTCATGGCAGTACCGGTCAAAGTTCACTGGAAGAGTCTTAAACGAACTGAATCATCCATTATGGAGTTCAAAGAACACCACAAATGGAATGCCATGAAATAGTTTTTTGGATAATCTCCCTGCTTCCCATTGAAATTTGGGATGTCTTATGGTAACTTTACCGGAATGGGAGGCCATGAGGGGTTATGTCGAATGAGGTCATTAATCAACTTGGACAAATCAGGCAAGTCCAAAGTTGCTAGGAAAGGTAACTGGCGATTAGGTTGCACATATTGGTAGTGTTGATATGGCATATAAGTACCAGTAGTACCATAAGTAGACTGATAGATAGGTTGTTGTGATGAATAACCATTGGAAGATCCACCTGCGGGGGGTTGATTTATGGGATCAGGACCGTTAGGACCACCGAAGCCTCCAAGAGGAGGACCACCAGGACTGTTGGGACCACCAGAACCACCTGGGCCACCAGGAGGAGGACCACCTAACCCTTCACAACCCCTAGGAGGTAAACCTCTAGAGCCTCCAGAACCACTAGGAGGAGGGCCACTAGACCCTCCAGGACCATTAGGAAGGAAGCCACCAGGCCCCCCAGGACCACCAAGACCGTTAGGACCATAAGGAGGAAATCTACCAAGCCGTCCAGGACCATTAGGACCCCAGAGGGAGGATTTCCATAAGGTGGTCCTTCGACACCCCCCGCAGTATGTATAGGTATCCCTCCCATAGCTGGCATGTAGGACCAGTTAGGTTGCCCCCATGGAGTGAAAGTATTACTAGGATATGGAATTCTAGAATAAGGCATTCCTATGGGAGTGGGTTGGTAATTGATATTTCCTACAGGTACTTGATTTGCTGTGTAACCATACCCCCAAGCGGTTTTATTGGTTACATGTTGTTCTCCCAAGGGATGATCTGAACTAGATGGGGGGTTGACCACATTCGTATGGGTAGGAGGGACATAGAATGTAGATTGCTCTATACTAGAGGTATGTCCATGAATAGCTATAATTCTAGTGACAGGTAACATAGGTCGTGCCAGGGGTTTCCCCTTGGCACTAGAAGGTATTGATGAAACATGAATTGAATGTTGTTCCCCAGGTACAGAAAACTTGGGAGGATTTGGAAAAGACATAATATGGGAGGTGGTGGGGTTGGTAGTTTGAATTGGATTATGTGGAGTCACAGCACAATCTAGAATAGGTTCAATGGGTTTCATAGAATTAGAAAGTGAGCGATATCCCACAGGCCAAGGGTCTGGATTACGAGGAAAAATTGGTGAGCGAGGTGGTGGTGTACCCAATATGTTATCTATTTTCTTCTCGAGTTCTCTTGCACAGAGAATAGCTGCCTGGTATTTTCTACGTTCTTCTTCATTTGGTGAAATATATTTAGAAGAGGTTGAACAGGTGCCAAATGAAGCAATGGCCTGTCCCATAGAGGTATCCCAAACTGGAGCATTGGGACCATAATCTGGATGGGTAGTATCATCAACAAGGCCTTCTATGGGAGAATGGAAAAAAATATTACCCCTAGAAGGTTTTTGAACCAAGGGAGGACTGTGAAAAGGATATGGATCTCCGCTTTCTACAACCACATTTTCTCCCACTTGGGAGTTGGTAGCAGCTCCTTAGTCGATAGCTTCCATAGGATTTTCTCCTGAAATAGGAATAAAATTAGGTGGCAAGCCCTGTACTCTTCTGGAATATCTTAATTCATCCAGTTTGTATAGTTCCTATCTAACTTAGGGTCTCAAAACTAGAAAACACACCAAAAATTTCCCTACTCAAGCTATAGGCCAAACAAGCAAACTTAAATGACAGGAGGAGCTCAGATAGTTCGGTCTCTCACCAGGATTGTCAAGAAGGTGCCACTCATGATATACCACAAGGGTACGTGCGTAGTAATCTCCCCAAATTCTTATTTTGGTGTATGGCTCCAAGCAAGATGACCAAAGGGATTTTTTTAGATAGATAAGGTATCCTAGTGGGGTCTCCTAATATACGCAACGGTAAGTGGGAGCTCAAATCGATAGTAGTGTTGTCTAATGCACAACCGTTCACAAGGGGCCTTCCTATATACAATTGAGTACATGAAGTACCTTTTTATATACCTCAAGGGCTCGTGAAAGGCCGTTCAATATACTGGCGATACGTGGAAGAATCGCGTGAGTCCCGGGATGTAGTGCGGATGAGTAACGACAGCTCCTATGCTTAGCAATGCCCAAACACGTCTCTAGCCTATCACTCAAATTTCTATGTAAATTTTAATCCTATAACTACCATTAATTTTAAAGTGGACAGTTAGGTGAATGCATGGAATTTTGACAGAGAAAGTAAAACCATGCAGATATGTAGATGCAAATATTTCGCTTTACCGTTCAAGGTATGCCTACTTACGGGAGGGAGAGAGAGTATTTTCTTTTCATTTTGAAAACCAAAAATTCCCAAACAACTACTTTGAACAAATCAAATCCAAATACAAGCAACACATTCCAAACTCATTTTTCTTTTTGAAAGCAATCAAATGGGTAAGAGTCTCTTTTCCTAAAAGAAAAACAAAAAGCACTCTACATGCATATGCAATCTATTTTTTCAATTTTTCTTTTAAACATAGCTAGATCTAACTTAAAAATACACTATTTTTTCTTTTGATGAGATAGTACTAATGCAAGAGAGACAAAATAACAAAGGGAACCTGAAAGCTTGTGAGGCTAATCAGAGATCCAGTGCCTTACGCTCAGTAATAATAATGACCTAATCTCAATCAAAAAAATTTCTTTTTAAAAGAAAAAAGGAGTCCTTTATGGAAAAAATGAAATTAAGATGATAAGAAAGTGGTTTTTCTTTCAGTCTTTATAAATGAAATGAAAAGAGATCTAACTGAAACCTAAGATTTTCAAAAATTCCTTTCAAAATCACAACCAACAAGCATGAAAGAAAACGAATAATCAACAATACTAATCTAGCTCTTGAACTCTTTCAATAAAACTAATTTTACCACAAAAATTTCAACCATGAGCATTTAGATTCAATTAAGAAAGCCTGACAGTGCAGGGATGAAAGCAAGCAAACTCTACTTTTTGCCAAAAAAAAGAATGACAAAAAACTAGTTCTGGAACAAGGCCTACTTGGCACCAGGCTGGAGGGGTCTTAGATAGAGTGGTTCTGGATGAGCACTACTTCTGGCTAATGAGGTTCAGGCAGTGGCACTGCTTATGGCTAAAGGAGTTCAGGCTGTGGCACCGCGTATTCCCGACAACACATGTGCGGTTCCTTGAATAAATCCAAAACACAAGGAGAACAAGAATTCAAGTTAAAAATTGATCAAATCAAGGTAAAGACTAATGAATTGATAGTAAAACAGAGCATATAAGGTCGAAATAGTTCAGATCTGAATAGATCTAAAAGTTTTAAACCAAAATTCACTAAGTCAGATGGCAGATCTGACTGAAGAGAGTTATAGACTGGAGCTTGGATTCAGACAAGTGTTCAAGGATTGAGGAATATCATATCAACTGAAATTTGCTTTGTTCCCCAGCGGAGTCAGCATATTTGTAGTCAGGAATATTGCACCTTCTGCCGACAAAAGCTGTTCCTCTAGTCTGAACAGTTTAGATCCAAAACAAATGAGTGAACGACAAAGGATGAAGACCTTCCTTGAATTTTGTAAACACCTGGAATAATGCTTTGATGATGAACATGTGTACCTACAGAACATGTCAAACAAACAAGAACATCAAAGCTACCAGAAAATTATTCACACATCCATACTAGTGACTAAGGAATCTAGTAACATATACATGCGAGATCAGTACAATAGATATGTGGGACGAAAATCAGCTTTGCATTAAGAAATGAATGAAGAAGATTACAACCATTGCCTTAGTGTTGACAAACTCCTCCACAAGAAAAACAGCTAATCCCTGATAGCTCCAACTTGCTCTCTTGTGCTCTCTTGTGTTCTCTCTCTCAACTATAGATATGAGCTTGTATTTATAAGGCTCAATGGATAGGGATAATTGAGAGAATTGTGGGTGAGGTGGCTCTAAGATCCTAGCAAGAGGGATCTCGACTCCAACTAACCCATATTGATAGGGATAAGGGAGGACATGGGGCTCAAGTTGATGTAGAAGCCTCGAGAAACTTCTCTTTTTCCATTTTTACCAAGGGTACCACTTTTCTTCCCTTATGAAAGAGCGGTTTAGGTGAGAACCACTCCAAGAACATGGTATATATGCGGTGGCACCGCTTTTCTATAACAGGACTCAGGCGGTGCTGAACAAGGTATCGCTCATCAGCTAAAGGGAAAGGGCGGTGCTAGGCTTTTTCATGTAGAATTCACAACTAGAGCAAGTTCCACTCCAAGTTTTGGGATTTAGGGAAAACATAGGGGTTAAGGATATGATCACATGTTGGTGACAAGATTTGGGTATAACATGGATACTTTTCTAATTCTTGATCTTAATATATTTCCAAACAAGGGTAAATCTTCCAATCCTATATCTGGAACTTTCTCATCTTGGAGAATATGATAAATATTCCCCCACTTGAATTCAGATTTAGCCCCAGTGATTGATTTAGTGTCCTCATATATTATTTCCACTTGAGGTGTTATTTCTACCTTTGATTCTTCATCTACAACTTTGGATTTCTTCTTGCCTTTCTTAGGCTTTGTATCAGATATAGACTGAGCCTATAGCAAACAAAAAAAAACATGTCTTAGCGTCCCTACTGTTAGAAACCACATGCATTCGTGTCTATGAGAAAACTGAATAACTCTGTAGCATCCATTATTTGGTTGAAAAATAATTTCTTCATAGAACAAGATTAACTAGTATATCATTTACCATATCATCTTTACCCATTGGAAACAACTTTGCACCGTAAAACTCACAAACCACCAAAAAGACAAACCTAATGCAAGGTCAAAACCGGGAGAAAAACCCTGCCTCAAATGCAAGCTCTATCTGATGCACCAAAAGCTTAAACCTAGGTCATCCATCGCTCTAAAGTAGAGTACCAAGTATTATCCAAAATGACATATGACCTCTTCTCCGAGATTTATGGTCTACGAAAAAACAATATGGGGATACCATGGTGACGGCAACCGTGTCCAACACCTCTCAATGTGAAACCTAGATTTACAAACGAAAGGAAACATAGATTCATGGCGCAAGGCTTCGCAAAACCTATCACCGCATTTAAACATGAAACAGGTAAGAAATGGCAGGCAAAGAACTCAGGCGAACTTGGATTCATCATTATGCACCCAGGTTTGTGAGCAATCCATGTCTGAAACAGACTGAGTAATGTGAGGCAAGAATAGGATGGGGTTAGGTGGAACCCATGACTACTTGCAGAGTAGATATGAGAAAAAAATGGCATTGGGATGACTATCACTAGACCTTTGGGAGACTGAGTGATGTTCTTGAACCACAGTGAAAAAAAAAACCCTAGTCTTGCACAATGAAACCAAAACGTACCAATTTATCCAAAACATAAAAGGTCAACAAAAAAACCAATCCACCAACCAATCAAAAGATCATGATGCAGATGAGATCCTACTTGGCAAGAAGAAAATGGAGGCAGGTGACAGCTCAGGATGTAATGTTCCTTCAGTTCCAAATGGCACAATCCAGTAGGCATGCGTTCAAAAAAATCATAAATATGGGATGCAATTCACCGTAGAAATCGTAACAGAACATAGTGGGAAACTCCCCCGCGACTGACTTATATAAAAAACCAACAAGATGCATTAAGTGCGGTTGATGGGAAAATTTGTTAGATTTTTATAATTCAAGATAACATTATCTTAGGATCTTCTCTGAGAGAATAAAATGCACAACAATAAACACAAGAGATAAGAGACACAAAGAATTTTCCTCGGGGAAACCATAAAGGAGAAAAACCCGCAACTTCCTTAGAGATAGAATGAGCACCAATGGCAGCAGTAAAACCTAAAAAAAAAAAAGATGATCTCCACAGCTTGTTCTCTCTCTCACTCATGCGCCACAATGAGTGAGTGTGTGTGTGATAAATAAATAGGCTCACTCTCTATTTATATTCTTTCGTTCACTTAATGTCCACTCCAACAAGTCGGCCTCACTTAACAATTACTTACCAGGGTCGACATCTCTAGGAGAGTCTAATAACCCTAGTGCCCCACAACTGTGGGGAATTTACCCTCCGATCAACAAGGAGGGATAACCTTAACTCAATTGTGGGGACTATTGCCCCAACTTACAATGGAGGGTTAACCTCAATGAATTTACATGACTTGTTTACATTATAGATACTTCCTGATAGGAACATCGGGGTATAATACATAAGATATACAATTGAATACATTCCAAAGTTACAAATACATCAACACTCCCTCTTAACTAGGAAGGTATTCTCTCGACCCAATTTATCAGCACAAGTCTTCTTCTCTGTATCATCTGGATCATCATCAAGTTATCTTCATCAAGTCTGGATCATCACCTAATTTGGAGCATCACTGGATCATCACTTGATATGGAGCATCACTAGATCATCATCAAGTCTTGATCATCACTTGATCTGGAGCATCACTGGATCATCATCAAGTCTCAATCCTCACTTGATCTGGATCATCACTGGATCATCATCAAGCCTGGATCATTACTTGATCTAGATCATCACTGCTGGATCATCACTGGGTCACTCATCACTGGTGCTATCTCAATTCTACTCGTCACAGGAAGTTCTACAGAGCCAACCCTTTTTCATGCTAGTTGTAGGCCTAGCCTTCATGTAGGTATTCATCGTCTTGAACACTTATATCTGACCATGGAATGAACCATGTTAGAAAGGCACACCCAACACTTACATCTGACCATGGGAGGAACACATCTAAGAACCATGTCAGAAAGGCATGCCTAGCACTCACATCTGACCATGGGAGGAACACATCCAAAACCCATGTTAGATAGGACCAGTACTCACATTCGACCTCAACTTGTCAGAAAGGCTATGCACTTACATCTGACCTCATCTTTTCAGAAAGGAACTGCAATTACATCCAATCTCATCTTGTCAGAAATGTGCTACACTTACGTCCGACCTCATCTTGTCAGAAAGGCTCTGCACTTACATCCGAACTCATCTTGTCAGAAAGGCGCTGCACTTACATCCGATCATGTGGGAACAAATCCCACAATCACATCAAAATGTGATCCGGATTTATGCAGGAATGCAACAAAATACACAAATAACCATGGAAACAAAAATGCAGCAGAAATAACACTTCATTTCATCAATCAATAACTGAAACTCGTTTATCTTTGAGAAGAGATGTGGCGGCTACATGCCTTTGAAATTTGTGTTAAAATGAGGCTCAAAGGCCTATATATTATTGAGACACAATGAAAACCCTACACATCCAAAAACCTAACCCTAGGAGGTGAAACGCCTTAATGTGGGCCCCGTTGGGTAACTTGGTACATCAATTTCCCGAGGTCGTAACTTTAGCATACTACCTCCGTTTGATGTGAATGATACATCATTAGAAATATCTATTTAAGGAATGAATCCATAAATGGAAAGTATTAGGACCGAAATGGACTCATAATTTCCCAACCATTCGATGCCAAAAAAACGTTGTTTAGGGCCTCAAAACGGCTCCAGAAGTTTAGGACCCGAAAACTGCCAAAAATAGTAAATTGTGCTACAATTAAGGAAACTAGAAAACTAAAAGAAACAATGGTGGGGGTCAAAGAGGAATAGGTGGGTGGCCACCAATATCCTCCTGGATCATTCCTCCCCCCTTAGGAAGCAATGGTCCCCATTGCATTGAGTTCCTCCATGAGATGAGGAAACTTCTGTTAAACTTGGTCCTTGGTAAGCCACTTTCCTTGGTGAAGGAGTTGGCCTGCTTTGACAACTCGATATAGCTAGATCTTCTGTTAGCGGGTGTTATTGATCTGTGTGTCCATAATCCACTCAGTTGTGGCTTATTCCATGCAGTCAGGGTTTAACTCTGTTGGTGTGAGTTGTTTTGCCACGTCTGATGTGTCCAGTAGAGGTGGAAAGTAGGGCCGAAGGCGGTCCACATTGAACACAGGGTGTAGACCAAGGAATGGTGGAATACCGAGCTCGAAGGCATTGTCCCCAATAGCCTTGGTGAGGTGTATGGCCCATATTGGAGCGGGCGAAGCTTGCGGTGGGGTCTAGCGAGGTGCTCCTTCTGCAAATGTAGCGACACTTTGTCGCCCACCTGGAAGTTGTGTTGCACTCGATGTTGATCATGTCGTTTCTTGTAGTTAGCATTGGATCTATCCAATATGTCATGAAATTGTTAGTGAATGTGCTAAATGCACTCAATGAATCTGTTTGCCTTGGAAACTTCAGATTGGATATGAGCTGAATCAGCCTGAGTAGCTGAAAATCGCATGGCTATGTCAATGGGACATAGTGGCTGGACTCCCAAGCCCACCTGAAAGGGGCTGTGGTTGGATGAGTTGTGGAGGGCTTGGTTATAGCTGTGTTGTACATAGGGGAGGCTCTCATCCCATGTGCATGGATGCTTTGAGTTGTACATGCGCAAAATGTGTACGATCATCCTATTGATGACCTCTGTTTGGCCATCAGTCTGGGGATGGAAAGCTGTGGAATTTGTGAGCTTGGTGTCTAGCATCGACCATAGGCTAGACCAGAATTTACTAAGGAACCTGCTGTCCCAGTCTAAGATTATAGACTATGGGATCCCGAAGTGTACCCACACTCGTTCAAAGAAGAGTTTAGCAGTGGATTTTGTTGTGATATTCTTCTTGCAGGCCGTTATTATGGCCATCTTTGAGAATCTGTCAACGACCACAAACACACAGTCATTGCCATGCTTAGTAGAAGGAAGGCCTGACATGTAATCCATGGAGATGGATTCCCAAGGTCGACTAGGGGTAGGCAACAGAGTATAGAGGCCTTGCTTCTTGATGGATGGTTTGGCAATGGAGCAGGCAGTGCAGGATCGAATGTACTTCTCGACGTCTTGTCGAAGGTTCGACCAATAGAAATAATTCTATAGTACTGCCACTATTTTCTCGACCCTGAAATGTCCAGTGACCCGACTGTAGTGCACTTCCCAAATCATCTTGGCATGCTTGCTTGAAGGAACACAAAGGTGTCCCATGTGACACAGTAGTACATCTTGGAGGTGAAATTTTGGAACTTGGTTTCCCTCCAAGAGTGTCTGTTATGTGTGGCTAAATTATGGATCGCTCTTGTAGAGAAGCGGCCAATCAGAAGTCTCGTGCCCACAAGAGTTGAGCACGGTCATTATCACCACGGTCGGTGGTTGGCTGGGGCAGTCTGCAACATTATTGGTGCTTCCCTTCTTATACTTGATGTTCAAATGAAACTGTTGTAGATATGTGGACCACTTTTGATGGTGATCGTTCTATAAATTCCCTTGTGTATGCATGAACTATAGGGGTCGGTGGTCTATGTGGATGATTGTTTCCTTCCCCAAAATGTAATGCTTCCACTGTCGGCAAGCCTATACAATGGAATACATCTCTTTGCATAAGTGGGATATTTCTGGACTGTGTCTCACTGTGATATGCCATTGAATTCCCTTGTTGAGTAAGGACTGCCCCAATAGCATAGTCAGAGGCATCTGTCTCGATCTCAAATGCTTGTTGCAAGTCTAGTAATGTGAGCATTGGGGCACAGCAGAGGCAATGTTTCAATTCTGTAAACGCCTTCTGCTGAGTTTTCGAATAAAAGAATTTTGTTTTCACTCCTCCCTTGGTGACTTGACTCAAGGGCCAAGTGATATGAAAGAATCCCAACACGAACCTGCGGTAGAAATTAGCAAGGCCTAGAAAGCTGCAAAGCTCTGTTAAAGTAGTTGGGGCTGGCCAATCCCGAATGACCTAGATCTTGGTTGGATCCACATGTACCCCATAGTCATCAATAATGTATCCTAGATACTGAACCTGGGTCATGCCAAAAATGCACTTGTCCAAATTGGCACACAACTTGTGCTGTCGCAATGTTTGGAGGACCTGTTGGATGTGGTGGAGGTGCTCTTCCCAAGTTTGGCTGAAGATCAGGATGTCATCCAAGTACACTACTACAAATTAGTTGGTGAATGGCTGTAATATGTCATCCATCAGTCTCATGAAGGTTGCAGGAGCATTCTTCAGCCCGAAATGCATGACCAACCATTAGAAAAGGACCTCCTTCGCTTTGAAGGCAGTCTTCCACACATTGGTCGGTTTGATCGGTACCTGGTGATACCCAGAATTTAAGTCGATCTTAATAAAATATTTTGCCCCTTTAAGCTGGTCCAGGAGGTCATCAATACATGGGATTGGGTACCTATTCTGGACAGTTATATTTTTCAGCGCCCGATAGTAAATATAGAGTCTCCAAGTCCCATCCTTCTTTTGTACCAACATGATCGGGCTCCCACAGGGTGATGAGCTTGGCTAGATGTGACCCTTTTGCAGCAGGTCCTAAATTTGCCTCTTGATTTCATCATTCTCCAGAATAGAGCAGCGATAGATTGGTCCACTAGGCAATGACGCACCTGGGTTTAGATCAATGGGGTGCTTGACCTGACAGTGGAGAGGCACCCCGGTGGGTGAGGTGAATATGTCTCGGTACTCCTCCATGACCTTGTCCATTTGTTGTTGTTGTGTGGAGGGGCCCTATCTGGAGGTTGTGGCCACGATGTTATTCTTTCCCTGAGGGAAGATCATCAAGAAAACAAAATTTCGAGTTTTGGAAATGAGCTTACTGCATTGTTTTGTAGTAACCAAAGAGATAGTGGCAGGGGGTGGTACCTCTGGTATCCTATACAAATTATTTCCCAATGTAATAATAACAGCGCGAGGCTGGGACTCATACATAACATGTCTCTTCCATAAGTATGGTTGACCTAATAATACATCACAAACATCAAGAGGAGCAATATCACATAATACCTCATTGGTGAAGGGCTTGATGCTGTAGGGAAGATGACACTATTGGCTGACACAGAGATCTCATCCTTGGTGAAGCCACCTGATGGTGTACAACTGCGGGTGTGCTGTGGTCAACAAACCCAACCGCTTCACGATATCGATTGAAATTAGGTTCTTTTGGCTCCCACTATCGACAATGAACTGTAGAGAGGAACCCTTTACCCACATCTAGGAGTGGAAAAGATGCTCCTCCTCCTCCGAATATTATGGTTCTTCCTTTTGGATCTTCATGGTGGCAATGGTGGTGTTGGGCTTTGCATCGATAATATTCTTCCCTCTGTCGTTCCCCTTCTTGAGTTCTGATTCAGTGTTAGAGTATGCATCTGATTCAGAAGCCTTTATCTCGGCCACCAGTGACTGCTTAGCTCGACACTCACTTGTGTTGTGAGTGGGGCTCTTATGGAACTCACACCACTTTCCTGCTTCCTTCTTCGGCTTTGCAGTGTTTCTCTTTGCTTGCAGCTTTGGAAAGTTTTCTTGAGTCGCCATGCCTTGGCTATGTCCTTGGTTCTGCAGTTTGGGGGCACCTTTCCCTTGCTTCTGATTCGCAGATCCAAAGTCTCACTTTTTTTGTTTGAATTTTTGCTCAATTTTGGCAGCATACCGATATGCTGTACCAAGCGAGGAGATGTCTAGGAACTCCATTTCCTCCTGAATGTATCTGTGCAGAAAACTATGGTACTTCAGCACCAAATGTTTCTCTGAATCTTTGATACCCAACTTGGTGCATAGGGTATGTAATAGATTTGTCAGCTCATGTACATCTTGATCTCTTTGCTGCCGCAGCGTATTTCATTGGATGTACTTGTCCTCATAGTTCCCCATTGGATAATATTGTCCCTTTATGCCATCTTGGAAAAAATTCCAAGTGGGTATGACTAAGAACAGAGAGGGTTCCTCCTCATCCTTTCTCTCACAGTAGGTTTCCCACCAGTCCTTGACATGGGGGGCGACTTTGAGTTGAGAAAAATTAATCTTTTCCCAGTCAGAAAAGTCATGAACCTATAAATATCCTTCTAATAGATTAAACCATTTATCTATGGCATCTACATCTATTCGACCATCAAATATGGGAATGTCAAAGTTTACTTGTACCTTAAAAGGGGTTGCACCTCTGGAGTGGCTACTAGATGCAGATGTGCCGCCAGTGGGAAGTCGTTGAAGGATCTGGGTGAAGTTATCCATCATCGTGTTCCTTTTTTTTTAAAGGGCCTCCTCGAGCAACATTTTGTAGGATCTTCTGCACCCTCGTCTTTCTTTTCGTCCCCCATGGGTGGCCATTGGGATTTGCGAGGCTGATCTTGCAAAGATTCAACCAGATCGATCCCTAGCTCTTTATACCCCACCCTCGTTGGGGACATGCAAAGAAGGATCAAGAAGAGCATATTGATCCACTACTACATTTCAATCCAAAATTCGACGATGCGTGGATTTCTCTTTTTAAACTTACCAAAAACCACAAGGATACAATTTTTTTTTTGTAAATGTGGCCACAAGCGTCGGATAAGCAATGGCTATTCTCATAACCGTCGGTTAAGCGACGACACGTTAGTAAGCGTTGTTTAAGAGACGGAGCCACCGTCACATATCCAACGCTTAGGTTCATGATCTTTGATCGTAAATTTGAAATATGAAGCCCGGATTGCAGTTGAAACATGAATTGGGGCTGGAAATTTCAGGCTCGGGAGATTATTTGGTGCAACCTCTACTTGTAACTCATCATTGGACTTTACGCAGTGAAGATTCATAGGCCCCTACGATGGTGGCGTGGTTTAATTATGTGACATGGAGAGATAAACATTTTTTGTTTAAATAGAAATCACGTGCAATTCCCAAAACATATTATTATTTTTAACCAGAATCCAATCTTAACTTAATTTTAATATTTTCACAACATTTCCTTCCATGGATCTTGAAATGGATGTCTATAATAATATATCTTTAAAGTGGTTACCTCAATCACCCACCCCACCCTAGTTGAACAACTTTGAGCTTTTCTCAAATTGGAGACATGCCTTCGTGGGTAGGTGTTATTGGTCTTTATTTATTACCTAAAAATATTCAACCTAATTGAAGTTTAGGTGCCTTTTAGGGGGTGTTCAAGGATAATTTATTTATTAAAATATATGAAAATATCACATAAAATATAACATTGTGAAATCCCAAACTATGATATAATACAAATTGAGTATGTAACAACTGGGCACATGGTGATCTAATTTGTCTGCAATGTATCCATCATTAGAGTGAATTTCATTTAGTTTGAAAAGACGATTTCAACTTTGTGTGAGTGACAAACACAGAGGGAAGGGGGCGAGAGATCAGAAGAATTTCAGGGCGAAATGAGGTAAAACGATTTGATGGGAAGGCATACACAATAAAATTCCGACCTGGGTAATTCTAGCTTTTGATGTTTTGGATTAAATCTGATTGTATATGTTCTGGTACATATACATAAATGACAGCGACAGAGGGCCGGTAACGAGGGCACCTATTGTGGATCCGATTGCATTTCCAGCGGTGAAATGCTTATATGAAAGGTGGGTTTTTCTCAGAATGGTGATTAAAATTTCTCTTCTGATTGTTTAGCAAGTGGTAGGGTTTTGAATTTTGGAAAATAGGCCGGGCTTTTGGGAGATCTGGAGCTTTCTATAGTTAGTAAAGGCTTTTGACTTTGGCCGGCTATTGGATTTTGGGGCGTTTGGAGAAGAGGCGAGGAGAGATTTTGTATTTGTTAACAGAGAGATCGGTTGGTGCTGGATCCGCTTGGGATCAGATATTCCTTCCTATGCTGATTTGGATAGACAGATAGGGCAACTGTTGGAATGCAAATATTTATCCGAGGCTGAGGTAAAGAGTCTGTGTTAACACGCCAGGGAAATTATGGTGGAGGAATGGAATGTGTAGCCTATGAAGTGTCCTGTTACAGTGTGTGGAGACATCCATGGGCAGTTCCATGATTTGTTGGAGCTGTTCCGTATCGGTGGCAAGGCTCCTGACACTAATTATTTATTCATGGGGGACTATGTAGGTGAGTAGCTAGTTATGTTTGATTGGGTTTCATATGATTTATTGTCAAATGCTCTCTTAGGCCAGACGCACTTGAGTTTTTACCACAATGACAGAGCAGCTTTGTGCTATTTGAATTACTAGTAGACTAATGGTTATTGAAAATGCCTGTCTTTCAACATCTGAACTATTATTTCTCTGGACCAATCTGTCATAACATTTTCTTGCTTAGTTTATTGAGTAGATCGAGTTGGAGGTATTTCTTTTGTTTATAAATGCTATTTTGAAAGTTTGTCATTGTTGTGAACTTGTTAGTCCGTGATTTTAGGAATGCTTGTTGATGCCCCTGTTTCTTTCATGTTTGAATTATCTTGGTGTATCTTTTGCAAGGTTGCTAAATTGTTACATAATCTGTCTTTGATGTTAGACAATAGGTTTTGTATGGTGGGTAACAGGTGATTCTTATGGAAGTGTTAACAGTTAAATTCCTGTGATTTTTCTTATGTGCACAAAAATCACAATCACTCATGCATCGGTGTGCCTGGGAATGTGGATCTTGGGTTTCTGTTATAACTTATCTTAGGGAAGTCCAAGTATATACTTTTTCTTTCCTTTCGATG
>LPNX010077392.1:234909-269478 GCA_001517045.1 Pseudotsuga menziesii
ATGCCTTAATGTGGGCTTCGTTGGGTAACTTGGTACATCAATTTCCCAGGGTCGTAACTTTAGCATACTATCTCCGTTTGATGTGCATGGTACATTGTTAGAAATATCTGTTTAAGGAATACATCCATGAATAGAAAATATCAAGTCTTAAATGGGCTCATATTTTCCTGACAATTCGATTCCAAAAAAACATCGTTTAGGGCCTCAAAACGGCTTCGAAAGTTTAGGACCCAAAAACTGCCAAAAATAGTAAATTGTGCTACAATTAAGAAAACCGGAAAACTAAAGGAAACAATGGTGGGGGTCAAAGAGGAATAGGTGGTTGGACACCAATATCCTCTTGGCTCAGAATGGCTCTACACTGATCATGTGGGAACACAACCCACAATCACATCAGAATATCTCTGCACTGATCATGTGGTAACACAACCCACAGTCAC
This sequence comes from Pseudotsuga menziesii, assembly GCA_001517045.1. NCBI lineage: Eukaryota > Viridiplantae > Streptophyta > Pinopsida > Pinales > Pinaceae > Pseudotsuga > Pseudotsuga menziesii. The sequence goes on from LPNX010077392.1 coordinate 235,350, forward strand.
ATCAGAGCATCTCTGCACTTACATCTGATCATGTGAATCTCAGCCTTCCATAATGTTAGAAATTCCAACGGTCACATCAATTCCCTTTGGAGGAAACCTCGATCTGAAGAACACCAAGCTTCTCCCTGAAGTACTTAAACTTCACTCTGGCCATTTCTAGAATAGAATCACATCAGAGATGATTACGTCCAAGGATAACCTGTGAGCTTCGCCACGATCGATTACATCTGAGGACAACCTACAGGACCGTTTACGTCTTAGCCACCTACAAGCTTCGCCAGGATTTATGCTCAGAGAACTTGTCTCATCAGCTATGCTAGAAATCCCTTTTTCGAGAGATCTCGATCTAGATCATTGCTCCTTTTTGCATCATACAAAAATGCAAGTCAGATCAACCAAATCAAATAGTAGTTTTCAAAAGAAAATACTACCTCCCAAATAGCAAGTGGCAAAATCTTTTGCCTCAGCTGTACTCAGCACCATGTAGGACACCATCCAGCCAAACTAAGAGATCACACTTGATCCCATACTGAAGTAGCACCTCGAAGTGCTCTTCCTATCAATGGTATTTCCTGCCCAATACGAATCCACATAATCTTTTGATTCACCTCATACTTTAGCCCATAATCAACTGTACCCTTCAGGTACCTCACTGCATGTTTTTAAACCATCAGGTTAACATGTCTCAATATGTTCACATCAAAGCAAATATTTGGTCTCATATTTGTTAGGTAAATCATCTAACAATACATCATGGCATCAACCGACTATGATGAAGCAACACTCAACAGCTTCAGGTTTGATGCCATAGGTGTGGTCATGGCCTTGTAGTCCATCATCTTGAACCTCTTTAGCATCTCTACTGCATACTTACCTTGTCCACACCTCCATGCCTAGAATCTAGTGCATCATCCCCAAGTCATTTATCTCGAACTCGGCAACAAGTATTCTTCTTGCAAATTTAATGAGTTCCTCTTTTCTGTTAGGAAGAAGTCATCGACATATAACAGGAGCATCACTGGTCTTCCGCCTTCAACCTTGAAGCAAAGGTTGGAATCTTCTTTACTCTTAATAAATCCTAAAGTCATCAGTAATCTTTCCATCTTTTCGTACCATGTCGAACCTCATGATATTCTATAGTCACTCCCTCTGAAGCAGAGCATCATTCTTCCTCTGTCTTCTATACTCTATGCACTGAAACATTCTGTACCAGAGTGACAAGTAGCTTCCTCTGCTACTAATATTCTATGTATCCATCGAGGGTCACTGGATACCAAGATCCTCTATCTTTGAAAGCGTTCTTGCACCCATCTGTGAGCTTGTCATCCTCTATAGGCTTTCATCTTCAACCTTGTAGAAAAGGTTAAGATCTTCATCAAGATCCTCATGTATGTGGTATCCCATGGGTGGCTTCTGAGCTCATACAAGGATTTCTTTCATTTGCACACATGATTTTGCCTATCATGTGACTTCACATGCAGTGGCGGCAAATGTCTCTTCGTAGTAGATGCCTTCTTTTCGTGAGAAGCCTCGTGCTATGAATATTTCCTTGTATCCCACAATGTTTCCATCTACTGCATGATGGAACTATGAACTTCCCTTCATGTATCAATACTGCATCCTAGACATCATTCTTCTTGAACTGGTCTTCCCTCTCTCCTTGGTTACTTCTTGATAGATTGAAGGTTCTGCATCAATGATGTCGCTGCATTCGTCATATTATTCTTCATCTTGAACTGTCGTCACTTGTTCTTGGAACAAGTCTCATCCTTCTTTTCTTGTAGGCGATTATACGTGATCTTTCCTACAAGTCAAATGCATTTGTATGGTTAGAAACATTTCATAAGGGATATTCATAATGAAAAATTATTTTGCATCAATATATATGATTATGCAACTATTTTAGTCCATACAACATTCATCCATATCTCACAAAAACTTTCTAGATGCCTTCCATCTCTACCAGGACAACATTGAGATTGTGCACTAATCCAATATGTCAGCAAAGAGGTTTCATTCTAGATAAGTAGCAATGGAGAGTTGTATAGCACCATGAGATACTTACCCATTGCATGCATATTAGTATTATACTATCAATAATGAAAAAATTCTATCATGCATAATACATCAACTAAATATAAACAAATGCATAACAAAAACAATATCATGAAATGACAATTGAATTCTTATCTTTATTTGTTTCATGGGTAAACTCCTTCTTGATCCTTCCGCTTCATCATCTTCTTCATTCATGAATTCATCATTTCTTATCCAAATGCTCAAGATGGATAAGATATTCTTCAAGAATTGAGTCCTTCATATTCCTCATCGCTTGAGGGATCTTCTTTGGATGGTGAGAGCTTGATCTTCAGTTGCTCCCATCTTCTCTTCTCTTATTATGAGTCGAGCTTCTTCTTCTTCCAAGAGTCTACTGAAATTAATCACTTCCTTTTGGCACACATTCCTTGAATGAATGAACCCATAATCCTGGGAGGCCATTCAAGGTGGCTATCACCACTTCTGCATTATTCACTTCTTGTTTTACTGCTTCAATTTGTTCTTTGATTTGAGAGACCCTTGTAAAGTATGACTGTATGGTTTGTGCATTATGGATCTTCACATTCTTCAACTGGTTTGTCAAAGTAATATTCTAATTTATGTTCTTCCCTTAAAATATCTTGGTCAAGGAATCAAACATCTCTGTAGGTGTATTTAGGAAAGACACTTGTGGTATAAGGTGATCTGTGATTGAATCAGCAATGATCTTCTTGGCCTTGACCAAGTTCTTCTAGTGTAAGGATTTTATCCTCATCTACCTCTAGAACTAGAACCTCTCTACTTATTTAGGTGTCCAATTCATTTTCTTCAGAGAGATAATATACTTCCATGCTTGGAATTTGTCAACTTCACCAAGCTTATCATCACCTCAAATGAAACTAGTAAAAGATTAGATCTTACCGATTTGAGGTGTTCGTCCCGGTTCCGAAGCTGGCTGATCTAGGGTTTGTTAGAGAAACAAAAATTTTCAAAACTTGGAATATTTAATATCTTATTGGATAGAAAGATAGATATCTTCAAGGTGAGCTGTCCAATATACTCCTTTTCTGAAAACAGTGGAGAGAAACTCCCGGAACAGGAAGCCCTAGTTTTCCAATTTCTTTTGCAGAAATTCCTGATATTGTTTCTGTGATATATCTGAAATTAATCCTCCTCTATATCTACAAATTAGCACTATGGTAGAATATACTGTCTCTATTCCAACACCATAGGTTTAATCAGCATTGGTTTTACCAATTAGGACTTATGAGCATTTTCCCAAGGTGACCTGTTTCAGGACTGTTCAGCATAGCGAAGTTGTACGAACTTCCACGTGTCATTGTTTCATCTTATGGGTCTGAAACTTGGACCACAGAAATTAAAGTATGTGCCCTTTCTTGAAAATCTTCTTAAATTTCATTTGGACCTTTTTATCCTAAGATATAGCAATTCTCCCTAGGTGTCTTCTTTGGGGATGAATCCTAGGAGAGGGTGGAACCCTAACGTGGAGGAATCGTATCTCCTAAAATATAGAGAATATGAGGCTGAATGTTGGATACCATGTAAATCATGATTTTATATTTGTCCTGTGAAAGTTTTAGCTCCTGATCCTTCTCCAATCCTAAGATATAGTGAATGTACCAAAACTTATCTGTTTTAGTATTTTAGGGTTTTTCCAGCCCGGGGTCAAACTAGGGTTTGACTTTCCTAGAGTTTCAGCCAACCAAAAATCTCGACCCAGGTCTCTAAACTTTGATTTTTATGAGGAGATAAATCTTATGCCAGGCTCACTCAAAAATTCTTCTTCTATAAGAAGCCCTAATTTCCCGCACCAAAAAATGAAAATGGTCAGAATTGAATTCTGCTTTGACAGAAAGATGCGGCCTTCAATGGAGAGTCATCCTAGCATACATTTGCTGATGGATTATGGAGAGAGACCCAAAACATAAGAATCCCTAGATTCTATAGCTCCGCATTGCCTTCTTCTCAGGTTAGCTCTGATACCATGTTAGATTTTTATCATTCAAGATAGCATTATCTTAGGATCTTATCTGAGAGAATAACATGCATAGCAATAAACACAAGAGACAAGAGACACAAAGAATTTTCCTCAGGGAAACCATAAAGGAGAAAACCCCGCAACTTCCTCTGAGATAGAATGAGCACCAATGGCAGTAGTAAAACCTGAAAATAGAAAAGATGATCTCCACAGCTTGTTCTCCCTCTCATACTGAGAGAGCTTCTCCTCTCTCACTCATGCACCCCAATGAGTGAGTGTGTGTGTGATAAATAAAGAGGCTCACTCTCTATTTATATTCTTTCATTCACTTAATGTCCACTCCAACAAGTCGGCCTCACTTAACAATTACCTACCAGGGTCGACATCTCTAGGAGAGTCTAATAACCCTAGTGCCCCACAACTGTGGGGAATTTTCCCTCCGATAAACAAGGAGGGTTAACCTTAAATTAATTGTGGGGATAACTACCCTGACTTACAATGGAGGGTTAAACTCAATGAATTTACATGACTTGTTTACCTTACAGATACTTCCTGATAGGAACATCTGGGTATAATACATAAGATATACAAATGAATACATTCCGAAGTTACAAATACATCAACACTCCCTCTTAACTAGGAAGGTATTCTCTCGACACAATTTATCAACACAAGTCTTCGTTTCTTTATCATATGGATAATCATCAATTAATCTTCATCAAGTCTAGATCATCACCTGATCTAGAGCATCACTGGATCATCATCAAGTCTGGATCATCCCTTGATATGGAGCATCACTGGATCATCATCAAGTCTTGATCATCACTTGATTTGGAGCATCACTGGATCATCATCAAGTATGGATCCTCACTTGATCTGGAATTTCACTGGATCATCATCAAGTTTGGATCATCATTGCTGGATCATCACTGGGTCATCATCACTGGTGCTATCTCAATTCTACTCATCACAGGAAGTTCTACAGAGCCAACCATTTTTCATGCTGATTGTAGGCCTAGACTTCATGTAGGTCTTCATCATATTCAACACTTATATCTGACCATGGAATGAACCATGTCAGAAAGGCCTTCCCAGTACTTACATCTGACCATGGGAGGAACACATCCAAGAACCATGTTAGAAAGGCATGCCCAACACTCACATCTGACCATGGGAGGAACACATCCAAAACCCATGTCAGATAGGCCCAACACTCACATCCGACCTCAACTTGTCATAAAGGCTATGCAATTACATCCAACCTCATATTGTCAGAAAGGTGATGCACTTACATCCAACCTCATCTTGTCAGAAAGGCATTGCACTTACATCCAACCTCATCTTGTCAGAAAGGCTCTGCACTTACATCCGACCTCATCTTGTTAGAAAGGCACTGCACTTACATCCGATCATGTGGGAACACTTACCGCAATAACATCGAAATGGATTTGCACTGATCATGTGGGAACACAACCCATAATCACATCAGAATATCTCTGCACTGATCATGTGGTAACACAACCCACAGTCACATCAGAGCATCTCTGCACTTACATCTGATCATGTGAAGCTCAACCTTCCACCATGTCAGAAAGGCCAATGAACACATCAATTCCCTTTGGATGGAACCTCGGTATGGAGAACACCAAGCTTCTCCCTGGAGTACTCAAAATTCACTCTATCCATTTCTAGCATAGAATCACATTAGAGATGATTACGTCCAAGGATAACCTATGAGATTAGCCATGACCAATTACATTCGAGGACAACCTACAGGACCATTTACGTCTGAGCCACCTACGAGCTTCGCCAGGATTTATGCTCAGACAACCTGTCTCATCAACTATGATAGAAATCACTTTTTCGAGAGATCTCGATCTGGATCACTGCTCCTCTCTGCATCATACAAAAATGCAAGTCAGATCAACCAAATCAAATAGTAGTTTTCAAAAGAAACATACTACCTCCCAAATAGCAAGTGGAAACATCTTTTGCCTCAACTGTACTCAGCACCATGGAAAACTCCATCCTGCCAAACCAAGAGATCACACTTGATCCCATACTGAAGTAGCACCTTGAAGTGGTCTTCCTGTCAATGGAATTGCCTTCCCAATAGGAATCCAAATAATCTTTTGATTTGCCTCATACTTGAGCCCATAATCAACTGCACCCTTCAGGTACCTCGCTGCATGTTTTGCAACCATTAGGTGAACATGTCTCAATTTTTCACAACAAATCAAATATCTGGTCTTGTATTTTTCAGGTAAATCATCTAATAATACATCGTGGCATCAATGGAATCTGATGAAGCAACACTCAAAAACTTCAAGTTTGATGCCATAGGTGTGGTCATGGCCTTGCAATCCATCATCCTGAACCTCTTCAGGATCTCTATTGCATACTTCCCTTGTCCACACCTCCATGCCTAGAACGTAGTGCATCATCCCCAAGTCCTTTATCTTGAACTTGACAGGAAGTCTTATTCTTGCAAATTTAATGAGTTCCTCTTTTCTGTTAGGAAGAATTCATCGACATATAACAGGAGCATCACTGGTATTCTACCTTCAACCTTGAAGCAAAAGTTGGAATCTTCTTTACTCTCGGTAAAGCCTAGAGTCATCAGTAATCTGTCCATCCTGCCATACCATGTTGAACCTCAGGATCTTCTGTAGTCACTCCCTCTGTAGTGGATCATCATTCTTCCTCTATCTTTCATACTCTATGCACTGAAACATTTTGTACTGGAGTGACAAGTAGCTTCCTCTGCTACTAATATTCTATGTATCCATATACGGTCACTGGATACCAAGATCCTCTATCTTTGAAAGCATTCTTGCATCCATCTGTGAGCTTGTCATCCTCTATAGGATTTCATCTTCAACCTTGTAGCAAAGTTTAAGATCTTCATCAAGATCCTCATGTATGTGTTATCCCATGGGTGTATTCTGAGCTCGTACAAGGATTTCTTTCATTTACACACATGATTCTGCCTATCATGTGACTTCACTTGCAGTGGCTGCAAATGTCTCTTCGCAGTCTGTGCCTTCTTTTCATGAGAGGCCTCGTGCTACGAATCTTGCCTTGTATCCCACAATGTTTCCATCTACTGTATGATGGAACTACGAACTTCCCTTCATGTATTGATACCGCATCCTGGACATCAATATTCTTGAACTGGTCTTCCCTCTCTCCTTTTTTACTTCTTCATAGCTTAAAGGTTCTGCATCAATGATGTCACTGCATTTGTCATATTATTCTTCATCTTGAACTGTCCTCACTTGTTCTTCGGAACAAGTCTCATCCTTCTTTGCTTGTAGGCGATTATACGTGATCTTTCCTACAATTCAAATGCATTTGTATAGTTAGAAACATTTCATAAGGTATATTATCTAGATGCCTTCCATCTCTACCAGGACAACATTGAGATTGTGCACTAATCCAATATGTCAGCAAAGAGGTTTCATTCTAGATAAGTAGCAATGGAGAGTTGTATAGAACCATGAGATACTTACCCATTGCATGCATATTAGTAGTATACTGTCATTAATGCAAACATTCTATCATGCATCATACATCAACTGAATATAAACAAATGCATAACAAAAACAATATCATGAAATGACAATTGAATTCTTATCTTTATTTGTTTCATGGGTAGACTCCTTCTTGATCCTTCCGCTTCATCATCTTCTTCATTCATGACTTCATCATTTCTTATCCAAATGCTCAATATGGATAAGAGGTTCTTCAAGAATTGAGTCCTTCATATTTCTCATCACTTGAGGGATCTTCTTTGGATGGTGAGAGCTTGATCTTCAGTTGCTCCCATCTTCTCTTCTCTTATTATGACTCAAGCTTCTTCTTCTTCCAAGAGTCTGTTGAAATTAATCACTTCCTTCTGGCACACATTCCTTGAATGAATGAATCCCATAATCTAGGGAGGCCATTCAAGGTGGCTATCACCACTTCTGCATTATTCACTTCTTCTTTTACTGCTTCAATTTTTCTTTGATTTGAGAGACCCTTTTAAAGTATGACTGTATGGTCTCTGCATTCCGGATCTTCACATTCTTCAACTGGTTTCTCAAAGTAATATTCTAATTTATGTTCTTCCCTTCAAATATCTTGGTCAAAAAATCAAACATCTCTTTAGGTGTCTTTAGGAAATATACTTGTGCTATAAGGTGATCCTTGATTGGATCAACAATGATCTTCTTGGCCTTGACCAAGTTCTTATGGTGTAAGGCTTTTAGCCTCATCTCCCTCAAGAACTGGAACCTCTCTACTTATGTAGGTGTCCAATTCATTTTCTTTAGAGAGATCATATACTTCCATTCTTGGAAGTTGTCAACTTCACCAAGCTTATCATCAAGATGATGTGATAGATCAATTTGAAATGAGAACCTCAAATGAAAATAGTAAAAGATTAGATCTTACCGATTTGAGGTGTTGGTCCTGGTTCCGGAGCTGGCTGATCTAGGGTTTATTAGAGAAACCCTAATTTTCAAAACTTGGAATCTTTCAAATATGATTGGATAGAAATATAGATCTCTTCAAGGTGAGCTGTCCAATGTACTCCTTTTCTGAAAATAGTGGAGGGAAACTCTCGGAACAGGAAGCCCTAGTTTTCCAATTTCTTTTGTAGAAATTCCTGATACTTTTTTTGTGATATCTCTTAAATTATTGCTCCTCTATGTATACAACTTTGTACTAAGGTAGAATATCCTATCCCTATTCCAACACCATATGTTTCATCAGTATTGGTTTCACCCATTGGGACTTATGATCGTTTTCCCAAGGTGACCTGTTTCAGGAGTGTTCAGCATAGTGAAGTTGTACGGACTTCCACGTGTCACTGTTTCGTCTTCTAGGTTTGAAATGCAGACCAAAAAAATTAAATTTCGTGCCATTTCTATAAAATATTCATAAATTTCATTTGGACCTTTGTAGCCTGAGATATAGCAATTCTCCCCAGGTGTCCTATTTGGGGATGAATCCTGGGAGATGATGGAACCCTAAATTGGAGGAATCATATCTCCTAAACTATAGCGAATCTGAGGCTGAATGTTGGAGACAATTTAAATCAGGATTTTATCTTTGGCCTGTGAAATTTTTAGCTCTTTAGCCTTCTCCAATCTTGAGATATAGAAAATGTACCAAAACGTATCAGTTTTAGTATTTTAGGGTTTTTCTAGCCTGGGGTCAAACTAGGGTTTGACTTTCCTAGAGTTTCACCCAACCAAAAATATTGACCTAGGTCTCTAAGCTTCGATTTTGATGAGGAGAGCAATCCTATACCGGTCTCACTTAAAAATTCCTCTTATGTAAGAAGCCCTAATTTCCCGCACCAAAAACTGAAAAAGGTCGGAATAGAATTCCGCTTCGATAGAAAGATGCGCCCTTCAATGGAGAGTCAACAAAGCATAATTTTGTTGATGGATTGTGGAGAGAGACCAAAAAAGTAAGAAGCCTAGCTTCTACAGCTGCACAATGTCTTCTTCTCAGGTTAGCTCTGATACCATGTTAGATTTTTATCATTTAAGATAGCATTATCTTAGGATCTTATCTGAGAGAATAACATGCACAGAAATAAACACAAGAGGCAAGAGACAGAAATAATTTTCCTTGAGGAAACTGTAAAGGAGAAAACCCAGCAACTTCCTCAGAGATAGAATGAGCACCAATGGCAGTAGTAAAACCCGAAAACATAAAAGATGATCTCCACAACTTGTTTTCTCTCTCACACTGAGAGAGCTTCTCCTCTCTCACTCATGCGCCCCAATGAGTGAGTGTGTGTGTGATAAATAAAGAGGCTCACTCTCTATTTATATTCTTTCGTTCACTTAATGTCCACTCCAACAAGTTAGCCTCACTTAACAATTATTTACTAGGGCCGACATCTCTAGGAGAGTCTAATAAACCTAGTGCCTCACAACTATGGGGACTTTTCCCTTCGATAAACAAGGAGGGTTAACCTTAACTCAATTGTGGGGACTATTGCCACGACTTACAATGGAGGGTTAACGTCAATGAATTTACATGACTTGTTTACATTACAGATACTTCCCAATAGGAACATCGGGGTACAATACATAAGATATACAAATGAATACATTCCAAAGTTACAAATACATCAACAAAATTAAATCATATGCGTGAATAAAATGCCATTTGGCTCCCACACTAAACTTTCATCGATGGAAAACACATCGATGGGGTGAGATGAAGACCTCTGACCTCACCGGCTCAGAAACCATGATTTTGTAGCAACTATCGGGTCTCCTAAAGAAAACTCACCTGTTGATGAGGCTGGATAGACCTCCGACGCAATGTTATTGAAGGACTGGAAATAAAACATTAAATATTCCACCTTAGATGAAACCATTAACAAACCTTGACACTGTTTGAGAAAGCGAGGCGAGAACGTCCGAAGGATAAAAAATATTAAAACACCCGCCAACATCGACTACAAGGGAAAAATATAGCTTCCACTATCGGTTGTCTTAGGATGAAACAACCTGGTGAACACTACTAGCTACAAAGGCAAGACTCTTCTGATATTATTGGCTTGAAGACTGAAAGTTCCCCGCACAATCGGTTAGAAACCAACGGGTGAAAATCCTAAGGGAATCCGCTGTGTCAGCTGAAAGATGAAAATATTTTCGATGCATCAGACCAAAAGATCATAAAATACACGACAAAGAATCAGAATTAAAACCTAAACCACTCCTCTACGTTAGTAGAAAGACAATTTTTTTTCTTCGATACACCGGGTTAAAAGATCATCATTTACTCGGCTTGAAAAACGTCGGAAAGAAGATCATAAAAACTTCATTATGTCAGCCAAAAGACCAAATTTTTTTGACATATCGGGTCAAAAGGGTTTTCATACCTGGTGCAAAAAAAAATTCCTTCAGCTTAATCAAAGATAAAACTAACTCATGAACAACAATTTTCAAAGGGCAGAAAAAAACTAAGTAAAACCAAAATCTAAGAAATTGAAGGGGGGGCCCAAAAGCATGGAATTTTTTTGAGGTAGTGGTTGCAACAACAATAATTGGTGACTGGATGGTGAACATAGATCTCTGGAAAAATGTCTTTTGAAACCCAAAACTTCTTTATGGCATTTTGTTAAACCAACTCATCCCAATTCTTTTCAAGGTTTATTTAAAAATCCAGACCTTTCTATGTGTTTATGCCAGAAATTGTTTCCAAACTACAAGAAAACAAGCCAACATAATCTCAAATATTTCAATAAGACAAAACTAGGTTTTTAGGGTTTTTTAAGGTTTTCTGGTTGTGAAGTTTGGTGACAAGAGGGAATGCATTCATAAACCAAATAAGAACTAAATCACAAGCATAGAAAAATTGAGATGCATAACATAATAACCATGTATCCAACAGAAAATATCACTGAAGCTCATCCACAAATGGCAAGCACTACAAGCATAAAAAACTTTAAACCAGCAATGAAATTACCAACTGAGTAGCTAAACAAGCTATAAAAGAATCCAGAGAACAAACTAAAGGGTAAAATGGAGCATATATTTCATATTCAGTTCTTCAAATACACATAAGAGTTATTTACTTAGCTTATGAACAAGTCAGGAGAGCTCCTCTAGCCAGCCAAAAAGTCAAACCCTTAGTCCTCTTTGTGACATCCCTTAATACTATCCTTCAAAATTTAGTTAAAGACTAAACCCTAAGTGCTTTTCAGCCTACTCATCGAAATGGTTTTATCAAAAAATAATTTACAAAAATCAAATATTCTTCAAAACATAACAAATAACTGATTTTGTTAACAAGCCTCATAGATCTTTAGCTGCCTCTGCTAACAAAGCTATCCCCTCTAAGGCTTGGGCCTTTCTCCTAGCCTTCAGTTGCTCTGCTTCCATCTCTTCCATCTTTCTAATGAGGTCTTCATTTTGTTGATGTAGCTCTTTGATGGCCTATTTTAACATTGTAAATTGTGACTTTGTATTTCTTTTTCTTTTTAATGCCTCTTTTGAGACTGCAATTAGCTCCTGATAGTGGCTACTCACCTCATCTGGATCTTCTCTGAGTCTTCTATTGGCCATAACTAAACCATCATTTGTCTCCTGCATATATTCTAACTGATGTTTATACTGCTTTATAGTTCTTTGTAAATTTTCTTTCTCTGAATCAAATGCTTTATCCCTATTGTACTTTGCATATCATGGGGAAGCCATGGAATGTTAAGTCTCCTATAGATTTCTTCATCTTCTGGCAGCAACTCTATAGGAGTCTCATGAAAACTTAGGTTTTCTTTAGTCTCAGTTTCACCAGAAACATTTTCATCAACCATCAGCTTGTTTTCTGAGTGAGAAACCTCTATCTCACCTTCTTGTTGCTCCTTTAACATTTGGCCTCGTATTTCTAAAAATACATTAGACAACTTAGCCTCAGTGAGGGCAGATTCTTTTTCTGATTTCATTGATTTTTTCCCTTTTCTGTCACCCTTTTCAACATCCAGTTTTTCATCTGAAGAGGAGTCATCAATCACAATTACCCCTTCTTTATTCAATTTAGGGTTTAGTAATTTCTTCATATTCAGCCTAAGCTTGTTTCTGGGTGTAGTCTTTGGTCTCCACCCAGGAGCAAGTTCTCCTACCATTTTTAAAGTTTTACCTTGATGGATGACAGAGGAAAATTCTATGACTTTAAGCTTCTTTTTCTTTGGTACTGCTACCCTATCTTCCTGACTGCGAAATTCCTTTTTAGTGCTAACCTAAGTTTCATCAATAACAGGAATCTTATCCTCTTCAAACAGGTATGTTTCATCTTCTGACAAGATTGTAATTGAACTTTATTTTTGGACTTTAGTGTCATCTTCATTACCTGAAACCTTCTATATAAATACAATCTTATCATCAACAAATGTCTCTGCTGGTGCATCATCCTAAATAGGCTGAGTCTCCTTATTAACAGACTACAAATATTTGTTCTCACTGTCATCTAGATGTTGTTTAGATTCACAATCTTCTTTTGGAGGCTCTGCAACTTCCTTTAATTGGACACTGTCTTCATTTTTAACCTTTGTTTTTTGTCTTAGTTTTCTGATCAAGGTCTGTCCTTTATTAGCCTGCTTTCTATTAGACTGTCCTTCTTGACTATTCTGAAACCCTGACCAAAAAAGGAAATATTCCCAAGTTTTTCCTTCTTTCTGCAAAACACTGTTGATAATGAGTTTAATAAGTCCATGGTGAAAAATGGACTGTCTAGTATGATCTTGGTGTTCTTTGATTCTGCTAGACATCTTCTTTAGGCTCTTTAACAAGAACAAAGGCAGGTTCATCTTTGATTCACTACTACGGTGTTGAAGGAATCTGAAATGGTATTTGAAAACGAAGGCATACCTTCCTTCACATGTAATATAACTTTGTAAAACCTTGATAGGTTCTACCCATTCAGCCCTGAAGTTATGGATGGGCACACCCTTACCCCAATCTGGAACAATACCATCCAATAGATACCTTTGTGCATTAAAGGTAAATGGCACTTTCTTAAGCCAAAGTTCTCCCTCATTTTTAACCCCTGTTGTCTCAGCCACCAAATCTGTGGTCAATTTTAATTTCAAAGTATCAAAAGATACAGTATCTTTATCATAACACTGAGCAAAGTTATGAGAGACTTCAACATTGTATCCATCAATTTTCTTGAAAAATATCAACCATCCTGCATTTTCAAATAGCTCAGCACATCCTGGAAATTTATCTATCCAACTGATATCAGTGGGCTCGGCCCTATTAGTTTTTCCACTCCTCTTCATCTTTTGTATGGATTTCAGCACCTGTCAGTAATCTCACAGTCTATTTTTCTTCAATTTTGCACAGTCTTGGCAGTCAATTTTCCTTTGAACTCTCACAATCTGTTTATCTTCAAATTTACACAGTTTACCCTATCACTAGTTCAGAAAATGCTTTGTGCCAAGTTTCAATAATTTGGCTTAATCACAGATTCAAAAATCTCCAACATTTCTGCTCTAAACTTTACTAACTCAAACGATGCATATTTAGATATTTTGATTAATATCTCATCATTGAAAGTCTATTGAGTGAGTAAATTCATGTCTTTCTTTAAAATTTTGACTTAAAAGGGCTTTATAAGAAAAAAACCCCAATTTTAACAAACCCTGTCAAAGGTCACGTGGGATACCTAATTCAAAGCTTGATACAGGCGTTGGAAGTCGATCCCTTGACAGGTTAGGTGTCGAATTGCACGTTCCAGCTATCTTCAACCCTCCAAATCGCTTCTAACTGTCACCACTAGGAAGCCCTAATTCTTCCTTCAACTGTCAAATTTCTGATTTTTCAGCAATATGTCTCCACCATGATGTTCAATGCCTTCATAATCTTTAGCTTAGGAATCTACTCCCGAAAATTTTGCCTCGTTCCACTCACTGTCATCATTTGCCATGAATTTGCATACAACTGCCACGATCTCCCTCACACGATGACCAAACACATGTTTACATGATTAGCCTGGCAAGACACATATCAAACATGCTAATTGATGTGATTAACACCTTAGGAATGAAATCATTGAAAAAATCGGGGTGAAAAATGACCATTTGGGCACTTGTGACTTTCTTGTAGTGCGCCAGTGCATTAATTTCGCTCTTGCGCTACAAGAAAGTTCAAACATACAATTTATGTCATTTGATCACTAATCCAAATTTAAGACTTATTTTATATGATTAATCTTTGATCTTAGTGTCATTGATGGAACCATTAATCAATATACACCTTATAGAACCCTTCAAGAATGAACTCTACACAAAAAATTTATAAAAGCAAGATTTAAAAAATAGGAAGAAACCAAAAATGATGAAAACCTAAAGGCATAAACTCAAAATTAACCTTTACACCAAAATTTCCTAAAAGCAAAAACATTAGCAAATTTTGAAAAGAAAAAAAAAACATGAAGCTAAGGAAGAAAAATTCACGACCTAACACTATGAATGCAAAATTCAGAACTTATCATTGATTGTAGTCCAATAGGGCAAGGTAACCAAGTTTTCAAAGTCCCGATAACTCTTATGAGGCCAAAATGTGAGATTCATTTACCTCTGCATTTTTTTTCTTTTGGATGAGACACCACAAGATCGTAATAGAGTGTGGATAGGCGTATTCGTTTGTTCCTCATTCCCATGCCTTTTGCATTCTTTAGATGATTTCAAAATTTTTGTATTTTGAGTCTTCCCGAATTGCTTCTTTTGCATTTGAGATTTGATTTAGGTCCTTCCATCCATGGTGTCCTTTTGTGTGAGTGATAATTTGTTTCATCTCATGGACAGAGAAGAACCTTTGAGCAATCCAATCATTTTACTAATTCATGTTTTCATTATATCCTTTTGATATATACTTTCTTTCTGGGAAATTTCATCTCTTTAATCATTTTGGCTTTAATTTGTGGCATGGGATTATTTTGAATACCATACACCTATCCATCCTGCTTCCTTTTCGTGGGTCCTTTGCTGCAAGCTTCCTAGGACAGATATTAATGTGAGGTAGATGGAGCCCCATAATAGTATTCTAGACCTCTCCTACCTCAGTTATTTAACATGGTTTAAAATAGGACTTCAATGTGTTCTTAAAATAACTTCCTTTCAATATTCTATCAAATTAAAGAATCTTGTCATGATAAATTTTGATATAGATAAATCAATGAGCCATTCTTTGGTTTAAAATATTGGTAGTTTTTCCAAATTCCAATGTCCTCCAAGCACCAAAATCCAAGCTAGCTTATTTGAAAAAAACTAAAATAAAGCAAAGAAAAATTGAAATAAATCAAAATAAAAGAAAAACAAATCAGCAGAAAGAAAGAAAACATGACTAAAAGAAATAAAAACAAATTTAAAGTTTATTTATGTACAAAAGGTTCCTAACATGCTAAGTGAAATAAGGTTTGAGAACCGGACCATTGACATACACATTCTCTTTCCACCCCTGTAAATACCGTAACTTATATGTTGAGCGGCCTAACTTTTCAGAAATATGAAATGGTTCAATCCATAGATGTTGAAACTTGGTATGCTTTCACTTTTTTTCATGCGGGTGATCCTACTTTAAAATTAAATCACCCACCTCAAATATTCCCTTCCCGGACTTATGTTTGTCAAACCATCTCTTAACAATCTCCTGCTGGTGCTTAAACCTCTCTTTAGAGTTGAACCTAGACTCTTCTAGTTTCAACAAGGTATTAATTCGGGCTTGTAAAACCTTACTACCAGACCCTCGATATGCTTGGGCTAACTGAGAAGACGACAACAAAATGTTTGGAGATAAAATAAATTCTTTTCCATAAACTAAAGTATAAGGTGACACGACTAAGGAATTCTTGGGTGTGACTCGATCAGTCCATAGTTCATTTGGAAGAGCTACATGCCAACTTCTCTGGTTTTCTTTAATATTCTAATAAAGTTTTTGTTATTTGATTCAGCTAATCAGTTACCTGTGGATAATAATTAGCAGAATAATGCAATTTAATTCCTTTATCATTAGAAAATTCAGTAAGTAATTTAATTTATGAAAATTAAGATGCATTATAAAAAACCAGGGAAATTGGAACCCCAAACATTGTCATGATATTCTCTTGTAAGAAGTCTATGACTATATCTTCGTTCACTTTTCATAATGGGATCGCTTCCACCCAACTTGTGAAATAGTCCATGGTCGTGAGGATGTACTTGTGTTTCAATGAATAGTTTGGATTGATTTCTCCAATGATATCAATTCCCCATTGTTCAAATGGTTCTGAAACAATGGATGGTTGCAATGGCATAGCTGCCTCTGCTTGTCTCCCATAACTTTTTTGGCATGTGTCACAACTCCTTACATAAGCATGAGAATCCTTAAATAAGGTTAGCCATTAGTATCCATCTCTTAGGATCATGATGACCAACAGGACCATCATGCAATTCCTTAATAAATTTAGATGCATCCTCTCATTCCAGACATCTCATAAATACTCCATCGTAGTTCTTTCTGAACAAAACTCCATCAATTATCTGATAAGATGTTGACTTTAAACAAAGTGCTATTCTTTGTTTAGAATTATAGTGTTCAAGTAAATATCCCTGTTGGAGATAGTGTATCAGATCTCTATACCAAGACTCCGGGGCTGTAAATTTAGGACACATATCAATCATATGCAACTAAGCTTCATTTTCCAAGTCAGTGTATTCATTATTTTGACTTTAAGCCATTAAATTACAAAGCCCTTGTCCTTTGATGATGGTGGATGGTTTAAATTCTAAATCATATTCTTGCAAAGCTGTTACCCAATTTCCTCTTCTTTCTCCGAATTATTTATGCACGAAAAGGGTTCTAACCATCGGGTGAGGAACAATTACTCTGGTTCTATTCTTTAGAATTTAAAGACTGAATTATTTTACTGCTTTAAAGAATGCATATGCCTATTTATCAATGGCTGGGTAATTCAATTCAACACCTTGTAAACCAGTGCTCATGAATGATATGGGGTACTCATATCCCCTTTCTTCCTTCAGTGTAAGCACCAATGCGAGCAAATTATCAGAATAAAACGTGTATAAGATAAAATATTTCTCAAAATTAGGACTTTTGAGTGAAGGTGCATGGGCTATTGCAATTTTGATATTGTTAAATGCACCCTTTTCTATGTCATTCCATTTAAACTGTAAACTTTGCTTGACCATCTGTTGCAAAGGCTTGACTATTTGCGCAAAATCAGGAACAAACCTTCACACCAAATTTATAGTCCCCATGAAATATTGCATGCCTTTATTATTGTCAGGTAAGGGAATCTGTGCTATAGCTTCTATCCTTTCTGGGTCTATGGAGATCCCCATTTTAGAAATGATGTGACCCAATAGCTTTTCTGCTAACACTGCGAAAACACATTTCTTATGATTCAAAGAGTTACCATATTTCTGACAATGATAACAAATTTGTTTTAGATGGAACATATGTTCTTCTCTTTTTTTGGAGAAAATTGTTACGTCATCCAGATAGACTACCATGTTGTGGCCAAGCAAATCGTGGAAATATATATCCATTTCCCTTTGGAAGGTTTCTCCATCATTAATGAGGCCAAAATGAATTATTCTGTAATCAAAAGTCCCCCACTTCGTACAAAATGTGGTTTTTAGCCTATCTTGTTTTGCTACCAAGACTTGGTTGTAGCTTGAAAACCCGTATAATAAGGAGAATAATTCAGAGCCCGAAACCATCTGTAATATTTGCTCCATTGCTGGGACTATATAATTATCCTTGCCTGAGGCACGTTTCAAATTTATCAAATCTACACATAGTCTTATTTCACTAGACTTTTTCCTTATCGGTACCAAAATCACCACCCACTCTCATAGTCTAACTTTGAAAATAAACTTCGCATCAAGTAAATTTTTTACTTCTCTTTGAATCAGGGGTTCCATCTTGGGATGGATCTTCCTTAGTGGCTGCTGAAATGGTTTCACACCCGCTTTAATAGGAATAACATATTGGATGATGTGGGTATCATAAGTATTCAAAAATTCATAAGTCCAAGCAAAGACATATTTATATTGTCGAAATAAATTGATGAATTCGCTTCTCTCATCCAGTGAGAAACATTTACCCAAGTTCACATACTTGGGTTCGGCTTCTATTCCAAGATTAACCATCTCATACTACATAGATGAACTATGTGTTTTGACATTGGATGACTTACTGAACTTGTTATTCAAATCAGATATTCCCTCCAATGTTCTGACCTCTTTAGGTACGAATTTCCCACTTTGGAGATTGGCTTGATGTTCTTCGTCATCAGTCATGGAGTCTTTGAAATTCTCATCATTTGTTAAAAAATCCAAGATTTGCGGATCATCATCGAATACCCTTAGATTGGTGATATTGTCTGGTATAGCTGGCCTGAAAATAAATTCGATTAAGCATCTATTATTGGTATAAGGCACTAATCTTGCAGCAGAAGTAGCTAACAAGTCAGCTGCTGTTTTTAATCTAGGAATCAAAATGATATTAAATGTATTAAAATTTGTTATAAGTTCCCAAACTTCATTTTGGTAGCCCCTTAAATGTGGTGACATGCAATGAATTGTATTTTGAACTTGTTTGACAATTATTTTAGAATCACCATAAAAATTTAGAATTCTTACTTTGAATTCAATAGCCTTCTTTAAGCCCTGGATTAAATCTTCATATTATGTTGTGTTATTAGTACATTTGAACTCTAATCTACAAGAAAGAAAATGTTTATTTTTTTTCTAGATCAATCAAGATACAACCGGCTCCTCATCCTTCCTGAGTTTTAGAACCATCTAATTATAACAACCAAAATATATCTTCTAACTCTGCATCATCAACACTACTTTCTAAATTAGAAACTAAATTAACTATGTTACAATGAATATTGTCAGTCCGTGAAAATTGAAGGAGCTCAGACTGTGTGTCTGATTCATCACTGGCTTCTTCCGCTTTATAGTTTCCAGGTTCAATCTCTATGAAACAGTTACCCAAAAATGAATGTGATAAATTTACAGTCTCGTTATTCCCTTCAAGTTGCGTCACATTATGCTTCATGTGTGGTTCCCTCATCACTTTGATCCGATTCTGACAATTCTTGTAGGGAAACCACAAGTGTGACCAGTCCATCGCAAAGTACACATTGAGTTTTGCATACCAGTCCCTACTCAAAATCAAACCATATGCTTCAAGTATGTCCACTACCATGATGTCTATAAACTTGCAGACCCTTTCATTCGCAAATAATCGTATCAGCACATCCTTCATCTCCCCTACCACTTTGACTGCTGTACTATCCAACTGTATGATTTTACCTGAAGAAGGTGTGGGTTGACCATTTATCTTCTTACAAAATGAAAGAGGCATGACATTTGAGGAAGCTCCAGAGTTTACCAAACAATTGTGTACTTTGTGATTGGAAATCTCAAAAGAAAGTAGAAATGGTAATGTTTGGGATTTAGATTTTCCCCCAATGCTAGCTTCAATAATCTCTTCTTCTGATTGAACACCATCTTGGGATTTACTGGTTTGTGAATCAAAGGCTTCCAAGAGCTTCTTTCTTTGTTGAGGTAAGTTACACATTTCAAATAAAGAAATATTTTCCTATGTTTTCTTGATATCTTCTATTATGTCATATCCCATATCACCTTCTGCTGAACTTTTCTTGTTACTCTCCACTTTACTTTCCGCAACCTTCACAGGATTACTGACTGTGGGAGCTTTCTACCTTGTTATGAATAAATCAGGTATAGGTGGGGTTTGAGTATTATTGCTGATTTTCTCTGTACTTTTCTGAATCTTCCTAATCTTGGGAAGTAATAAACTTTCATCCATTATCAGTCCCTTGCTTCTTGTTGTGACATTAACTACTGAAAGTTGAATTTCCTTAGTAGGATCTGCTTCTTCTAACGCCAACATAGGTGCACAGTCCCATAATACCATTGTTGTTTCAGGTGGTTCCTCTGGTTCATTTTCCCTTTCTTCTTTTACTTCGGGCTCGCTGATTTGCGCATCTAAAATTTGGTTCATCACCAGAGTCATCGAATTTATCCATTTTGGACAACTTTTCTCATAATTGGGTTCTTGATGAAAAGTGCAAAAATTGTCCGTTCGAACTTCAGTGAAATTCAAAATAGAAGAACTATGCGTAGGTGGTTGGGATGGACTACTTTCATATCTTTTCTTGAAGAAAGGTTTGAACTATTTTATGGATGAATTGGATTCTTTATCTTTTTCTAAATCAACAATCTTGTTTGATAGGTTTTGGACCATTTTAACAACATTTTCTAATTCACTTGAACGTTCCTCTTTGGGTCTAGTCAGCGACAAAGGTTTCTTACTGCTAAAAGTCCTTGTATCTGATTTTGTAGTCTATTTGTTTATACTTTCAAGTTCAGCCTCTACTTTCTTGGCTCTTCATAAGTTTCTACCAAGTATGGCTTTACTGACCTCCCAACAAACATCGCTATGTCAGGAAAAAGTGTTAAAGTATAATATTCCATTAAAGTTTCTTCAGTAGGTTTTATGACAGCACTGAAATTATTTAAATGGGTAGAAAACCTGTGGAAAACCTCTGACTAAAATCTTACACTTTCTCTTTCTTTTCCATCCTTAGATCAAGAAATTATTTCATGAGAGTAGCAGTGGTTCTTTGGATACCAAACTTGCCTTTAAACAATATTTCAAAATTATCCCAATTCGTTATAGAATTTGTTGGTAAACCAAAATACTAGGATGATGCTTTAGCTTTGAAAGTGTGTGGAAATAGTCTACACACTACATCCTCATGATCTACCACTAAAATCTCTAGAGCCAAGAAAAAACGCTGCAAGTGATCATCCACAAAAATGCTTTCTCCCGGATCAAACTTAGGCAATGATTTATCAACATTCTAAGGAAAATCATGCAATGGAGGAGTCAGGTTAAATGGATTTCTAGCTCTCCAAGTTGGTGGTGGATTAACATTATTAGCATTAGGATGATTAGCATTTGAGGGTGGATTCCTAGCCATGATTCTGCGAGGATATTGCGGTGGAGACTAAATTGGTGACTGCAAAGGTGAAAAAATAGATGAATTCGGTCCCAACTAATCAAGTGGTTGAACAATTTCTTGTAAAGACAAATTCACCAATTCTTCCAAATTTCCCACCAAAATTGAATCTTTTGTGTTAGTGGGTGTTCTTCTAGGAGCTCGCCTTCTTGGTAATTCAAGGATTTTTTGCAATCCTTCAAGCATTATTCACATAAGACCTTGTGTGTCTCTTGAAGTGATCAACTACCTCTAGAGGAACATGGTAAATGTGTTCTACAGTTTCTAATTCTGGATTTACTCATTCTTCAAGAATGAAATCTTCAGAAAAACTAGTTTCAGAATTATTACCAGTGGAATAGTTTCGATTAAATGGATTTCCTTTGGAAGCCATGCACTGGGCGGCCCTACTTCTAGAGCCAAAAATGTTGATGCCTAAAAATCCCAGGTACCGACAGTAGGGATTCTCCCCAATAACTGTTCCCAATTAGATTGTTTATCGTTTGGAATGGGGAATCCACCCGATTAGCGGCTTGACTACCGTAGAATTAAATGATTGTTTAAATCTATTTACTGGTTGTGGCTCAATCCACTGTTTATGTAATTTTATCTTTTATGAATGATATGTAAGTGCCTAAACTAAATGCAAGTGATCAAGGAACAAAGACCTCAACCCGTGATGTGTAGGTTCTTACCTCCCATCTTATTCCCTTTGTTCCTCAATCATTAATAAGAAAAGAACAACTAATACATTCTTAAATAATTCTAACTATCCCCAGGGAGAAAATTTATATTGAAATGAGTAAATATACTGTATTGTTTGCACACAGAATCCTACAGATAGACATTAGATTCTCCATACATAAATATATCAAAAAAATAACTCAAAGATAACTCTGTGAAGTTAAAACATTTATTACTCATTTTATTGCATAAGATTCATAACATAAAAATGAAATAATTCATAAACACAAATAGTTTAGTGGGTTTAGAACGATCTCACAAATTGTACAACATGCCAAAACATAAATAATTCCTCATTCAGTGATCCACACAACACGTTTTGAAACTCATGTAGTCCTTCCTCTAGCAAAAATTCAGTTCTCTTTCTTATAAAAAGAAGTAGTTCTCCTTACAAAAAGTTTCAGCATATGAGTGCTATAAA
Organism: Pseudotsuga menziesii; assembly: GCA_001517045.1. Classification (NCBI taxonomy): domain Eukaryota; kingdom Viridiplantae; phylum Streptophyta; class Pinopsida; order Pinales; family Pinaceae; genus Pseudotsuga; species Pseudotsuga menziesii. The sequence continues at coordinate 258,104 of LPNX010077392.1, forward strand.
AAGTCCCTTCTCTATTCTACTCTACCCTTACTTATACATTTACAAAATAAATTTTGGTTATCCATGCCCTTTGGGCTTCCCTAACTCTTTGATTACAAAAATTGTTTCCTCTAGTGTGCTCACTAGGAAAATGGAATAAATACAAAATATTACATAGAATTCTCCACTTGTGAATAAAACAAAACAATCTAGGTGGGCCCAGCAAATCCATCCATGAATTGCTTCCATGCAGTTTCATCTTCCGCTATGGTCCTGAAATCCATAGGCTCTACTATTTTGACTGACACCTCATGCACAACCAGCTGTGATTTTATCTCTGCTACCTTATGAGGAGTGAATCTAAGCTGGTCCTCCAGTAAGGAATTGCTGACTGTAGCTTGCACGACTAAACCTTTTACTATTTTCTCATTGAGACCTTTAATCTATTATATTTCGAGCTCATCTTCTTGTAGTCTGTCATGAAGATACTTCAAATGTTCTTCTTGTCTTGGAAATTCCTGAATTATTTTGGCTGCAGTAGTCTAGCATCTGTTATGCATGGTGAGCACCCTTTTATAAAATTCCATACATTTATCCATTGTTTTCCCAACTATGGCTGTCAGTCTTGCAGCATCCTTGTTGCTGTAATCCATGAGCTCATGTTTGATATGCAAATTTTCTATACTCTTTTTAGGTGCATTTTCTGGAAGTTCTTCATTGGTATCTAACCAATTCAATCGACCCTAGATGACTTCTTCAATTCCTTCAGTTCTTGTTCTGAAGTCGATCGATATTACTGATATTTCTTGTAATCTGATCTCATCTTGCTTAATATTGTAGACTTCCCCTATAAGATTTAACTGCACTTGATCAATTTTCCTCCTGAGCAAGAGGGCGTGCTCACAAAGCGACGTGATATCTATTTTCCACTCATTTTCTACCTTCAATAGAGTCTCCAAAGAACTGTTTTGTGTCTCCAGTTCTACAACTCAGGATCTTAAATCTTCTTCTTGAGTGCCAGCTGTGGCTCTTTATGTTTCCAGCTCTGAAATCTTTCCTTCTAAGTCTTTCTTTTCTCCACTGATAATGGTATTTGACAATACCAAGGCATCCATTTCTGCTTCTAGGATCTGATAGTCCTCTTGTAGCCTCTCTAAATCCAAAAGGGTGGCATCATACTTCCTGTTTGTCTCTAGGCCTACTCCTTTCTCTTTCCTCGAGGTCTCCTTCATTTGTGCCATTTTATCTTTATATTGGTCAACCGCTCCTTTCAGCTTGCTAACATTATAAGCATTCGCCTGTGCAATTGCACTACCAATTGAGGCCATCTGCTCTAGATCCTCCTCTACATTTTTTAGAATAGTTTTCTCGGTCACTGTGGTAACCTCAAGTTGGGTACCCATTTTCAATGTCTTCTCGGATCTCCATACAGTTGTTTTCCACTTCAGGTCAAAGAATACATTATCCAAACTTGCAACCTGATGCTGCTTTGACGAAGTGAAAGGTACCAACCCTAACTCAACCACAAGGAGGTGACCTCCTGTTAATATATCCCCTGACATGGAAGGGAAACTTTTTGGTTTATCTTGAGCATTATTTTTCTCTTGATTTTCCCTATCTTGATATTCTTTCTCCTTTTTCCTCAACTCCTCAGCTATCCTATCCTCTTTTTTTTTTTCTTGCTCAGCTAACTCCTTATGTGTTCTTTCTTCCTCTTCCTTTTTTCTAGCATATTCTTCTTCTTCCCTTTCTCTAGTAGCTTCTTCTTCTTCCCTCTCTCTAGCAGCTTCTTCTTCTTCCCTTTCTCTAGCATCTTCTTCTGCCAAAAATTTTCTTGCACCTTCTACTAATATTCATGTTGTTTCTTCCTTTTCCCTCTGTGCAACTTCTTCCTGTTGTCTTTTTTGTTCGAAGGTATCACTGCTGCTACATTTGTCGCATATGACTGTGATTTTCTTCTTGAGGTGCTTGTTTAAAGAAGTCATATTACAAGCATTATGATGTACTTCTTCTTCCTTGTCGAAATTATTAGAGTACTCAAAGTTTATTTTCACACGTGAATGGTGTGCATCCAACTTACCCTGAGCATCATTTCTGTGAAAGATATTTTCACCAAAATGGAATATTTCCAGATGTTTCACAAAATATGGTGCAGTTTTAATCCTGGAAAAATTATAACTACCAACATAGAATGGAATTGGAGGGAAAAAATCCTTCTTCATATGAAACAAATAAATCCCAAAGCCATCTAAGAAGAGCTGCCTTACTGCTTCTTTATGTACCACATAATCAATGGCATACTTGGGAAGCAGTGAAGGGGATTTGGTTCCTCCATACATCCTCTAGTAGGGGCCCTCTTCAGAAAATAAATAATCTCTGTATTCCATTATAACATCCTGAGCACTCTTAGACATGAATTTACATTCTTCAAAGAAAATCAACTAGTAAAGGGGCATTAAGAAAACCTCACAAATGAGCTTGTAAAAGCTGTGATATTTGTGAGACCATAAAATATGGTATGATGCATAGATGGGTGCTTTTCCTTCCTTCCAGCTACATTTTAGCTTCTCAAATGGATGTAAGCAAAGTATACAATCAATCAGAAATGATCCCATATAGAACTCAGACTTCTGGCAGTGCAATCCCTCATGTGCTACAGGTATACAGGAGGACAAACTATTATCTATGATATCCACCCAATTGAACACAGTCCCATCCATGGTTACATGGTACATTAGTGGTATCCACCCAATCTTGTAAGATTTTCCATCATCTCTACCGAATATCCTGTTAAGCATCAAGGATACCAGCATGTATGGGGTGTGTAGACTGGCAGTTTCATATTCCCCAGATGCACTTTTTCAGAAGGAATTTCCCTCCAACATCATCATCTTTGCACATCCGATGTAATCAATAGTCATACTATTTATCCAATCACTGGTCATGCTGACTTCTAAAACTGGAAAATTGTAAGTTTTGGCTATAAATGCAGGGGTAAAAGAGGAAAATCGTTTATCTTCAACATTATACATAATCATCCCTTTTGCATCATCCTTATACAAAACCCATCCAATCAACTCTAAGCAAGGAAATAACTCTGGCTGTGTGGATACTTTTGTAATTCCTGATCTTAATATATTTCCAAACAAGGGTAAATATTCCAATCCCGCATCTGGAACTTTCTAATCCTGGAGCATATGATAAATCTGCCCCCACTTGAATTCAGGCTTAGCCCCAGTGACAGATTTAGTGTCATCATATATTATTTCTACTCAAGGCGTGATTTCTACGTCTGATTCTTCATCTGCAAGTTTGGATTTATTCTTGCCTTTCTTAGGAATGGTATCAGATACAGACTGAGCCTGTAGCAAACACAACAAAACATGTATTAGCATCCCTACTATTAGAAACCACATGCATTCATGTATATGAGAAAATTGAATAACTCTGTAGCAGCTATTATTTGGTTGACAAATCGTTTATTCATAGACCAAGCTTAACCAATATATCATTTACCATATCATCTTTACCCATCGGAAACAACTTTGCACCGTAAAAATCACACACCACCAAAAATCAAAACCTAATGCAAGGTCAAAACTGGGCAGAAAACCCTAGCTCGAATGCAAGATCTATATGAGGCACTGAAAGCTTAAACCTAGGTCATCCATCGCTCTAAAGCAGAGTCCTAGGTATCTACCAAAACTATGTATGACCTCTTCTCTGAGATTTATGATCCGTGAAACAACAATATGGGGATACCATGATGCCAGCTACCATAGACAACACCTCTCGACGAAACACCTAGATTTACAAACCGAAGGAAACATGGATTCATGGCATAAGGCTTTGCAAACTTTTATCACCGCATTTAAACACGAACTAGGTAAGAAATGGAAGGAAAAGAACCTAGGCCAACCTGGATTCATCATTACGCACCCAGGGTTGTGAGCAACCCATGTCTAAAACAGGCTGAGTGATCTGAGGCAAGAACAGGCTGGGGTTAGGTGGAACCCATGACTACTTGCAGAGTATATCTAAGAAAACAAAGGGGCTAGGATGACTATCACTAGACCTTTGGGAGACTGAGTGATGTGCTTGAGCCATGGTGAAAAAGAAAAAACCCTAGTCTTGTAAAATGAAACCAAAACATACCAATTTATCCAAAACATGAAAGGTCAACCAAAAACCAATCCACCATCCAATCAAAAGATCATGATGCAGATGAGATCCTACGTGGAAAGAAGAAAATGGAGCCAAGTGACAGCTTGACACGTAAGGTTCCGCCAGTTCCAAATGGTGAAATGCAGTAGGCGTGCATTCAAAAACACCATAAATCTAGGATGCAATTCACCGTAGAAATCATAACAGACCATAGTGGGAAAATACCCCCCATCTAGCTTATATAACAAAACAAGAATATGCATTAAGTGTGGTTGGTGGGAAAATTAAATCCCATGTGCGAATAAAACATAGTTTGGCGCCCACACTAAAACTTCATCGGTGAAAAACACATCGGCGGGGCGAGATGAAGAACTCCGACACAGCGGCTCAGAAACCATGATTTTTCCGCAACTATCAGGTCTCCTCAAGAAAAATCAGCTGTCGATGAGGTTGCATTGACCTCTGATGCATCGGAAGTGAAGGAATGGCAATAAAACATCAAATCTACCGGCTTCCTCAGACAAAACCATTAACAAAACCTGACACTATTGGAGAAAGCGAGGCGAGAACGTCTGAACGATAAAAAATATTAAAACACCCACCAGCATCGACTACAAGGGAAAAATATAGCCGCCACTATCGTCCGCCTTCAGATGAAAAAACTTGGTGAACACTGTCAGTTATAAAGGAAATAATCCACCGATATTATCGGTTTGAAGACTGAAAGTTCCCTGCACAATCGGTTAGAAACCAATGGGTGAAAATCCAAAGGGCATCTGCTGTGTCGGCTAAAAGATGAAAATATTTCTGATGCATCACACCAAAAACTCAAAAAATACACGAAAAAGCGTTGGACTTAAAATCTAAACCACTTTGCTACATTGGCAAAAGGAATTTTTTTTTGATACACTGGGTCAAAAGATCATCGTTAAATCGACTTGAAAAACATTGAAAAGAAGAGCATAAAAACTCCGCTATGTCGGCCTAAAGACCAAATTTTTTTTGACATATAGGGTCAAAAGGGTTTTCATACCTGGTGCGAAAAAACAAAATTCCTTCAACTTAATCAAAGATAAAACCAAGTCATGAACAACAATTTTCAAAGGGTAGAAAAAATCTAAGTAAAACCAAAAGCTAAGAAATTGAAGGGGGGCCCCAAAAACATGGAAATTTTTTGGGGCAGGGGTTGCAGCAGCAACAAGTTCCCAACCATTCTCCCTCTCCCTAGTGGATACATGCCCCAATCATTCAGTTGAGTCCATCCCTTCAATCTCATAAGTCTACCAAATAAAATTAAACTTAGGAAATCCATAATAATACTTACAATGATTTTACCTAGGATGTTACAATCAACAAACCTTATGATGTGAGATAAAAAATGCTCCTTTTTGAAGCTCTCATCACTCCTCTTATCTTGTACAATTATGAATTCTAGGGTTACAACATCTCGAGAGAATACTAGAGAAAGATTGAAAAAATCCATAATCATTTCATAACATATAAACTAAATTTTTTAAAGCAATACACCCTACCCTATTATCCTTCTATATGTGATCCCCCCCATCAAGATCATCACTATGACTGGGTACCTTATGTACAAGTACATGATAAATGACATGGGCGACTAGAGAATTCCCAAAATTGATTTAAAATCTAGTCAAGACCACCTACAACTAAAGAGAGGATTGTATAAAGATGCTATGCTTTAGTTAAAACATTTTGGGAATGATGAAAATGTCATTTTGCAAAATATCAATGCCATTAAAAATATTATCACATCTAAATTTAAAGAGAAAATGTGGGGTGAGAAAGAATTAAAGGTTAAAAGAAAATTAAGATAATGATAAGGAGGTCATTAAACCTAATTTGTAATATTAAACATATATCTATGTTTTAACTATTCTAAAGAAATAATTTAATATATCCAAGATAATCTAATGAAATCTCATGAGATTCAGAGTGAAAGAAGATGCTAGACAACTCCTAAAACATCGTGGGTGGAAAGGATTTGCCATCTCTGTGAGACTATGATTGTTGATTATGAAAGTCACTTTCTCTTAGACTTCCTTGCATACACCCACACTAGATCACAATTTCATAATCTTTGCTACAATATAAACCTCTCTAACCTTATAACATGTCAAAACTATTGAGACCTAGGAACACTTATTTTTAATCTTTCTAAGCATATGAATAAAATTATACAACAATCCAAGTAATCTTTTCTCTTAAGGTCCAATAGACCAAATTTGGTCTCCGTGGATGCTAACCACCACCACCACCACCATCATCAATTGCCAAAAACAAGTGATAATGTATTTTCTTCAAATTTATCTACATTAAAAATTATGAATTCTTAATATAAATATATTAACTGTATATATAGTTTTACATGTATTAAAAATATAATTAACTCTTCATAGTGCATAACATAGACATATTGCAAATGGGATTCAAGTTTAAGTGGGAAAGAAAACAATTTCTCCTTTCAATTACCATCCAATTCACATGTGTTTTGGAGATATAAAAAGAGTGACTCAGTTTAAAATGTGTTGACCATTGGGTTCTAAAGAATAATTACATATTAAAATTTATTTCAAGACATTGTGAAAGTACCATAACATGATTTTAGTAATAATATTCAAATTCGAGCAATCTATGATTGCCAATTTAAGAAGACATTCCTAATGTAGTCAACTTGATGTGATGTTAAGAGCCCCTCATTGTTTGATCTAGTAGAGATCAATGATTCACATTTTAGTATGGGATTATGTCAAGGGTGGGAAAGGTTCTCACATATAATTTTTATTATCATTGAATGGACCATGGATCAATGGTAATAATGAACTTATGTGCCTCTTAGTGGAAGGATTTGAAACTGCTTACTCTAACAATGAAATGTACATCTAATTCATGTAAAACCAAATTGGAAAGTAAACCTTATTCTCTTAGGTGTATTGTCATCGCCCCTTTGGTGAAAAATTTAGATTCCTTTTTATGAAATATTATGGTTAGATACACTATTAATGAAAATAGTATTATTACAAAGTAAAGGGAAGATAACAATTTCTTTGCTACAAGAAAAATAAAGAGTCACAATTTGTCTTACAAATAAAAACCCATATAAAAGTTTGAAGCAAACTCGATAAATAATTTGAAGCATTCTACTTGGATATCGATATTCCATGGTCCAAATCATGTTGGAGCCATGGATCTCGATATTCCCTCGTACAAACCATGGTGGATCCATGGAGCTTTGTCATATTCAGAATGAAAAGGGTAGAGTGTTGGTGGTAAAAAACAAAAGATGATTAGGGTTACAATTTTATAGAGGAGGATGGAGGTGGTGGTACTTTGGTTTGCACACCAAATACTAAAACACTTTGCATTCTAAATAGCACGACACTTTACTTGATTTATGTGAGTTTTACTCTTTTAGGATCAATTTCTGTTAGATTTCGCTTGAAAATTTGAGTCTTTAAGATATTTTAATTTAAATTAACTACCAGCATGGATCCATCTAAAAGGGGATCTTCCAAGCACCAAGAGGGATCAAATCTCTCAAGGTGCAAACCCTTTTTTAGAGTGGAAATGTGTAATCTAATATTTTATGGTTTTAGTTTATCTAATTTATGTTATTTTATATATATGCAATTCTAAATAATTTAAATTTAATTTAAGCGGACAAGTTATTTTTAATAATATTTTATTATTTTTTAAAAAGATACATGTCAAACTCTAGGATGAGCACGGAAGGAGTTACACATATTTCCCCTACTAGGCTATAGAATGCACCTAGTTAGTACAATGATATAGCCCAATGAATATGCAATAAGGAATATGAGTTTGATAAAGTCAGTAAAAAAATTAATAAAAAAAGCTCCCCTTAATTACTAACACCTACATTTACATCATTAGAAACGCTAAATTTCTTTTTTGAAATTAAAACGTCAAAAATATTATTTGTTCAAGTTCTAGGGTGCAATTAGGACCATGATAGAGCGTGATCCTTGAAAAATAAAAATAAAAACACTAAGAGATTAGGTAAGCTTTAAATTCGACGTTTTCTCAAGTTCAGCTACGAAATTTAGTGATGTCAATTCATGTGTTAAAAAGCTTTTAAAAACATTTTGAATGAAGTAAAAATTGAATTTTATATTTTGCAACAAGTCTAACTAAAATGATTTTCAATAATCTTTATAATACACATGATTTATCTATGTTACCAGAAACTGGACGGGGACTCACTCCAAGCCAAGCAAGCTGCCCGTGAATATCAAAGTTAAGTTCTGTAAGCCGGTATGTCCATATGAACAACAAAAATGAAATAGTATGATATTCTATTGAATAAATAAGTTTATTTCAAATCTGATAGCATATTTAAGTTTCAATCGTAGTTCAATACATATGTTATTTTGTCAAAAGCATATATCAAGTGTGTCTCTTAAATCCTCTGAGAAATAGATAAAATATATCTACAAATCATAGATTGTCTCATTTGTCTCATCTGATTCTGAAAATAAGGATACAAAATAAAATGAGTTGCAAAAAAATAATCATCTAGCATTTCTATAATCCTCTATCTGTGAACGTTGTAACTTTCTACTATGTAATCTTCTCTTTTTAGCAATAAAGCTTAACTCATTAAACTGTTATATAACAAGAGCCACAACCTGGCAATGTTCCCGACTATAACAGCTGATTTTAGAGGGGAGAAAATTTGCAATTGAAAGGAGATATTATGAGTGCTATTGGGCTTTTATGAAAAGACTTCCATGTCTAAGAGCATAAAACACTAAATCGACATAAACATAAATTTTTAATTGCATCCAATATTATTATTTATATAACAAATGTTGATCTCTTTTAACAAATGATATTCATAACACTATCCACTTTATTTGGCATCCTACAATTTAGTTGCATGGTAAACTTTATTTTTACACTTTATATTAATTTTTTACTATAAAATTAACTTTTTAACTTGATTATTAAATATAAATTAAAAAACACAATTGTGAATAAAAAACTCACTCACTTAAACTATCCAAGGACCATTGTGACCCATTAACAACCCTATGTTATTATTATTATAATTTATTGATAATATCAAAAGCTATTGGTAAGTTTAAGCAATCGTTTTAGATTTGACCATATTGAAGTTACTCCTGATAAAATGGAAGAAACCCACAAAGTAAAGCTGGTGGCCTTTTGTTTCTATGACATGGGGCTTTCTCATATGACACAAGGATTTCTCATGATAAGACAACGCTTGGGTCAGGTAAATCATTAATTTTATCATTGAAATAAGGGCGCTCGCACGAAGTTGGTTCCACTTTTTGGTGCCACTTAGGAAATCAGAAACGCACTTCCGAAGTATAAATCAAGAACGCATATGCGGTATTGATGGTACGTTCGGAATAACCCGAGCCCAAACACAAGGCTAAGGTTCGTGGAAATCTATATCGCATATCCGAGATATTGCATTCACGTTTTGTAATGTTAAATATCGCATATGCGATATATTGCATATGCGATATGTAACATTACAAAACGCATATGCGATATATCGCATATGCGATATATAAATTTCCAAAACGCATATGCGATATATCGCAAGTGCGATATCCAACATTTAGAAAACAATTACATTTTCATCATTTGTGGAGGTCCTCTCCTTTGTCAATGAATTTCATGAATCAATTGTTGCTCAAAGGGCCTATTTTGTGTGTTATTAACACCTAGTGCATGAGAGAATAATACTTGTTTGTATATCCCTATAGATAATTTTCCAATTCATTTATAAAACAAATAAGTCCATGATACTTCTTAATGTTGGTTGATGGGGGATAATGCCTCCCTTCCAACAAATATCTTCCCAACAATGTCAACTATTTTTTTATGGGAAATATATTTAGATACCTTTTACTACGTTAGGCAATGTATTCATCAATGTAAATATCCCTCTCTATTGAAAGTGCAAAATCATCAATGTCCCCTAATTGATAAATTGTACAAGTGTTTGGTGAGAACTCCCTTTATTAAACTTGCTATAATGTACTAGCACCTTGATTCACATAATAATAATCAATGTGTTTTCTTGCATTTGTTAAGAATATAGATCAACGAGTGGTAATAAATCGGTGTTCACCATGTTTTTTTCAACTTATTTATTCACATGGTAAAAACACATACATATCAAATGTTTCGGTTGAAGAGCTTGGTCTCTAGTAACTCTTTCACCATTTCAATTACTTGAGTTTTGCAAGACTATACCATATGTCATATAACATTTGTACTACATGGAGAATCATTTTACACCCACTTCAAGTTCTATTTGTTATCATATTATATACTACGAAATAGATCCATAGTGTATATGTTTGTGGCTATGATCTATTTTTGACATTCAATCCACTATGTATCTTTTTCAAGGACATGATTCATTATTTCTATATATAATGGATATGTAGTATAGTTGATTCTGAGTCCTTTCTTATTTACACCTGAGCATCGATATGCATATATTGGGAAGAGAGTTTCTAATACTTTGCTTTTGTTTGATTTTCCTTTTCTAATCTAGTTTTGGTGCACTCTATCCTAGTACACTCATCAAGTTTCTAGTCCATTTTATAATGCATTGTAGCCATCATCTTCTCTTCTGACCTCATACATATATCATGTTTATAATGATTAATTTTTAAAACTCCTTGCACCCCTCTTGCACACACAAAAGAATGATAAACCCTTCTAAAAACTAATTTTTTTCTTACAAATGATTGTTTCCTATTAGAAACACATGTATAAACACCTTACGCTTCAGAAAAACATGTATACATATTAAAGCACATAAATAAAAATAAAAAATTGTGGTCACATTTGTGTTTTAAGTGGTTTAAGTTAAATATTATCCAACCTGGTCTTGGTTACACCCGACTCAACTCCTTGAACTACTTTCTCCAAGCATAAAAGCAATATTCAAACATCCAAGCATAAACATCCAACCCTCCCAAATACAAATTAATTTTGGTGGGATGACGAAAGGCCTGCGAAACTGACCCAAAGAAAGTACTAGTAGCATATAGTTGTTCCAAGCTTCATAGGCAACACAAGGAACATCCAAAATGTGCATGGGTTGAGTTGGAGGGAAACTCAACACATGGATGAGTACTAACCATGGATGAGATTTTTTCTCAAGAGGTGTTTAGAATTTTTATGATATGAATGGCATT
>LPNX010077407.1:10052-25923 GCA_001517045.1 Pseudotsuga menziesii
AATGAAAGAAGATGATGAAGCAGAAAGATCAAGAAGGAGTCTACCCATGAAACAAATAAAGATAAGTATTCAATTGTCATTTCATGATATTGTTTTGTTATGCATTTATTTATATTCAGTTGATGTATTATGCATGATAGAATGTTTGCATTAATGATAGTATACTACTAATATGCATGTAATGGGTAAGTAGATCATGGTGTTATACAACTCTCCATTGCAACTTATCTATAATGAAACCTCTTTGCTGACATATTGGATTAATGCGCAATCTCAATGTTGTCCTGGTAGAGATGGAAGGCATCTAGAAAGTTTTTGTGAGATATGGATGGATGTTGTATTGGCTAAAATAGTTGCATGATCATATATTTATGCATAATAATTTTCCATTGTGAATATGCCTTATGAAATGTTTCTAACCATACAAATGTGTTTGACTTGTAGGAAAGATCGTTTACATAATCGTATACAAGAAAAGAAGGATGAGACTTGTTCCAAATAACAAGTGATGACAAATAAAGAATAATATGATGAATGCATCATCATCATTGATGCAGAACCTTCCAGCCATGAAGAAGTAACCAAGAAGAAAGTTTCAAGAAGAATGATGTCTAGGATGCAGTATCAATACATAAAGAGAAGTTCATAGTTCCATCATGCAGTAGATGGAAACATCATGGGATACAAGGCAAGATTCGTAGCATGAGGCATAGACTATGAAGAGACATTTGTAACCACTAGAGATACACATTACAGGAAGAATCATGTGTGCAAATGAAAGAAGGCCTTGTATGAGATCAAAAGACACCCATGGGATAACACATACATGAGGAGCTTAATGAAGATCTGAACCTTTGCTACAAGGTTGATAGAGGATGACAAGCTCACAGATGGGTGTGAGAAGAAATTTTGAAAAAGTTCAAGATAGAGGATCTTGGTATCCAGTCATCCTAGATGGATACATAGAATGTTAGTAGCATAGGAAGCCACTTGTCACTCCAATACCGAATGTTTTAATGCATAGAGTACAAAATGTAGAGGGAGAATGATGCTTTGCTTCAGAGGAAGTGACTGCAGAAGATCCCGAGGTTCGACATGGTATGACAGGATGGATAGATTACTGATGACCCTAGGCTTTACTAAGAATAACGTGTATTCCAACCTTTGCTTCAAGGTTGAAGGCAGAAGACCAGTGATTCTCTTGTTATGTGTCGATGCACTATTTTCTAGGCATGAAGGTGTGGTAGAATGCGGATGGTATCTTCCTCAGACAAGGGAAGTATGTAGTAGAGATCCTGAAGAGGTTCAGGATGATGGAATGCAAGGTAATGAACACACCTATGGCATCGAAATTGAAGCTATTGAGTGTTGCTTCATCATATTTGGTTGATTTCATGATGTATTGTTAGATGATTTACCTGAAAAATATGAGACCAAATATTTGCTTTACTATGAACACATTGAGACGTGTTCACCTGATGGTTGCAAAGCATGTAGTGAGGTACCTGAAGGGTACAGTTGATTATGGGCTCAAGTATGAGGTGAATCAAAAGATTATGTGGATTTGTATTGGGAAGGAAGTGCGATTGATAGGAAGAGCACTTCAAGGTGCTACTTTAGTATGGCATCAAGTGTGATCTCTTGGTTTGGCAATATGAAGTCCTGCATGGCACTGAGTACAGCTGAGGAAAAATATGTTGCCACTTGCTATTAGGGAGGTAGTATATGTTATAGCAGATTTCACCACACTAGGTGAATCACACATTGTATGGCCTTCCCCTGTCCTGCTGCAGACTCATTAGCCCCTATGGACCACTTTTTATCTTTTGATGTATCATTGACCATCCCTAAAAACATTAGAAAAATGATATACGCGGCATTTTCCCCGATAACCACGTACATACGCAGATATTCCCTCTATAGTCGCGTACATCAGGATGTGTACATAATCCAAAATCCTTTGGAGCGTTCCTTGTCTTGGATCCGACTCATATGACTCCTGGCCTTCCATATGCCTTGAGATCGCACGGATTTGACCTTTCAGTATCACTTTGAAAATCTATATAAGGAACCCTTGAGACATTGAAAGCATAAGAGATAATTGAGAGTACCGAAAATATAGTCCATTGTTTCCAGAACTTATGCTTGAGTCTGCATCCCTTTGTCCCTTGGAGCACTGTTGTGTTCTTCCCAAGATTGCCTTTTGCTAGTAAGCTTACTATCGGAGTGATGGAGGATTGAGGTGGTGGAGGCCCAAGTGGGGGATTCAGTTTCTCCAGTTCGCAGACGTGTCGTCAGAGGTGGTCACTTGTAATCTTTGATTCATATTAATAGAAATATCTTTTTTTGTCCAGTAATGTGTATTTGAATGAATATTGTATCCATTGGAATATGTCAAATGCTTTTACATTATTGATTATATATGCTAGAATAGATCTAACACCATGAAATATAGTATGCTTGTATTGTTTACTTGTTGTTGAGGACGTGCTATAACAATTCAAGCTGAAGATTGGAAAGCTCAACGGGGATCTACTTCAACCGTCCGGAATAAGGTACGAGGTTCGATCCTTTAGTGTTAGATGTTTTTATTTATATTGCATATTGGGAAAGATTGATTTCTGGAGTCTAGCTGTCTGTTGTGGTACCCCAAGCCATAGGAATTTCTCTCTGTAACAGAATTGGCAACTCCCCTGGGGAGTTCCTAGTAATTGTCCTTTGGGGGTTGATTTCTTGGCATTCAATGTATTTGAATTGCTCTCTCTCTCTTGTTTCTGTGTCGGGTATGGGGGCATGTATGCCGGGTAGAGCCTGATTGGTGTGAATTTAGTCTTAGCCTATTTGTTTGCCTTGAATTTGTGCATATTTTTCTTCCTGTACGCGGGTTTGTCACTTACAGTTGTGTATACACACGGTTTCCCCTGGTATTGTCGCGTATACACGCAGGTTCACTGCGCACAATCGTGTATACCCTGGTTTTTGCCTTTTTTTGGAAGATATTGGATTGTTGGGTGAATTCTGTTAGTTACTGAGTCTCCTTTGGCACTACCTGAGTCTGTTAATACCTCTGTTTCTGACCAGAAACGTTTTTTTTAGCCTAAATTTTTTTCTTTTAGGAAAGTTCTTGTCATGGCATCTTTGATTTTTTGTTTGAGATTAGTGCATTAGAGTCCTTTTGCCTTAGTGCTTTGCTGGAATGCTGTTTATGTGTGCTTGCAGAGTCTGGGGTGGTTAAAATCATTCTTTTTCTTTTTGTATCTCTTTATTTTCAAAAAATCCAAAAACATTTGCTTATCATCATGCATTGCATTTTGCACTTTGCATTGTACTTGCATTAGATCTAGATTTGCTTTGGAGTAATAGTTAGGACTTCATATAGGGAAATTTTCATTCAACATTTGAAGAAGAAATTGTGCATTCACGTAGTACGCATACCCTGTTTTCATGGACACAACGCATTTGCATTGATTGTTAGGTGTGCATTTTACTTCTTGTTGCGTCATAACACCATTAGTTGCACGACCATATCCTATTTTTGAGTAATAAAGCCAAACTAAAATCAACGCTAATTAAAATGAATTACACTCTTTTCTTTTCTAGGGTGCACCAACAAGCTTAGGTTTTAGGATCTTGGAATAGTTCATTGAAAGCTAATTCTCCAAGATCACTAAACAACAACAACTAGGTGTCTATCCAGGGAGTGTGTGAAATCCTTTATATAACCAGCGTTCTCAGGAAGCTCCTCTCAAAAGGGAGTCAAGCACTAGGTAGTGTGAGCGGTTGTTGATCAGGATAACCCCTGGTTGGTAACTGTGTAGCACCAGCGATATAGCCAGGATTGTATTCGTATCTGGGGGCTCTTTCTAGAGTTTCGGGCTCTGCTACCCTTCCCATACGGTCAATCCCTCCTACGACTGTCCGCTTGAGCGTTGATTATATCGAGGTGACCTTAGTGACCTTACCTAGGATATCGAGGGGGTACGTGTAGAGGTTATTCTGCATGTGTCCCGGCCAGGTTGGGGTCGGACAGCATAGTTGCTTTACGCGTTGAAGCTGAGGGCCACAATAATTGGTTTCGAACCTCCGCTTGTGGTGACAAGGGCCTCTCAAGTCTCTCCTAGGCGAGACATACCGACCACATTCGGGAGCTCACTTATCCATCCCTTGTTTGCTTGCTTTTGGCTTTAGATTTTATAGTGATTTCTCTATGCACGCTAGTTGGCCTAGGGTTGACGTAAATAGAGAGTCTTTGATTTTTTGTTGAGTCATTGTGGAGTCGGGTGCAGTTCCACGCCGTTCTCGTCGGTTAGCAGGACTTCCACCTTCCACTTTTCCTCCTCCTTTGGGAGAGGGGCCTAGATTTTCCAGGCGGACTATGTCACACACTGATTCACACATCATGGAGGATCATTCAAAGACTATTCCTGAGCCACCTCCTCCTATTCGTATTGACGATGGGGAACTTACTCCTACATACGATCCTTCACCTGACCTAGCTGAGATTTCTCCTGTGATTTCCCAGATAGGATATTTTCATGATAGACCTACTCAAACTAGGGAAGATTCCCCATTGACTCGTTACCGGTATGGAATGCCGGATGATGTTGAGACTCACTTTGACCCTCCTAGCACTAGCTACGGTAGTTATGTTACAACTGGTTTTCCTATGCACGATTTGACATTTCATGTTGAATCCAACTATGAGCCTAGCACTATTCCTGGGGGCAATCCCATGCCTTACCTTGCGGAGAGGTTTGGGAGTACTAGTCACATTGCACCTTCCATCCCAACGGTGGAAGCTCCATCTTATATACCTCCTAGGTCTAGAGTTAGTGATCCGATAGGGATACCAGGTTCCAGATGAGTGACGATAGGCACTAGTACATTTCTTCTTACAGAGATTCCTTCATCCTCGCTTCCGAGTTCTTCAAATGTAAACCCTCCACCTTACTCACGTGGTCCTTCGAGTCGGCACATAGCTACGAGTCAGATCTGTACTACGGTTACTAGACCAGTTGTGTCTCAAGCCTACATACCACTTGTGGTTTCGGGAGGTTATGTTCATGTTTCTAGAGGTCATATTGCTACTTCCATGACATATATCCCTACTTATGGTATGTATATTCCTACTTCCGGAACATATCTTCCTACCTATGGAGTGTCCCATGGGGCATCGCAAGCGATGACCTATGGACCCTACTATGGGACGCAGTATGGACAGGTCTCTCCACCTTATGGAGGCGGGTATTCACAACCTGCTTATTCTCCTAACTATGGCTTTATAGCTCCTACTAGTCAAGGTCCACCTCATTATGCTACTTCCACGCCACCCTATACGGGTCATATAGGAGGGGGTCACTATGGCCAAGGTCATGGTGGTAATCAATCCTATATGAACCAGGGAGCGGTCCATAGACCTCATCATCCTAGGCTCCCTTTCCTTGCAACACTCAATTTNTCCTTTTCCTCGCAACACTCAATTTACCTGACTTATCGAGACTTACGAATGATCCTGTGGCTCATGACCCGGCTTGGCCGGCTGTCCCTACCAAGCTTCCTTCGGACATCCCTAATTTTGAAGGAAAACCAGGAGAGGATCTGAGTGAACACGTTACGACATTACACCTATGGTGCTCTTCCAATTACTTGCATCAGGACTCAGTCCATTTGAGACTATTTCAACGCACCCTTACAGGGCCTGCGGCGAAATGGTACATAGAGTTACCTAGGGGTTCCTTTACTTTGTTCGACGACCTTGCGATGACTTTCCTTAATCACTTCCAGCTACGAGTGCACTATGATGTTGGTACTGAACTCTTGTCGACATTTCGGCAAGATAAAGCCACCCATATTTCTGATCATATTAAGAAGTGGCGTAGACAGAAGAGATTAATTAAAGCCTTTATACCGCCGGAGTTCCTCCTTGAGTGGTTCCTCAAATCTTTATTGCCATATATCGCGAAGGATGTTTCCACATCCGGAGTGCAGAATGAGGAACAAGCAAGCTTTAGGGTGCAGGAACTAGACTTGATCTATGCTCAGTTTGGTTTGTTATATGAGATTATACCCAACGCTCCTCGTTCTAGTTACGATCCCAAGGTCAAACCTAGACCACATGCCGATGGAATTGTGGGTAGTGCAAGTAAGAAACCTGCAGGTTCGGTTGTGAAACAAGTTTCTCAGTTGTCAATCAACCAATCTGCCTCGGTACAAGCTACGACTTCGTCTCAGCCTGCCCAAACGGCGAATGTACTTACTGTGCAATCATCCGACCAGAAGGGTAACCAGCAACCCGGACGGAATAGAAAAAAGGGTAAGAATAATAATAAGAAGGGTGGGAATAAGAATGAGAATGCCAACAATAATGACAAGAACAATAAAAATGCTGGGGGGGACAAGCAGAATAAACGTAAGGTTAAGTTTCCTTGCAAGATATGTAAGGATGATCACCTCACTTACTTGTGCCCTAGGATGGATGAATCTTCGAAGTTCATAGCACAGGGCCCAGCTGTGTTAACGAACCCTTTACCGCATAACCGGAATATGAACTCGAAGTCCCATGATCAATCTAGTGATGAAGATCCACCTAAAGCTAGTGGTCGTGGGTGCATTAATATGGTCTGTGCCGCTAAATTTGTGACGTGTGTGAAATATTATACTTCGTCACAACCCAACCCAGGTAAAGAACCTGATCCACCAGGAACTCCTTTGCTCATTGAGAAACCTGCGGATAAACCTGAGGCTGCACCTCACATCCCTAAGGGGGTACTTAAGTGTTCGGGGCATAATCCAAATGCCCGAGCCGCCTAGAATTATTCAGTTGTCAAGGACTTGGGTCATACTCCTTGTGCGATGTCTGCATTGGAAGTGCTTCAGAGTTGTCCGTCGCAAAGGAAGGATTTGCTTTCCGCTCTTAGTGTAAATGGTGATGATTCTTCCTCAGTGATCAAATTTGAAACCGCAGGACATCAGCCTCGCTTTCCCTACTATGTGTCCCTTTTAGTGCATGTAGAATGTCTTAATATGATCGTCAAGTGCACAGTGATTGACAAGGGCACTGCTGCTTCTGTGATGTCTTTGTCTTGTTGGAAGGGTCTTGGTTCTCCTGAGTTGTCAAAATCTATGACCATGTTAACTGATTTTTATGGGAGATCGTTTAGGCCGCATGGTATCCTTCCTTCTCTTAAAGTCCGTTTGGGAGGGAAGACCGTTGCGATAGAGGTCGAGGTGGTGGATGCACCTCTCGACTACAATCTCTTACTGGGAAGGAACTGGATGTATAGTATGCAAGCCGTTGCGTCTTCTGTATTTCACGTTGTATGCTTTCGTCATAATGGGAAGATTGTAACGATTGATCAAATGGCATTCAAGAATCCGCCTGTTAGTGCATCTTCGGAAGCTTCAGTTCCGAAAGTTGAACATTCCCAGTCGGCAACTAGGAGTGTGGGTGTAGGCATGTATCCGTCCCTCATGGGAACCTTTAGTTGTCCTGCACCCGTCCTCATGATAGGATCTAGTTTTGATGGTGCTTCCACGTCTATGATATCGGTGCCTTTTCGCACAAGTCACATGGGAGATCCTTGGATTCTTCCTTCACCGAGTCCTTCGAGTGAGTCCATTGAGACGAGTGTGCCATTTCCTGCAGTCATTATTGCTTACCAAGCTAATCTCCAGTCTGCTGCAGAGCCTTGTTCTTCTTCTTCACGGACAGAGGAGGAAGACCCCTATGTGCTGCCTGCATGGGCAGTATAGTCTTCTCATGCCCATGATTGCCTTGATAGGGTTTTCCCTTTAGATGAAGCGATTATCGAGGCTATGTCGGGAGTTGAGCCACCATGGGAGGAACTTCATCATAGATCATATTTCCTTCCAGAGCTTGACCTTTTGGAGCATGAGGATTATAGGGAGATTCTTAGACAGAAAGTTGGTAGACCCATGATTCCATTAAGCTCTCTTGGTCAGATGGCTGATGGAAACATGGCGAACATATCGTCAACTATGCCTATCAACATTTCTCACAATCCTGGTACAATTGAGAATGTCTACATTGGGGCGGATTGTTCCCAAGATGAGATTCGGGAGTATACCGAGATATTCAAGGAATTCCGTGGTATTTTTTCTTGGTCTTACGATGAGATGCTAGATATTGACCCTCGGATTGTCGAACACGAGATTAAGACTTACCCCAACGCTAAGCCTGTTCGACAGCGTTTATGCGCGGTAAATCCTAGGAAAGCACCCGCCATAAAGGCAGAGATAGAGAAGCTATTGAAAACTGGTTTCATCTATCCCATTCCCTTGATGGAGTTGGTTTCAAATCCCATTCCGGTGGATAAGAAGCAGGGAGCGATCCATATATGCACTGATTTCCATGATTTAAATCGTGCCTGTCCTAAGGATAACTTCCCCACACCATTTATAGATCAGATTTTGGACGAGTGTGTGGGTAGCGAGGTGTTCTCCTTTATGGACGGCTTTTCCGGGTATAATCAGATTCAAATTAAACCCGAGGACCAACACAAGACCACATTTATTTGTCCTTGGGGAACATTTGCGTATCGAAAAATGCCTTTCGGCCTTAAAAATGCCGGAGCTACATTTCAGTGGGAAATGACCTTGATTTTCCATGATCTCAAGTCCATTATTGAAGTATTTTTGGATGACCTCGCTGCTCATTCTCGCATGAGGATGCGTCATTCGTATCACTTGATATTGGTGTTCGAAAGATGCCGGCACTATGATGTTAGATTAAACCCTCATAAGTGCATCTTTTGTGTGAAATCAAGTTGTTTATTAGGATTTATCGTTTCGAAAGAGGGTATAAGAGTCAACCCCTTGAAGGTGGAGGCAATACTTTAGTTGTCTCCCCCGCGAAATATTCGTCATCTTCAGTGTTTACAAGGCATGGGAAACTTCCTACGAAGATTTGTGGTCAATTTTGCCAATTTGACTAGAGGTTTCATGCATCTCCTGAAGAAGGATACTCCCTTTGAATGGGATGAGCGAGCCCAGGATTCCTTTGATGGACTTAAGCGAGCCCTAGCATCGGCCCCGGTGATTATTCCTCCGGATTATAGCCGTGATTTCCTATTATATGTGGCTGCGTCTTTAGAGATGATTGGGATGGTTTTGGTTCAGGAGGATGAGGAGCTCCAGGAGCATGTGATATATTATCTGAGCCGAAACCTTATTGACACAGAGATTCGGTATTCTCATGTTGAGAAGCTTTCCTTAGCTATTGTACATGCGGTGCAGCATTTGAGACATTATATTCTCCTTCGCCAAACCTTGGTCATTGCCCATTTCAATCCATTTCAGTTCATCCTCACACGTATGATGATTGGGGGAAAGTATAATAAATGGATTGTCATCCTACAAGAGTTTGATCTCGAATTTGTTTCGGCAAAATTGAAGAAATATTTAATCTTTGCAGAGCTCATATCGGATTTTTCGAGCGAGGCTGAGGAGTCGGTATGTGAAGATACGTTCGTTGATGAACACATTTTCTTAATCTCAATGGCTGACCCATGGTACGGTGATATCATAGTATATTTGCAAATGCAGAGGACCCATACTCACCTCTTGCGAGATGAGCGACGTCGATTATGTCACGTTTCCAAGAACTACCTCATAGTGGACAATACTTTGTACCGCCATGGAGTAGATTCCATTTTACGACGTTGTTTAAATCATGAGGAGGCTGAGGTAGTGCTTAATGATTGCCACAGAGGGGCGTGTGGTGGTCATTTATCTGGGATTTCTACAGCTCAAAAGAGTTTGAGAGCAGGTTATTTCTGGCCATCGATCTTCAAGGATTGTATTGAAGCAGTCAAGAGGTGCCACCCTTGCTAGGTGTTTGCACGTAATATGTGCTCGAAGCCTGCCCCTTTACACCCTATTATCACCGCTGGTCCCTTCACTAAGTGGGGGCTCAATTTTATGGATTGCAACCCAGCTTCGGCTGGGGGGCACCATCATATTATAGTGGCTATTGATTACTTCACGAAATGGGCTGAGGCAATGCCTACAGTAAAATCCGATGGTGAGACAGCCGCTCACTTCGTATTCAACCAAATCATCTCTAGGTTCAGGATTCCGAGAGAGCTTGTCACTGACCATGGCTTGCACTTTCAGAACCGTATGATGGAAGAGTTGGCATCCAAGTTAGGGTATAAGCAAGAGCACTCCTCTTCTTACTATCCTCAAGCAAATGGACAGGTTGAAGCAGTGAATAAATCACTTAAGTCCATTCTCCAACGAACCATCGCACAAAGCAAGATGAATTGGCATATTATGTTGTATCCTGCTTTGTGGGCATATCGAACCGCGGTAAAGACTACCACTAGTTTTTCTCCATATCATCTTGTTCATGGAGTGGAGTCAATATTGCTGGTTGAATGTGAAATTCCTTCGTTGAAGTTATCCATGGAACTCTTACCAGACACTTCACCTTTGGAGGAGCGTTTGGTTCACCTTGAGCAACTCGATGAGCAGCGTAGAGATGCCTTGGTGACTCTAGAGGTTAATAAGCGTCGCGTGAAGACCCAATATGATAAGTCTGTCCGTCCGAGAGTGTTTAGTGAGGGAGACTTGGTCCTTTTGTGGGATCAATCGAAAGAACCCTTGGGGGCAAGGAAGTTCAATCCTATGTGGCGTGGTCCTTACGTGGTCAAGCGTGTGTTAGAGAAGGGTGCCTACGAGTTAGTGGATTACGAAGGGACAGTCTTGGCAGAGCCTAGAAATGGGCTCTATCTCAAAAAATACTATGCATGATCTTTAGCCAAGGCTATTTGTTGTATATTATTGTACATATTTTTTGCATAGTTAGGTCTTGTTTATCGTGATCGGGTTTGTGATTAGTTTCCATTTCTCGTGGCATATGTCAATGGAATCTTCCACCTACATAGGATTCATGGATGGTGCAAGTCGTCACACTCAACACTCAACCTCAGCTACTTGGGTGATTTATACTCCTATGGGTCATGTACTGTCTTCAGGAGGTGTATGTCTACGACCATCTTCCAACAATGTTGCTGAATATAGTGCCGTTATCGAGATTCTATGGGATGCCATTTTGCATGGTGTTCTCTCTCTTGAGGTACGTCTTGATTCAGAGTTAGTAGTGTCACAGCTAAAGGGTTTGTACCATGTTATAGATCCAACGTTATTGAGGAGATTCTTATGTGTGAGATTGCTAGAATGGCAGTTTGAGAACATAACATATATACACATTCCAAGAAATTATAATCAAATTGCTGACTCATATGCTAACTATGTGTTAGATTGGCATTTGTTTCATTCATCATAAATTAATCATAAACACAATTTTTACACATGTAAATAAATAAACCGATCACCATAAAACTTTTTTATATACATCAAAAATGTGGTAATACATAGTGTCATAATACAAAATTGGGGCTTTGAAAGCCACCACCATATACACGGTAGTACAAAATAGATACACTCCCAGGTGTCTAGTCCTGTGGAGGTGGATGAGGGTTGTGATCATGATATGTCACCACGGCTCTAGCTAGCCACCAGAATAAACGCACCCATGCACGTGGTACACCCACCACCTGTCTCTGCATAGCCTCAGGCAAGTCCCCGACTTGCGCCATGGGAATCCTGTGAGTCAGTCACACAAAGTTGGTATGGATGCTTTGGAGCGTTCGCTCTACATCCACACCGGTGATATCGTCTCCTCTTCCCCTCCGTCTATGACGTGGGAAGCCCTCTGGTCGTCGTGGTCCCACATTTGCACATGAATGGTAGATGTCACTATGTATTGTCACCCAAAAACATGTATTTTTGATTCCATATAATCAAGAAAACACAAAAAAATTAAATACTTCAAAAATTTTAAAAAGAGTAAGGGTCGAGATTCGTTACCTATGTCCCCATATGCTGATCCTGGTGGTAATGGCATGTCCGGGTCTCCCTGAAAATCTATCCCTGCATAAGGGTAGTCCTCTATGGCAACAATCTGTCATCGCCACCATGGGAAAAAGTCTACTGGATAAGGGTTGGCCACCCTACCGCCCCCCAGTCTGCGCATCGCGTCTTCCCAACATCGTTGGGCCGGACCTCGAACCCCGTGGAGAGGAACATCCACTCTAGGGCTCAATCCTGGAACACGCTTGAAGAAAAACGTGCTCAAGATACTGCTGAACCCGAAGTTCCGTATCCTACCTGCCTTGCACTCGCTGAGCTGATGTTTCATGTTGCTTAGTAGTGAAGTTCTCTAGTCATAGATGGTCGGTGTCATGCACTCCACCGCATAGAACATCAATGACCGAGAGGCCTGATGGAGTGATGCTAAGCCTTCTATTCTGCCCAGCATAAGTAGAATGGCCTTTAGGCCCAGTACTTGTATAGCGTTGGTGGGAACTTGGCTCCCCACCTTCTCAGTCTCTGGGTAGCAGTACACAGCTATGTACTCGTCGATAGTCAACCCATGACCTAGCCCTCCTCAGGCACGAAGGTTCACCATCTCACCTCACCGTGATAGACCTGTGATAAAATAGATATCCTCCACCTCAATGGTGAGGGACATGCCATCTAGCCTGGAGGAATCTGAGTCCAGATCCCAATAGTCTACAAGCATCTATAGTAGTCTTGGTTTGGCCCTCAAGCTGCCTAGGCACCAAAACTTGTAGAGTCCGCATATTCTTAGAGCTTCTTGAGCCATTATGTTAGCCCTTACTGCTTCCTCTACATCACCGTGCTTGCGTTCTCGCCACTCTAGCACCATCCTGCATGAAAAAGTGACCCAAATGTCCATTAGATTCATGAAAATCTTAGTGCGCGGCATCATACGTGGCTGTTTTGAAAACAACCGCGTATGTACACGGTTTCCAGCCCCTTTTCCGCGTATATTCGGCCCTATACGCGGAAATAGACTCGATACCCACGTGGGCCGCAGCGCTCATGTAAGTTTGGCCTTTAAAAATTAATTTGACCATGAAAAATTATAAAAAGTGTATTGAAATGCAAGCAGAGAACATGAGTAAATACCTGGAAGAAACGGTTGTGAATTCCGCTGGATGGATATCCTGGAATATGCAGTTGAAAATCAGAGCTCCAATGGGTAAAAGTTTCAAATGATTTATATTTTTTACTATTTATAGAAAAATTTTCAAATATTTGGAAATTTTTACCCCCTTTCCTATAGTTTTGACCGTTTCTAACCATTTTGGACCGTTTCTGACCTAATCTATGATGTAGAAGACCATTTTCAGCGCCGTTTCAGCCTTTGGATGGACCCGTTCGTACTAATCTCAGGTATAATGTCTACACTGGCATATAGGTTAGGATCCCCACCATTTGCATTTTGCATGACGTTATGACCATGTCACTATATCCTTAGGTACGAACCCACTCTATTATGTCACGGAACCTTCTTGATGCTATTAGAAGTGGCATGATATGAGTGGTAGAGCCTCACCTTACATGGGTACCCTAGTTAGCGCCTTATTTGCATTTGGTTCCCATGCCGATGTTTCTCCTTTTAGGGTGTGGCAGTCCGTTGTATAGTATTGCCATGACATTTAGCAAGAGCCTCATACTCCTCTTGATCTTATGCTGACCTTTTTCCCTCCGGACTCCCCTTGTATCAAGTTGTGGATGCATTATCATGAGCTTTGCCTGTCTTATTGAGCTTTATGCCAGCTCCCCTGACATTTCGTTCCAGCCATATAGCCCGAGCTTGTCTCATGTCTAGCCATGCAGATCCTTTATTTATATCCTTCGCAGCTTGATTCCCTTTTTACCGGGAGGGGATTTTCCCCCAAGTGTCGATATCCTACACATGTATCCTTGCATTGAGCATAGGTATGTTCCACTGCTTGGAACTAGTTTGTTTTCCCTAAATGACACTCGTCTCCTCCTAGTTTGTAACTATAAAGCTAGTTTATTCTTTTTTCAAGCTTTTCAAATAACTGAAAAAGACCAAAAAAATAAAAAAACCAAACAGCCGGACAAGAAAAGATATTATCTTTGGCAGTTGTTGAGTCGTGTCTCCTTTGAACAGAGCACTGTATATCACATCCATTGGTTGGGTTATAGTTTGACTTAGGAGCTATACTCGTTATCTGAGTTTTATCTCCACCGACTGGTTAAGCTTCCAGTCCCTATGGAGCCTCTATTGATGCCTCCTGTGTCATAGAGATGTCCCAATTTTGTATATCAAGTCTATGCTGCCTTCTTTCAGTCACCATACGCCATTATGCTCTTGTTCAAAGGAAGTTGAAACCTGAGTCGGCCATTCCTCAGTTATCTTGACTTTGCATGTCGGCCATTTCCGGTACAGTTACTGGTTCGTGCACCTTATGATCGAGTCCTTCCACATTATATAGCTTTGTTGAGTACCTCATGTTGGATGATGGGGGATGCCCTAATTCCCTCCTTCCAGCGGATTTCATCCCATCGACTTCAGATCATTTATTCTAGGATTGGAATCTAGAGTCATTTTGAGTGCCTTGAGACTTGTAGTCGTCAGTGGCAGGTTCTCTCACCATCAATAGTTTTGGGAATACATCAATGTCTCCTGATCGATGGATTCTCTCAAGTGTTCGAACTCAACACATTTATTCACACTTGTTAGTTTGCACTCTAGTACCTTGATTCCCATTTTCATTATTGGTGGGTGATCTCGCGTCTGTTAACGGTATACATCAATGACCGGTAATCAGATGATGGACTACTATGTTCTACCTCGACACCTCTATTCGCATAGTAGGACATGTACTCATAGCGGTTTGTGTAGAAGACCTTCCAGATTGGTGGCATCCACTATATGCTACCTCCTTGATCGTGCCAGTGTTCATGAGATTTCAGCTCTCGTGACTTGTTCCAGTATATGTGAGACATTTCCAGCCACTATGGAGATCTTGATCTGTTATATATCTTCATCTTTTGTGGAGATCATGTTCCTTTGTATATCTTCATCATGGAGATTCTGATATATGTATATTGTACATGGCGACGACCACATATGTGTTATCATGTTTCATGCCTATTCATGGCCATTGTACTCTTATGTATCCGGGACTGCTATATGTATTCACAGTTATATGCCGAGTTGTATTATGGTATTATGCTGATTGGGTGGCTGGTCTTCCATTTGGGTACCTTCATCACTTCACTTCTGGGATGGACTTATAATGTATTTCGGCCATCGTATAACCCCTCTGATCTCATACATTAGGGGGCATCTGTTATAGCGGATTTCACCACACTAGGTGAATCACACATTGTATGGCCTTCCCCTGTCCCACTACAGACTCATTAGCCCCTATGGACCACTTTTTATCTTTTGATGTATCATTGACCATCCCTAAAAACATTAGAAAAATTATATACGCAGCATTTTCCCCGATAACCGCGTACATACATGGATATTCCCTCTATAGTCGCATACATCAGGATGTGTACATAATCCAAAATCCTTTGGAGCGTTCCTTGTCTTGGATCCGACTCATATGACTCCTGGCCTTCCATATGCCTTGAGATCGCACAGATTCAACCCTTCAGTATCACTTTGAAAAGATATATAAGGAACCCTTGAGACATTGAAAGCATAAGAGAGAATTGAGAGTACCGAAACTATAGTCCATTGTTGCTAGAACTTATGCTTGAGTCTGCATCCCTTTGTCCCTTGGAGCACTGTTGTGTTCTTCCCAAGCTTTCCTTTTTCTAGTAAGCTTTCTATCGAGTGATGGAGGATTGAGGTGGTGGAGGCCTAAGTGGGGGATTCAGTTTCTCCAGTTCACAGACGTGCCGTCATAGGTTGTCACTTGTAATCTCTGATTCATATTAATAGAAATATCTTTTCCTGTCCAGTAATGTGTATTTGAATGAATATTGTATC
>LPNX010077407.1:26176-47954 GCA_001517045.1 Pseudotsuga menziesii
ATCTCGTAGTTTTCTCAGACGTAAGCGGTCCTATAGGTTTCCCTCAGATGTAATCGGTCCTGGTGAATATTGCAGGTCATCTTTGGATGTAATCAACCCTGATGTGATTCTATGCTAGAAATGGCCAAAGTGAAGTTTGATTACTTTAGGGAGAAGCTTGGTGTTCTCCAAATCGAGGTTCCCTCCAAGGGGAAATGATGAGACTTAGAGCCATTTTGACATGGTGAGAGGATTAGGTTTCTTCCATGGTCAAATGTAAGGGTTGAGCCATTCTGTCATGGTGAGAGGATTTGGTTCCTTCCATGTCAGATGTGAGTGCTGATCCATTTTGATGTGACTGTAGGATTGGTTTCTACATGATCAGATGTAAGGGCTGAATGCCATTCTTGGAATCGAGGCACCTGGTCAGTTACCAAGAATACTCAGTCTGGGATTGAGGGTTGTTCTGATATGACTATAGGATGTAGTATTACATGATCAGATGTGAGCCCATGGCCATTCTGATATGATTGAGGTATGTGTTCCCACTTGATCAGATATAAGGGCTGATGCCATTCTCTGGGAGAATGGAGGCACCTAGTCAGTTACTAGGAATCCTCAGTATGGGACTGGGATCCCTTTCAATGCAATGTGTTTACACATGGTCGAATGTAAGTGTAGAGCCTTTCTAACAAGATGAGGTCAGATGTAAGTGCTGAGCCATTCTGGCATGATGTGTTTATGCATGGTCAGATGTGAGTGTTGTGCCTTTCTGACAAGATGGGGTCGGATGTAAGTGCAGAGCCTTTCTGACAAGATGAGTTCGGATGTAAGTGATGAGCCATTCTGGCACAATGTGTTTACACATGGTCAGATGTGAGTGCTAGGCCTTTCTGACAAGATGAGGTCAGATGTGAGTGTTGGGCATGCCTTTTTGACAAGATGAGGTCAGATGTAAGAGCTGGGTGGGCCATTCTGACTTAGTGTTAGATATAAGCACTGATGAAGACCTAGATGAAGGGTATGCCTACAACCAGCATGAAAAAGGGTTGGCTCTGTATAACTTCTTGTGATGAGAAGAATGCAGAGATAGCACCATTTGATTGAGATAGAAGAAGCAATAATGATGATGATGATTCAGTGATGATCCAACTTTGATGATGATCTAGATCAAGTGATGATCTAGATCAAGTGATGATCTAGACTTGATAATGATCCAGCAATGACGATCCAGATCAAGTGATGATCTAGCAGTGACGATCTAGATCAAGTGATGTTCTAGACTTGATGATGATCTAGTAGTGACGATCCAGATCAAGTGATGATCCAGTAGTGATGATCCATATCAAGTGATGATCTAGACTTGATGATGATCCAGCAGTGACGATCGAGATAAAGTAATCATCTAGACTTGATGATGATCCAGTAGTGACGATCCAGATCAAGTGATGATATAAACTTGATGATGATCTAGCAGTGATGATCTAGATCAAGTAATGATCTAGACTTGATGATGATCTAGCAGTGATGATCTAGATCGAGTGATGATGATCCAGATCTAGATGAAGATGACTTGAAGATGAAGATGAGCTGAAGATGAAGATGACTTGAGATGAAGATGAGCTGATGATGAAGATGACTTGAAGATGAAGATGACCTAAAGATGAAGATGAAGAGAAATCGATGATGATCCATATGATACAAAAAATAAGACTTGTGTTGATAAATTGTGTCAAGAGAATACCTTCCTAGTTAAGAGGGAGTGTTGATGTATTTGTAACTTCAGAATGTATTCACTTGTATATATTATGTATTATACCCCAATTTTTATTCTTGGAAGTATCTATAATGTAATTGAGTCATGTCATGCCCTGATGTTCTGATCAGGAGATTCAATAATGTAATAGGCCATGTAAAGTCATTGTGGGTAACCCTTCTATTTGTCAAGGGTTAAAGTCCCGACACTTGTGGGGCCGTAGGGTTATTAGACTATCCTAGAGAAGTCGACCCTAGGTGAGCCATTATAAGTTGAGGCAACATTCCCCACCGTTGTGTTAAGGATAACACTCCTTTTTCATCGGAGGAGGAAAAGTACCCACAAGTTGTGGGGAAATAGGGTTATTAGACACTCCTAGAGATGTTGGCTCTAATAAGTAATTGTTAAGTGAGGCCGACATGTTGGAGTGGGTTTCAAGTGAATGAAAGAATATAAATAGAGAGTGAGCCTCTTTATTTAACACACACACACTCACTCATTGGGGTGCATGAGTGAGAGAGGAGAAGCTCTCTCAGTGTGAGAGAGAGAACAAGCCGTGGAGATCATCTTTTCTGTTTTCGGGTTTTACTGCTACCATTGGTGCTCATTCTATATCTGAGGAAGTTACAGGGTTTTCTCCTTTATGGTTTCCCTAAGGAAAATTCTTTGTGTCTCTTCTCTCTTGTGTTTTATTGCTGTGCATGTTATTCTCTCAGATAAGATCCTAAGATCATAATGCTAGCTTGAATGATAAAAATCTAACACATGTTTGGAGGAAGTCCTATAATTTCATCGGGAAAAACATCCCTGAATTCATTCAATACATGAAATTCCTCCAACCTAGGAGTTTCATTTTCTATTGCCTCCAAAACATGAGCTGCATACGACTGGAAACCTTTCCTACTAAAATTCTTCAATTGCATTTCCGAAATTTGTCTAGTAGAAATCACCTTTGGAATGCCTCTTACAACCCTTAGGTTTCCTTCTTCATCCTACATTCAAAAGTATTATTGTAACAACCAAGCTTAACTCTGTGTGCTTCAATCCATTCCAATGAGAACAACATAGGAACCAAGCGGTAGAACATTTAGGTCTACATATGTGACCAATCCATCCATAACCAATGGACATTTCTCTACCACTTCACTAAAATTTCTGTTAGTCCTAGTGGCTAGATGAACTAACCATGATTTTATATTCTTTAACTTCTTAAAAGAAAAAATTTGAACAATCTAGGAGTAATATAACTGTGAGTAGATCTAGGGTCAATCAAAACATAAACAAATTGCTCTACAATCTTACCTACAAATTCAACTACAGTTGACTAATGATATGCTTGGATGTCCTCTAGCGCTGCATAGATCCTAGGGATGGTCCTTGCCACTTGAACCATAGTTTATTATTCTTGAATGTTGTGATATTGAACCACATTCCCATTATGATGTGGACATTTCTTGTTCATATTGGGTCCTCCACATATCCAACATTGGAGTGGTTCTCTGATCTCCTTTGGATCTCTTGGCCTATCTCCCATCACTTTAGCTAGCTGCGTCACGGCTTGTGATGGCTTCCTCTACTGATTTTAGAAATGAGAAGGTTTGAAACCTTTCTTCCTCTGATAAAAAAATTCATTCTTCTTATCCTTCCATGCCTTATGGTAATCAAGTTTTCCTTCGTTCTGATAATAGCAATACTTAGCCTTCTTAATAGCCTCTTCTAGAGTTATAGGTTCATAAAATTCAATTCTTTCTTTGTCACACTGAGGTAGCCCACTCACAAAACAATGAATTTTCACTTTATCATCTCTGATGTACCAGAAATACCTCAACAACTCCAAGAAATTATTTGCATACTCTTCCATGGTCATCTTCCCCAATCTTAGCTCATCGAATTCTTTAATCTTATCATCATAGTACCTCTCAGAGAGGTACTTTTGTCTAAAATATTTTTGGAATTGCTTCTACACAATATTTCTTTGACTAATCTTCTTCACTTTCCTGAATTTCTCCCACCATATTTATGCTCTTCCAAGCAAATTGAATATGGCTACCCTAGCCTTCATATTTCCAGAGTAGTCTTGGACTTGGAAATATTTTATCATCCCAAGAAGCCAAGATTTAGCTTCTTGACTGTTCTTTACTTCACCGTCAAATTTAGGAGGCTTAGCCTTCTTGAATTCATCATGTGAACTATTTTGGTAGCACCTATTTTTCTTATTCCTGTGAGAATAATAACTTCAACCCCCAGTGGATCCTTCAAAGTCAGATGATCCACTAGAAGACCTTTTTCTTCTTCTAGCACCACTCCTACTTTCTTTCTGATTTACTGCCTGATGCTCAGAGTTCATCTACCTCTGGATGTCATTCAAAATATGTAGCATTGCTGCATTTAGCTGTTTTTGATCTTCCTGAGCTTTAATCATTCTCTCACTATCTTCTCTATAGCTCTGCATCTCCACCCTCAGAATTCTCATGGTGGCTACAAAATCTGGGGTAGTATCTTGAAATATTCTCCCATTAGACTTTATATTAGCATTTCCAACTCAGATGTTTTCTCCCATAGCATCTGCTTCATGCCCATAGGGATCTTGTGCATCATTCATGTTGTAGGTTCTCATGGCTGAGCCAAAAACCAACTCTTCCAATTGAAACTATGGATCTGCAAAAATGTGTTAATAAATATCATTGTTAGATGCATAAAAATTTTAGAATTTAAATACACTGCAAGCTGTAATGTCTCAACCAATATCTCTAAAAGCTATTCTCTTGGCCCATACAGGCCCAATGTTGTAACCATTAGCTCTGATACCACAATGTCACATACCCATACCCCAATTATCATGCGAAATAATAAAAAAAAAATTCTAAATAAATGTGGTTCTTCTCTTGAAACACATGGCATGGTAGTGAAAACACTCTTCAACATTCATTCTCAATCTTAGAAACCACCGTAACAGTTGTTTCACCCTTGATAGATCCATTTTGTGACTGGGAACACCTTTTCCGCATTAAACTTGTCCTTTCTGCACTCCCCTTTCCTCCTTTTCGCTGCAAAACTTGGGAAATGGGAGCACCATGTGTGATGGATATACTTAACCACCCTTTGTTCTTTCGAGTTTCACTTTCCTCCTTTCCGACCTCATAAATCGGGAGTCAAAAATTAACATTCGACAAAAACGTTTAACCACTCTTCTGCCTTTTCAATTTTGCTTTCCACCTTTCTGAGCTCGAAACTTGGGAATCAGAAACTCCAAATTTTGATGGAGTGAATTATCTATCTTCCTCTTTCCACCTTCTGACCTCAAAATGCAAAAATGTGAGAAATGACTACATTTCCCGTCGGTTTCCCGCTTTCCAAATTTTGACCTTTCGCTTTTCGACTTCGGACTTCGGAATGCAGAAACCCATGAATCACTACTTTACCTGTCGGTTTCTTGACTTCTGGATTTCAACTTCCAATATCAGACTTCGGACTCCGGGGTTCATAAACTTGACTGCCTTCCTTATCCTTTTTTTGTTCTTTCACCTTCCGAATTTTGCCTTTCCGCTGTGGCTCGGGATGCGAAAATACAACTTTTCCTTATAACTTTTGGTTCTTTCTCTGCTCTCACCTTCCACAGGTAGATCCCAAGAATTGAAAAAACAACATTGTTCCCCATTTCCACTTCTCTTTTCTAGTTTCTGCCTTCCTCCTTCCCTAAGCAGATTTGAAGGGGCAGAAACGCTAAGTCAGATGCATTCTAACTCTGTAACATGATTCTATCCTCCATGAACTTAGGAAAAATGCATTGAAACATACAAGGCATAAGAAAATGCAAATGTAGGGAAATTCATTCAATATTAACCTCTACTTTAACTTATTCATAAGCAAATACATTGCATAAATAACACAACAGAGAATACTTATATTGAATGATGAAGTTGTCCCACAACTAGATATGTCGCTACAACGTTCCACCCAACCACAGGCCAATGTATTCATTACTCTCTCAACACCACTTCCACCCTCGATCTGGGCATGATTTCCACAAGGAACTAGGGAACAACAGGCTCACACATAGCCAACACACATCAAAACACAGTCAAAACATCCTACAGTTGGGTTTCTAAGGTTGATAAGGCAATGACTTACACCTAGTGAAATGTTCACCATGACTCAGCCAAAAAAAACAATAGTTGGGTTTATTATCCTGCTAAGGCAATGTAAAGGTATAATTTCTAAGCCAGTGAGCTCAACCATAGAACTATGGGCACCTACACCAGATCTATCCAACTTGGCATTCGACAATACCTACACACCCAACACAAGGAAGCATCTCCTTCTCTTCTCCACAGTCCCTCGGGCCATTCCTTCCCTTCAAGTTCTCTTTAAAGTGTACATAAAATATTTTCTAGCCCCTCTTGATCTATTTGTGATGTTCCTCTCTTCACTAGGTTTATCGGCCAATTCTGGTCCTCTTCCACTCCCAAGTCTTTCAGACCAAAACAGGATGCACATCACAACAATCCACAAGGAAACACAACAACACAAGATTCACTCTGTAACACAGAGAAAATAGGATCTCATACCACTTTGTAGTTCAATATAACACTGTAATCCCACAACCAAGGCTCGACAAAGGAAAATACTTGCAGAAACACGTAGCAACACTTCTACTAAAACCAAAATTCTCTATGAGTCTGGTTGATGAATAATGCATAATCATGAGTGAAAAAAAACAAATCCACGGGATGGAAGAATAATAAAAACATTCAGCATGACTGGGGATGATGGAATGGGCACACATCACCATGATTTCTTGCTTCAGAAGCAAGAATGTGGCTTCCTAGACTGCAGACTTGTAGGTTTGGTCAGACACACAATCAAACTACCATTCCTTTCTCTACCCAAGGAATTAACTGCCTTAACCAACTTTTGGAAGAAATGAATGATTGAGGATAGAGGACAAAAATGAAGCTGAGGGTTCATGGGTTCCCCCATTTACATCTGGTCTCACCCTATTGGATCAAGAGTTTGACTAACTCCCCTCCCTAATCCTTGTGAAATCATTCCCCCATCTCTTTCCTGTTGTAGTACCATATCTAGCTGTTGTATTTTATTAATTTCATATTTACATGGTGTTCCAAAATATAGTGTTCCTAACTTAGCATCATAGCCATTGGTATCAACCCTGATCACCAATACACATAACACCAAATCAATGGTAGGGCCTTGGCCTTGAGATCCTTGACATGATTTAAATACAATATATATATCATGTACAATTTCAATACCATGGGGTCAAAACTGGGGTATTACATTCCCCTCCCCCTTACAACAACATTGTCCTTAGTGCTTTACAAAATTGAACAAAAATGGATGTGCCAATCGCATGGCATCCTCCAGCTCCCACATAGCCTCTTAAGGACCGTAGTGCTCGCATTGCACCTTCACTTGTCCAATGGCTCGATTCTGGAGCACTGTGACCTTCTTGTCGAGGATGTGCAATAGTTCGGTTTGGAACTCTCCCTCGGGTTCCACCTGAACCACATCCCAGTTTATCACATGGTTAGGATCATGTACATATTTATTGAGCAAAGAAACATGAAAAACATTATAAGCTCTAGTGCTAGCAGGAAATGCAAGTCTATATGCAACTAGACCTATTCTTTCAAGAAATTCAAATGACCCACAGTATCTAGGTCACATCTTGGCACAAC
Source organism: Pseudotsuga menziesii (assembly GCA_001517045.1). NCBI lineage: Eukaryota > Viridiplantae > Streptophyta > Pinopsida > Pinales > Pinaceae > Pseudotsuga > Pseudotsuga menziesii. The sequence continues at coordinate 33,611 of LPNX010077407.1, forward strand.
TTCGAAGCTTCAAGGAACTCTTCGTTTCCCTCACTCTCAGGTAAAAATGATCCCCAAAACTGAACTCTCTATCCACTCTATGCTTACCTGCATAATGTTTCTATCTATCTTGAGCTGCTTTCAGGTTCTTCTTGACCTTTGCAACCTCCTGCTCCATTTCCTTGAGAAATTATAAACCAAGCACAATCGTGTTCACTGGATTATCCCAAGTCACTGGTGTCCTACAATTTTTTCCATGCAAAGCTTCATATAGACTCATCCCCAAGGATGCTTGTTGTCCATTATTATAGGAAAACTCTCCCATGTGTAAATAATCCTCCCACTTTGGTTTTTCCATTACATACATCCGAAGCATGTCTTCAAGCACCTGATTCACTCTCTTCATCTTTCCATCAGTATGAGGATGATATGCGGTAATAAATTTTATATTTGTACCCAAATATGTAAACATGCCCTTCCAAAAATTGGAAGTAAACTTGATATCTCTATCAGAAACTATTTCCTTAGGCAATACATGCAATCTAAAAATATCCTTCGTGAATACTTTTGCAATGACACCAGTATTATACGTGGACTTAACCCGTACAAAATGTGTTTCATTTGTCAACTTGTCCACCACAACCATGATGGAATCATGTTGTCTCCAAGTCATTGGCAATCCTGTAATAAAATCCATGGAAACAACTTCCCATTTCCATTCTGGAACTGGAAAAGGTTGCAACAAACCTGTTGGGTGTTGATGCTCAACCTTCACCTTCTGACATTTCATGCACTTAGATATATACTTAGCAATGTACTTTTTCATCCCTGGCCAGAGATACTACTTTCGGGTTGTAGCAATTGTTTGCTGATATCTTGGGTGACCAGAATATGGAGCTTAATGGATTTAATCCATAACAACTCTCCTTATCTCTTCTACATTTGGAATATACATTCTATTATTATAAGTAAGAATTCCATCCTTTTCCAATTTCTATCCCTCATAGTTCTTTTCAAGCCTTTGTTTCTGCAACTTGTCCTTTACCTGCACATACATTTCCTCCTCAGCAGTATGATCAACAATCTGTTGTGTCAAATCTGTCTAGAAAATACTAAGAGATGCCACATGCATTTCATGGACCTTCATTCTGAGTGCACCAACCACTTTATTTTTTTTTCTTTTATGTGTTTGATTTCAAAATCAAAATCACACAAAAACTACAGCCATCTAGCTTGCCTAGCATTTAGAGTTGGTTGATCAAACAAGTATTTAAGACCACAATGGTCTATCCTTAGCTCAAATTTCCTGCTCATTAGGTAATGCCTCCACATATTGATAGCATGTACTATGGCTGCAAGTTCTAAATCATGAGTGGCATAGTTCTTCTCATGATCCTTCAATTTTCATGACTCATAGCATACCACATGGTTGCCTTGCATAAGAAATCCTCCAAGTCCTTGACCGCATGCATTAGTACACACCACAAAATATTTTTCTGGGTTTGCAATTTTCAAAACTGGTGCACTTGTGAGAATATTCTTCAACCTTGATTCCTCAATCACTCTCTCATACATAACACCAACACCACTCCTAAGAACACTCTTTATACACCATAACTTGTATCTGTTGCACCCTCATGTTTTCCACACAAGAATCAAGGTTTCCTTTGTTGGAACTACTTCTCCGTCAAGGATTTGATATGTATGTTGGCTGCATCAAGAATATGTTGTGCATGCTTTTTGTACCATTTGTTAGATAATAATGATTGAGCGACCAGGTAAAATTTTTAACACCCTCAATCCAGTAGTGTATTGGCCCCTTATTTTTCCTCCTTTTCAAAATAGATCCCCAAATATTTTTCCATCTCAAAAACAACCTCTCTTTAACCATGTTTATTTGTGCAGAATTGCTTCACTACTGACTACTTTAGTTGTTTACGGTTTCTTGGAAATGTGTTCATAAAGTATCTCTTCAATAAGATAAGGTATGTTGCTAGAATATTACTGTAAAATGTCTCATTCATGTCGCTCCAATAAACTTCAATATAAGGAGAATCTAAATGTGTATAAATACACATATGTCCCTCAACAAAGACATGTGGGATATGGTTTTCATTCGTACAGGTCAACTCTTTAAATTTTGCATTTTTAATATTATGTCAACCCTTAATATACCCTGTTTTTAAAAAATATGGATTGCTACAGGGTCTACCCTCGGTGTTTGTTGAGTTTAAGTCTGATTTAGGTGTGTCATTATGCATTCCAGATGTGCACAGTTCCTTCAAATATTTTAACAAGCTCACTTCTGCTCATGTCCCATACTTAATCAAAAATTCCCAGCTCTACATTTTAGGGTTGTTCAGATCCTATATCTTGCTCAGAATTTAAATATTTACCTCAAAATGAATTATTGTTATAGTATATATTTTGAGAAGTGATGTACGAGCCTATTTAGGGGGCTGAAACATGCCTAGACCTGTTTAAAATGAACAAAAATGTCGCTACATGCTAGTCATTGTTGTTTGTTTCTTAGAATTGGAGAAATCAAGGATTTTAGTACTACCTTAGGTGTTGCTACATAATTAATTCATTGATTTTGTTGTGTACTAACAATTGATATAAGAGTTCCTAGGTTCAAGTTGAGGTTGTATCTTTTTTCGTACTTTCCATGGGTTGATTTGATTATTGGAATTATTATTACAAAGTACAATCTGCTGGCAAAATATTTTATTTGGGAATATACTATATTTATACTTGGCTTTAATTTTCTATCAATTGAGGCTACAGTCTCAAACATTTAAACATGTATCGAGGATGATTCTATAACACCATTTTAGAACCGTAATATGATAAATAGTTTACATCTATTTCTGCTATAAATTGTGACAATCAAGGGTCATGGTTGCACTACTGCATTAAGTGCAAAAAATTATAACTAATAAGTATTTTATTAATTATTTCATGCAAATAGACTAGGAAACACATGTGCGTCTACTTCATAGCTTAATCAAACCAAGGTGTGGTAAGTAGGTATATTTTTTCATAAATATGAATTTGAACTTGCACGTGTTATGATAGTAGAGGGATTTCATAACAATCCTCAAGTCTAAGTTACCAACTTAGGGAGAAAAAACACATAATGTGTAAAAATGATTCTAATGAACCATTTGTATCATTTTAGGGTTTTCCCACTCTTGTATGTCTATTTATTGCCAATGATGTCGACCATGTAAATCTAACAAGACTACTAAAAATGGAAATTCAAAGAACCTACATCACATCAAAATGATATACATTGCATACCACAACTCAAATTCAAATGAACAAGACCATGATGTTTGCATGCAAGGTCAAGGATACTCCTATGGAATACAATAGAAATTACATGACAAGATCATATTTATGCCAAGAGGTAAGGAAAAACAAGGTTGATGATGCTCTTGTCTCATTTAAGCAATATTATCATGTCGGTCATTGATTGAAACAAATGATACTAGGATGATTCATTCTAGAACTTAGGTATCTTCAAAGATGTTGATGTATTTGTAACTTCGGAATGTATTCATCTATGTATCTTATGTATTGTAACCCAATGTTTATTTCGGGATGTATCTATAATGTAATTGAGTCATGTTGTCATGCCCCGATGTTCCAATCGGGAGGATCAATAATGTAAACAAGTCATGTCAAGTCATTGTGGGTAACCCTCCGATTGTCTAAGGGTTAAAGTCGCCACAGTTTCGGGGCACTAGGGTTATTACACTCTCCTAGTAGAGGTCAGCCTTGGTAGGGTTTTAGTCGTGTCAGGATTAGTATAAATGGAGAGTTGGACTCTCTATTTAACATACAACTCATACACACTCAAGTGTAGCATATAGTTGAGGAAGGAGAAGACATTGCGGCTAGACAAGAAGAAGGTTACTGTTGTCGAGAGATCACTTACTATTTTGGGATTTTACTATTTTGGTTCTGATTCTATCTTTGAGGAAGTTGCAAGGTTTTCTCCATTTATGGTTTCCATGAGGAAAAAAATTGTGTTCATTGTCTCTTGTGTTTGATTACAGTACTTGTTATTCTCTCAGTTAAAGATCCTAAATAATGCTAGCTTAATGTTGAAAAACTAACATGGTATCAGAACTAACCTGAGAAGAAGACACTGTGCAGCTACAGGAACTAGGGCTTCCTAGTTTTTGTATCTTCCTCCACATATTTTCAGAAAACATAAGGTGGAATAAATCTCCTCCTTAGGGCACATCTTTCTGTCGTAGCAGAGTCCAATTTTGAGGTTTTTCAGTTTTGGACCCAACACTACTGCCGAAAATTAGGGCTTTTCACAAAAGAGGAATTTTAGAGTGAGCCTAAGCATGGATTGATTTCCTTCCCAAAATAAAAGTTAGGGATGAAATTTCAAGGAATTTGGGTGGATAGATCTCCAAAAAAGCAAAACCCTAATTTGCTTCTGATCCAGTACTGCGGGATTTCAACTTCAAATCCAAATCTAACATCTTCACCTGGTAAGATCTAAATCTCTTGTATTTCCATTTGAGGTTCTCAGTTTAAGATGTCTCATCATACCAAGCTTGTTGAAAAGCTTGAGGCACCTAATAACATCCGAGCCTGGAATTATAGGATCTCCCTGGTCCTGGAAGAAAATGAGTTGGACCCCTACATTCATGAGGAGGTTCCAGTTCCAAAGGGAGATGAAGAAAAAGCCTTAAACAAGAAGAATATGGTTATGGAAAAGAGGATCATTGATAATTCTATCAAGGATCACCTTATCCCACAGGTGTCCTCTCAAGACACCTAAATCTATGCTTGATTCCCTAACCAAATTGTTTGAAGGGAAGAACATAAACCAGAAGATGACTCTAAGGAATCAACTAAAGAATGTGAAGATTTAGAATGCAGAGACCATCCAGTCTTACTTCACAAGGGTTTCTCAGATCAAGGAACAATTAGAAGCTATAGATGAAGAAGTTGAGAATGTAGAGATTGTGATGACAACTCTGAATGGCCTTCCTAGGTCATGGGATTCATTCATCCAAGGAATCTGTGTCAGAAAGAAGTTAGTAAAATTCAGCAGACTACGGGAAGAATGATCTCAAGAAGAATCACGGATAGTAGCTCGAGAAGAGAAGATGGGAAGTGAAGATCAAGCTCTCACAGTTCACTCCAAGAAAGGCAGAAGAATAGCTCATCACCCAAAAGGTAAGAATCCTCATCATAGAGATAACAATAGAAATGACCTATCTAGATTAAGATGTTATACATGTGATGAAATATGACACTTTGCAAGAGAATTTCCTAAGAACAAGGTCCAATCTCATAAGAAGAAGGGGAACAAAAGAAGACATCATGCTCATGCTGCAGAGGATGATGAACCATCCAAGAAAAGAACCAGATATGAAAGTGAATATTCTTCAAGTGAGGATGAATATGTTTTGATCTCTGCTCTCATCGGTAACATTACTCATGGAAGTGATGATTGTCTTATAGACAGTGGGGCTTCCAAACATATGACTAGATTTGGGGAATCCTTTGTGAGACTATCAAAACATGAATCACCTCGCAAGGTGAAGCTAGGAGATGACTACCAATACTCCTCTAAACTATAAACTATACTCTAGAAAGTCTCTAACAATGAAGGAATTATTGTTTGTCCCAGGACTCAAGAAGAACCTCCTCTCCATATCTGCACTAGATGCAAAAGGAATGAGGGTTGAATTCATAGATGGTCAAGTCATCATGTGGCCAAGAGGAAAGACTATCGATGATGTGATGGTGATTGGAAAACAAGAAGGAGGATTGTACAAATTAAAGAGCCATCCAGAACAAGCATTGGTCCATGACATAGTAGAGCCAAGTGAACTTTGGCATAGAAGGCTTGCACATGTGCATTACAGAGCACTGCCAATTGCAAGCAAAGCTGTTGAAGGTCTTCCAGAATTCCAAGCAAAACATTATGGGGTCTACAAAGGCTGTGCGAAAGGAAAGAATACAAAGAAGACATTTCCTATCAATGAAAGAAAATCCAAAGGAATCCTAGAAATCATCCACTTCAATGTATGCGGTCCTATGTCATCAAACTCACTAAGCGGGTATGCATATTATGTTTCTTTTATTGATGATTTTTCTAGGAACACATGGGTTTACTTCATGAAGAACAAAGACGAAGTATTCAACAAATTCAAGGAATTCAAAGCCTTGATCAAGAACCACACTGAAAAGAATATCAAGACTTTTTGATCAGACAATGGCGGAGAATTCACTTCAAATGAATTCAAATAGCTATGCAAAGAATCAGGGATTAAGAGGGAGTTTTCCACTCCTTATAATCCACAACAGAATGGGATTGCGGAACAGAAGAAAATAACTATCATGGAAGCAGCAAGAGCTATGCTTCATGATCAAGATCTTCCTATGCATTATTGGGATGAAGTTACCAGAAAAATGGTGTATGTACAGAACCGTACTCCATATAGAGTACTCAAAAACAAGACTCCTAAAGAAGTCTTCTCTGGCAAGAAACCAGAAGTCAACCATCTCAGAATATTCAGCTGTCATGTGTACATACACATTCCAAAAGAGAAGAGAAAAAAAATTAGATCCTTCAGGAAAGAAGGGTATATTTGTGGGATACTCTGAAAGCTCGAAGGCTTACAGAATATATTTCCAAGGATACAAGAAGATTGACATCAGCAGGGATGTGACATTTGATGAAGACACAGCTTACAAAAAATCCAAAAAGAGACCTGCTGAAGAACTCGAAGAAGCAGAAGCACCCAGAATTCATGATACAACCATGAATGAAGAAACTCAAGAAGAAGATCGAGATTTCAAAGAACCACAAAGACCTGTAGATCCACCTCTAGAGAAGAATCCTCATAAGAGGAAACCTACTTGGGTACGAGAACTCATCCAAGGTGCAGAGAGATATGGGGCTCCCAAAGAGAATCACAGAGAAAGAAAGAGGACCAGATCTTGCTCCAGGTATGTATCTTTACTATGTGATTTCATTGATAAAGAACCTTCTAGTTATGAAGAAACGACAGAACGGAAAGAATGGAAGGATGCTATGATTGAAGAATATCAATCGATCATGAAGAATGATGTTTGGGATGTTGTTCCAAGACTAGAAGGGAAGTCAGTTGTATCTTCCAAATGGATCTACAAGATCAAACATGCTGCAGATGGTAGCATCGAAAAATATAAGGCAATATTTGTGGCTCGGGGTTTCTCTCAGAAGGAAGGAATAGATTATGAAGAAACCTTTGCTCTTGTATCCAGCTACACTTCCATCAGATTGGTACTTGCTCTGGCTATAGTGATGAAATTGAAAATACACCAGATGGATGTCAAGACTGCTTTCTTGAATGGTGTAGTGGAAGAGGAAGTGTATGTAGAGCAGCCACTCGGTTTTGAGACTCATGATAGTGAGTCTCATGTGTAGATTGAAGAAAGCCATGTACGGTTTGAAACATGCACCCAAGACCTGGTATGGCAAAATTGACAGCTTTCTATCCAGTTTGGGCTTTACCAAGAGTAAAGCAGATTCCAACCTTTACTACAAGGTTGAAAATGGAAACCCAGTGATGCTTCTACTATATGTATATGATCTATTTCTAAAAGGTATGGATGGGTTGATTGCTGATATGAAGAGAAGGCTTGTTGATAAGTTTGAAATGAAGGACTTGCGGATGATGCATTAATTTCTAAGTATGGAGGTGTGGCAGAGTACAGATGGAATCTTCCTTGGAAAAGGGAAGTATGTAGTAGAGATCCTAAAGAGTTTTGGGATGATGGACTGCAAGGCTATGGCCACACCTATGGCATCGAACCTGAAGCTCTTGAATGATGCTTCATCATAGTTGGTTGATGCTATGATGTATCGTCAGATGATTGGGTCCTTGATGTACCTGATGAACATGAATCCAAACATTTGCTTTGCTGTGAACACCTTGAGACAATTCTTGATAGATCCGAGACATGTTCACTTGATTGCTGCAAAGCATATTCTAAGGTACTTGAAGGGTACAGTTGATTATGGTCTAAAATACGATGTGAATTAGAAGATTAAATTGGAGGGTTATGTTGATTCAAATTGGGCAGGAAATGTCATCGATAGGAAGAGCACTTCAGGGTGTTGTTTCAGTATGGGATCAGGTGTGATCTCTTGGTTTAGCAAGAAGCAATCCTATGTGGCACCGAGTACAGCTGAAGTAGAGTATGTCATAGCTTGTTCTTCTAGTTGTGAGGCAATATGGCTGAGGAAGCTATTTTTTGATTTATTTGATCTCCAGTTGGATGCTACTTGTATACATTGTGACAACTAGAGTTATCTGAAGTTGTCAGAGGATCTAGTGTTCCATGACAAGTTGAACCATATCGAGATCAAGTACCACTATATCAGGGATATGGTGTAGAGGGGAGCAGTGAAGCTCCAGTATGTTGCGATGGAAGAATAGATAGCTGATGTATTGATGAAGCCATTGGCTAGGCTGAAGTTCAAGTACTTTAGGGAGAAGCTTGGTGTTCTCCATATCAAGGTTTCTTCCAAGGGAAAGTGATGAGACCCATAGCCATTCTGACATGGTGAAAAGATTGGTTCCTTCCATGGTTAGATGTAAGGGATGATCCATTTTTTCATGGTGAGAGGATTGGTTCCTTCCATGTCAGATATGAGTGCTGGCCATTTTGTCAAGCGGGACAGATGTAAGGGCAACTGCCATTTTGGGAATGGAGGTACCTGGTCAGTTACCAGGAAAACTCAGCCTAGGACTGAGAAACCATTATGATGTGATAGAGGGATGTGTTCCCACTTGATCAAATGTAAGGTCTGAACCATTCTATCATGGCTAAAGGATTAGGTTCCTTCCATGTCATATGTGAGTGTTGGCCATTCTGACGAGTAGGTCGGATGTAAGGGAAATTGCCATTCTCTAGGAGAATGGAGGCACCTGGTCAGTTACCAGGTAGCTCAGTCGAGGACTAGGGACCATTCTGATGTGACTATAGGATTGGTTCCTACAAGGTCAGATATGAGTGCAACCCCTTCCATCATTGTGTGTGGGATGTGTTCCATCCTGGATGGATGTAAGTGTAGATCCCTTTCATCGTTGTGGTAGGATGTGGTTCTAGCCTAGATGCAAGTATGGAAATCTTCCATCATTGTGGTAGGATGTGGTTCTAGCTTGGATGAATGTAAGTGCAGAGCTCTTCCATCATTGTGTGCAGGATGTGTTCTATCCTAGATGGAAGTGTGGAAATATTCCATCATTGTGTGCAGGATGTGTTCCAGCCTGAATGGAAGTGTGGAAATATTCCATCATTGTGTGCATAATGTGTTCTAGCCTAGATGGAAGTATGGAAATATTCCATCATTGTGTGTAGGATGTGTTCAAGCTTAGATGGAAGGATGGAACTCTTCCATCATTCTGTGCAGGATGTGTTCCAACCTGGATGGATATGAGTGCTATTCCTTTCTGACGAGTAGATCAGATATAAGTGTTGAAGAAGACCTACATGGAGACTACGCCTACAACCAACATGAAGAAGGGTTGGCTCTGTTGAGCTTCCTGTGACGAGAAGAATCATGAGATAGCACCCGTGATGATATAGATCCAGTGATTATAATCCAGCAATGATGATCTAGATCGAGTAATGATACAAATCTAGTGATGATGTCCAGTGATGATCCAGATCCAGTGATGATGTCCAGTGATGATCCAGATCCAGTGATGATCCAGATCGAGTGATAATACAGATCTAAAGATGAAGATGACTTAAAGACGAAGATGAATTGAAGACTAAGAATACTTGAAGATGCAGATGATGAGATGATCTAGTTGATACAGAGAAGAAGACCAGTGCTGAAAATTGTGCCGAAAGAATACCTTCCTAGTTAAGAGGGAGTGTTGATGTATTTGTAACTTCAGAATGTATTCATCTATGTATCTTATGTATTGTAACCCAATGTTTATTCTGGGATGAATCTATATTGTAATTGAGTCATGTTGTCATGCCTTGATGTTCCGATCTAGAGGATCAATAATGTAAACAAGTCATGTCAACTCATTGTGGGTAACCCTCCAATTGTCTAAGGGTTAAAGTCTCCGCAGTTCCGGGGCACTAGGGTTATTAGACTCTCCTACTAGAGGTCGTCCCTGGTAAGGTTTTAGTCATGTTGGGATTCGTATAAATAGAGAGGTGGACTCTCTATTTAACATACAACTCATACACACTCAATTGTAGCGCATAGTTGAGGAAGGAGAAGAAACTGGGGCTAGACAAGAAGAAGGTTACTGTTGTCGGGAGATCACTTACTATTTTGGGCTTTTACTGTTTTGGTGCTGATTCTATCTCTAAGGAAGTTGCGAGGTTTTCACCATTTATGGTTTCCCCAAGGAAAAACACTATGTTCATTGTCTCTTGTGTTTGATTACTATACTTGTTATTCTCTTAGTTAAAGATTCTAAATAATGCTAGCTTAATGTTGAAAAAATAACAAAAGAAGGAAAATATCAGGGCATTGAACAAAGCCATACCCATAGAGCCAATAGTAAAATTCAAACATGAAATGACAATTAGATGAGTGTAAGCCAAATACAATGCGTCCTAGGTATCACCATTTACAAGTAGGGAAAGAAAACTTGGAGGCAAAAGGTATTCCCCATTTAAGACTTCATAACAATAAATATAAAAATAATAATATGACTTCCTTAAACACCAAGAAAAACTCAAAATCAACTTAAGACTTCAAGAATTACCACAAAATAAGAAACAAATCCATGAATGTACCCATCTTCTTTAAACACACCCATTTCTCCACCCTAGAACCCCAACATGGTCAACAACCTCATTCAATAATATCAAAAGGAGATTTTGATCCTTTGATCATCCAACTAAGTGAGAAGAAGTAAATTCCACAAAATATGTCAACACTCCATGCATGAGAATACCACCTTCTATACTGCTAGATGGCCACCTTCCTCTATTCTCTTAGAGATGAATAGAAAGAAAATATGACCCAACTTAAATTCCTAACAATAATCGAAAGCAGATGTTAATTGGACAACCTGCAACATTCTTCCCAAACCACTAGAAACTAAAGTTTAGATTCATGGTGATGGCATGCAATAGATCGAGTTACAATATTTCTTAAAGGCTATGGATGACAAATGATTTGTATTTAGAAAATCATACTGCAAAGTTGTGAAGGAAGAACTTACATAAATAAATCAAACTTATGTCTTACCCCTTATGATAAAGTGCAAGCTCAAGGCACTATGCTCATAATTTTTATAAAGGTGGATGAACTTAGACGTGCTCAATGGTGACCCAAACTGCAATGGGTTAAATTTAACAATAGTCAAATGAAAGTGATTTTCAAAGCATTGACCACGAAGAAGATTCCGAGAATCTTTTATCCATAAAATCAACAATACTTACTACTAATCCAAAGTTTATTGCAAATGAACTTTTCGCTCACTATTGTACAATCTTCCAACTGCAACGCCTCATTGACAAGGTTGAAGGTCATGTAACTTGAAATTATTTCCATAGATTCTAACCGAAACACAAGTGGTTATGTGAGAAAGAACTATCTTTGAATGAGATGACAAAGGATATAATGGACACGATCTAAAATAATTTATGACTTGATGGCTTCCCTTGCGAGTTATACAAGGCATAATGACTTTTTGGGTTTAGATTTACTGCAAGTATAACAAGGAAGCATTATATAATCAATCCCTATCTGAACATAATAAAAAAGGGCCTGATTAAATAAATTCCCAAGGAAGGTGATCTTGATTAGTCTCTAATTGGATATCGATCAATATACTAAATGTTTCTTAAAAAATTCTTTCCAAAGATATGGCTAGGATAATTAAACACATTATTCCTATAGTCATAATTTCATAGCATACTAATTTCATCCATGGTCTATTCATATCTGATGATGATGTTATTGCATCTTGTGAAGGGATAGAATGTGAAATATGCATTGGCCTTAACTCCATATTCATTAAGTTGGCCTTTGAAATAGAATATGACAAGGTGGAGTGGTGTTTTATCCTAGACATGCTTCAATCTCTTGGAATGGAAAGTGATTTAGTTGGAAATTTGTTTTTAAAGGCCCTATTCTATATTTCCATCAACCATGACATATCTAATGAGATTGGCCTTTTCAAATCAATTAGGAAAGGTTGTTCACTAGTCCCCACATTCCATATGGTTGTAGTTGAATCCATTAGCTATATTATTCATAGCAAGTTGGCCATAGGGTGTATCAAAGGTATCCTCATACCCAACCTTAATACTAGGAAAAAGACCAATAAACACTTTTTTGATGATTTCCTCTTAAAATTGTTGGAGGATATGTGTGAATTAGACAACACATAGATTTTGTTCAAATTCTTTATCAATCCTATGGTTATGAAAAAAAGAAGGAAAAAACTCAATGCTACCCTCAAATTAAGAGTGAACTCCCTCATTTGCTAGAAGATCCATCATGGTCTTGCATCCAAAAAAATATCCCCTATGCTTTTGTTCGACAAATGTTGTTGCGTAAAGAAGATGTGCAAGAGCTTAGACTTAGTTGTAATGGGATAAGGACATGTCCACATGCTTTACTTTATACGTTGGTACTATTTATGGGAGAAACATGTGATGATCAATGGTTTCTCTTTAAGGTATGGGATACCAACTTCCTATACATAATGAGTTTCTCCTTCCTTTATATTGTCTTTTCCGCATGAGGAATTAGAGAAAATTTGGGGTCTAAAATGTTCCTCCTAAGTAAAATAATAAAAAAAACCACGTCACACTACAAATATGTCATGTCACACAAAGTGTAGTGAAAGTCAACCTATATTTTCTCATTAATTATAGTTGAAAAGTATGTTGGGTTATTGTAGAGTTAAGAGATGAGGGTTAAAAATATTAATTAAAAGTTTAGATTCTTGTCCACACACAATAAATGATACAGTGGTAATTTTTTTAAATTTATATTATAATTTATATATATTTTTTATAAATGTACCACTGAGACCAACTTTTGTCTATCAGACCTTAAGAAAGATATTACTTTGTTTACTTTAAAATCTTGTTTTTGTGCTCAAAAAGCTTGTCAATCAAATGTAAAACTCAAATATATTTAAATTATAATGAAAAATAAAATTACAATAACATTAAAAAATAGAAAATTACTAATTTTATTTTAAAAATAAATTGTTTATATATATAAACATTAAGCATACCTATTCTTATAACTTTCATAATTGAATTAGTTATATAAGTTTTAATATGTTATATATTTTAATTAGTTAAGAATGCATCCTTTAACAATATTATAATTCTAATCTGTGAGATGTAAAATAGTCGGTGGTGGGGTATGGTTAAGACACTCCTTAATTGGAAAGCTCGTCGGTTCAAATCCCACGGATACCAAAAAATTCAACCATGTTAATGGTTGGTACGGTTCAAGCCGGGTGCAATCCTCGAGTGATTTTGACGACTTATATGCCCATGGTTCATGGAAACTTAGCCAATTGAAGACCTGCTAGTCAGGGGTTCTTCCACTTACTAACAAGAAAAACAATACTATAATTCTATTTTTTAGTTTTATTTTATTTTATTATTTCTCAAATTATTAAGGAATATAGTAATTAAATATATTTAAATTTTTAAAAAGGGTTATTAATTCGTAATATTAGAAATATTAATTTTTTTTTTAGTATTTCAATATAACTTTATTTAAAATTAAATATTTTTTAAAAGATTAATTATGTAAAATCTTTTAGTATTTCAAAATCATTCCATTATCACATTAATTCTATATTTTTCTAATTATTATATAATGTAGTAATTAAATATATTTAAATTTTAAAAATGATGCATTAACTAGTAATATTAGAAATACTAAATATTTTTATTTAGTATTTCAAGATAGCTGTTAAGTTAAAAATATATTGTTTTTAATTAATTATATAAATGCTTTATTATAAAATATTTTATATTTATTATTTCAAGTATATTTAGTGTACTTCAAGATGAACATTTCAAATCTTAACCAAGGTGAAATTTATATGGAGCTAATGTCTCTCAAATAAAAGTATGACACATAAACATCATTAACTTCTATAGGTCCAACTCAACCCTAATGGTTGACCAAAATACTTAAATTCTATTGGTTTGAGATATCTTTCTTCACACACTTGTCCATGGCACAATTCTTTATAAGGCCCATTTTAGACCCCGAATTTAATATAATGGGGCAATGTCTTATTGTAAATGTTCCTTGATCTGTATGTACTTAATTTTCTTTTTCTAGCGCATAGAATTTATTATGAGTTTCTATTTTAGG
>LPNX010077411.1:0-30475 GCA_001517045.1 Pseudotsuga menziesii
CTTAAGCCTAACTTAAACAACTCATACTCCAATTTTAACTTAAAACGTACCAAGATGCAATCGCAAAACATTTATCCCAGACACATGCAAGCACACTGATCTTTTTTGACTCTATTATTAAGGCACTGGTCTTTTCTGCTTCATATTTATATTGTGTATCAATCTTGTGCTTTCGTGTGTATCTTTGTATCTTGTCATCTTGATTGTTTATAGTTAAAGTTTTCAAACTCCTAAAATAACTGATTCAATACAACATCATTACACTAAGAAATCATCCTTAGTAACTTAATAGGGTCTACCCCCCTTGGCTTCGTTAGGAGTTGAGCCTAAACGGAGGAGTCAAGAACAAGGTGACAGCCTTGACTCGAGACTTGCCCCCAAGGACACATCGAGTGGCTTGAAGATTTCTGCCACGTGATCCAGGTGTGTGAAAAGGCGGCAACAAGCAGTACTAGGAGAGGGAGAAGGACTTCTAGTGGGTCATCTGACTCTGAAGAATACAGTGGGGATACAATCTCACCTTCTTGTAAAAGAAAGAGAATGAGACACGATAGGGATCACTCTCTGGATGAATTTAAGAGGGCTAAACCTCCTACATTTGATGGTGAGGTAAAGACTGGACAAGAGGCTGAAGCTTAACTTCTTGGGATAAAGAAGTACTTTCAAGTTCAGGATTATTCAGGAAACATGAAGGCCATAGTTTCCCTATTCAATATGAATGGAAGAGCAACCATTTGGTGGGAACACTTTAAACAAGTAAAGAGAATCAATGAAAGGAGACTAAATTGGAAACAATTTAAAGAGTATTTCAAGCAGAAATACCTCTCTGACAGGTATTATGATGACAAGATTAGGGAGTTCCATGAGCTGATATTGGGACAACAGACCATGGAAGAGTATGCAAATACATTTTTGGAGCTGTTGAGGTATGTCTGGTACATTAGAGATGAAAAAGTGAAGGTCCAGCGATTTCTAAGTGGATTACCTCAGTCTTACAAAGACATGATTGAGTTTTATGAACCTAGAACTCTTGATGAAGCAATAAGGAAGGCTAAGTATTGCTATGAGAAAAGAAAAAGTAAACTTGATTACCATAAGGCATGGAAAGACAAGAAGAATGAGAATTTTAACCAAATAAAGAAAGGTTTCAAACCTTCTAACTTCAGGAATCAGTAAAAGTAGCCATCCCAGGCTGCGAGTAAGCCAGCTGGAGTGACATGAGAAAAGATTAAGGATCCACAATAGAACAGAGGACCACTTTAATGTTGGATATGTGGAGGACCCCACAGGCACAAAACTTGTCCACTCGAGAATGAGAGTGCAAGGCCAGCTTACAACATTCAAGAAGAAAAAACAGTGGGTCAAGTAGCAAGGATATTCCCTAGGATTTATGCAGCACTGAAGGACTGTTAGGAAGATCACCAGTCAACTGTGGTTGAAGTTGCAAGTAAGATTGTTGAGCAATCTATTTCTATTTTGATTGACCCCAGTTCTACTCACAGTTATATTACTCCTAGAGTAGTGGATATTTGTGCATTTAAGAAAGCAAAGCATAGAAAATCTTGGTTATTTCAGCTAGCCACTGAAACTAAGAGAAATGTTAGTGAAGTGGTAGATAAATGTCCTTTGGTCATGAACGGGTTGGTCACTTGTGTAGATCTGAATGTTCTACCACTTGGTTCCTATGATGTTCTCATTGGAATGGATTGGTTAGAATCTCACAGGGTAAAGCTTGACTGTTATAACAAGACTTTCGAATGCATGGATGAAGAAGGAAACCAAGTAGTTGTGAAAGGTATTCCAAAAGTGATTTCAATATAGAAGGTTTCAGCAATGTAGTTGAAGAAGTTCTGTAGGAAGGATCTCCAGTTGTATGTAGCTCATATTTTGGAGCCAACAGGAGATGAAACTCCTAGGTTGGAGGACTATTATGTGTTACAGGAATTCAGCGATGTGTTTCCTAATGAGATTCTAGGGCTTCCTCCAAGGAGGGACATTGATTTAACAATTGAACTTGTGCCAGGAGGAGCACCAGTGTCCAAGAAACCCTCCAGGATGAGCACACCAGAGATGCTATAGTTGAATATGCAACTACAAGAGTTGTTGGAAAATAAGTATATCTGACTGAGTTTTTCTCCTTAGGGAGCACCAATTCTGTTTGTAAAGAAGAAGGATGGTACACTCAGGTTGTGTATTGATTACAGACAGTTGAACAAGGTTACTATGAAGAATAAATAACCTTTGCCTAGGATTGATGATCTCTTTCATCAAATGAAAGAAGCAAAGATATTATCCAAGATTGAATTGAGGTCTGGTTACCATCAGGTAAGAATCAAGGATGAAGACATTCATAAGACAACCTTCAGAACAAGGTATGGACATTATGAGTTTGTAGTGGTACCATTTGGTCTCACAAATGCACCAGCTACATTTATGTGCCTTATGAACAGTGTCTTCAGCACATATTTGGACAAGTTTGTTCTTGTTTTCCTTGATGACATTCTTGTCTATTCTAAGAATGAGAAGGAGCATGAAGAGCATTTGAGATTGACATTGCGATTGCTTAGGGAGCATCAGCTGTATGCAAAGCTGAGCAAGTGTGACTTCTATAGAGATAGAATTCAGTATTCTGTTCACATTATCTCAGGAGAGGGTATATCTATGGACCCTGAAAAGATTGAAGCCATTATGGATTGGCCTACTCCAGGAAATGTGACAGATGTAAGATCTTTTACGAGACTTGTAGGATACTACAAGAGATTCATTGAAGGATTCTCCAGGGTTTCACATGCCATCACTTCTTTACAAAAGAAGGGGATAAAGTTTGAATGGACATCAAGGTGTGAAGAAAGCTTCCATTGGTTGAAGAATCTTCTCACCAGTGCATCAGTATTGAAAGTTGCATATCCAGAGAAATATTTTGTGGTGTGTACCGATGCATGTGAACAAGAGCTTGGAGGAGTCCTTATGCAAGACAACCACGTGATATGTTATGAGTCAAGAAAGATGAAGGAGCATGAGAAGAACTATGCCACTCATGATCTAGAGCTTGCAGCCATAGTACATGCTCTCAAGATGTGGAGGCATTACTTGATGGAAAAAAGATTTGAGCTCAGGACAGACCATTGTGGTCTAAAGTATCTATTTGATCAGCCCACTCTAAATGCTAGGCAAGCGAGATGGCTAGAGTTTTTATGTGAGTTTGATTTTGAAATCAAGCACATAAAGGGAAAACAAAATAAGGTAGCTGATGCACTCAGCAGGAAGGTGCAGGAAATTCACATGGCATCCATTAGCATTTGGAAATCAAATTTGAGGTAGCAGATTGTTGATCATGCTGCTGGGGATGAATTGTATGAGCTGGTAAAAGACAAATTGTAGTAGCAAGGTCTTGAGAAGAGGTATGAGGGATATAAATTGGAAGAAGATGGACTGCTTACTTATAAAGGCAGAATTTATATTCCAAATGTAGTATATTTGAGGAGAGTTATTATGGATGAGATCCATCAAACTTCGTATTCTGGTCACCCAGGATACTAGAAGATGATTGCTACCACTAGGAAATAGTACTTTTGGCCAGGAATGAAAAAGGACATGGTTGAATACATTTCAAGGTGCCTAAAATGTCAGTAGGTAAAGGTTGAGCATCAACACCCTACAAGTCTGTTGCAGCCTTTGCTAGTTCCAGAATGGAAATGGGAAGTTATTCCCATGGATTTTATTACAGGATTGCCGATGACTTGGAGACAACATGGTTCCATCATGGTTGTGGTGGACAAGTTGACAAAGGCATCACATTTTATACTGATGAAGTCTACGCATAAGACTGATGACATTGCAAAGATCTTCATGAGGGAGATTTTCAAATTGCATGGATTTCCTAAGGCAATAGTCTCTGACAGAGATGTCAAGTTCACTTCCAATTTTATGAAGGGGTTGTTTGTAGATTTGGGTACAAATCTAAGATTCAGCATTGCATACCATCCTCAGAGAGATGGGTAGACAGAGAGAGTTAATCATGTGCTTGAAGATATGCTTCGCATGTTCATGATGGACAAACAAACCAAGTGAGAAGATTACTTACAATTGGTAGAGTTTGATTATAACAATGGATAGCATGCATCCTTGGGGATGAGTCCATATGAAGCTTTGTATGGAAGAAGGTGTAGAACACCTGTGAATTGGGATAATCCAGTGGATAGGGTTGTGCTTGGTCTGGAATTGCTCAAGGAAATGGAGCAAGAGGTTGTAAATATCAGGCAGAATCTGAAAGCAGCACAGGACAAACAGAAAAACTATACAGATAAGGATAGGGTGAACAGGGAGTTCAGTGTTGAGGATCACGATTACCTTAGAGTAAGGGCAAGGAAGAGTTCCTTGAAGCTTGGAAGTTGTGCCAAGCTATCACCAAGATATTGAAGGCCATTTAAAGTGCTTGAAAGAATAGGTCCAGTTGCATATAGACTTGCATTACCTGCTAGCACTAGAGCTCATAATGCTTTTCAGTTTCTTTGCTTAAGAAATATGTACATGATCCTAACCATGTGAGTAACTGGGATGTGATTCAGGTGGAACCCTAGGGAGAGTTCCAAATCGAGCTAAAGCGCATCCTCGACAGGAAGGTCACAGTGCTCCAGAACCGAGCCATAAGGCAGGTAAAGGTACAATGGGAGCACTACAGGCCTGAAGAGGTTATGTGGGAACTGGAGGATGCCATACGATTGGTACATCCATTTTTGTTCAATTTTGTAGAACACTGAGGCAGTGCCAGTGTAGCATTTTGTTCAAATTTTGTAAAGCACTGAGGAGAGTGCTATTGAAGGGGGAGGGGAATGTAACACCCCGGTTTTGACCCCGTTTGCATTAAATGTATATGATGTATATATTGTAAATGAATCGTGGTGTGGAGCTAAAGGAAAAATCCCCACCATCAATTTGGTTGTTTTATGTTTCGGCGATCGAAATCGTTGTCGATGGTATATCGTGTTATACGACACATATTAAGTTTTTTCATCATGTAAATATACGTTTTAATTAAATGAACCCAACCAGCTATGTTCACTGCAACCATATTGAAAACAGGATGATTTTACTAAGGATAGGGAGGGGGGGGGGTTATCAAATCTTGATCCTATGGGGAAAATCCATGTGTCAGTTGTTAAACTCCTTTACTTGTCACCCACCCTTTTTGGGATTGCTCACATTCCCTTGTCCTATCCAACTACCACCTTAAATGTTCTGCTGTTAGTTGGGGAAGTTATTACTGGGGAGTGGAGTGTGGCAGGACTGTCATTCCTTTCCCACACGCACACTCCACTAGTGGGTTGACCCTTATGCGGGTAGGAAAAACCACTATTCCCATCACTCCATTCTCACCACGATGGCAAGGGCACTCTCCCACTGGCGATTGTTCCTCATTCATCTTTACATGTAGGGATGTTTTGTTTACCCATGCACCATTTGGCACTGTGGCTCACTCATCCTCATGCAGGAGGGGGATCATTCTCCTCATGCAATGATTGGGATTCCCATTGTTTTGCCCACGCAGCAAAGAAGAGAGCCATTTTTGGTTGTCATTCAAGTTTTCTACCGAGGGGTATCTGGTGTGTTTTCCATCCAGATTTTGGGAGTCTGTTTTCATCCCCATTGCAGTGTGTGTAAGTTCCCCATGGCTTCATTGTTGAGGATGGTTTTTTTTTTCTCCACGTTTGTTGGTTGTGTTTGCTTTTACGTTTTGGGATGTTGTAGGATGTTATGGAGTAATTTTGGCCACGATAGGGCCAAGAATGACTTAGCAGTTGTTTTCCCCTGTCCAAGATGTAAATAGCTTGTTTGGTTGCTTGTATGCAGTGGTTGGTCTTCGGATTGTGTTGGAGTAGGGATGAGGGCTTGGTTTGCTTGATAAAACTTGTGTGTTTGGGATCCACACAAATAGATCTATAGGGTTGTATTTCTTCTCCACAACCCCTAAATAGAACTGGAAGGGAGGTCCAGGCCTGAGGGACTGTGTAGCAGAGAAGGGATTGATTTCCTTATGTTGGGTGCGTGTGGGTGTTCTAGAAACCATGCTAGTTTTGGTGTAGGTGTCCTTGGCTCTACAATGAGCTCACTAGCTTAGAAATTAGCCTTTCGCAGCTCCTTGATGGCCTGATAAACTCAACCATCTTGTCTTGGTTGTCTTGTTGATGGCCTGATAAACCCAACTGTGTTGGCTTGGCTGATTTGTGTATCCTTGAGTATGTGTAAGCTTGCTTGTTCCTTATTCCTTGGAAAATTCATGCCCAACTCAGGGGTGGAGGCGTTATTGAGAGATTAAGGAGCACGACGGCCTATGGTTGGGTGGAATGTTGCAGCGGTGTAGCTGGTTGCGGGATGAAATCTCTATAAGATAAGTATTATTGACCATTTCGTCTATGCATTTATACATAATATTTAATGAATATGATGAACATGTTGAATGCTTATATGAATGTATGTTTGCTTCCACTGTATGATAAATAACTATGTATCCATGCATGATCTAGTTCAAAGCATTTGGTTTCAATTTTTATGTATGTTCATGTTCATGGGGCGGCTAGCCCGGATGTTAATGGAATGATAGTGTCCTATTCGCTGGTCGGAGGGCCGAGGACATTACACTAGTGATAACTCATGGCCATATGTTGTCAAAAGTAGAGCTTCTTTACCCATAATTGATAATCTGCTCAAGACCATGGGGTTTTCTTTGGAAATTGCAATCAGCTATGATCCACACTAGGTAATTTCCAAGAGAAGACATACAAATAACAATAATCCTTTTGAACATGCTTAAGTAGATGAACTCAGGGAGGAAGCTAATTGGGAAGGTTATCCTGACAAAGATACAGATAGTATCAGCATGGAACAAGACTCTGTATCTTCCTCACCTGAAAATAATTCTCCCCCAATGGATATTTCTAATATAGTTGCTGGCAATATTTCATCCTTAATAAAAAATTTCAGGAACTTCAAAGAAGAGAGAGCATTCAGATTTCATGGACACTGAAGAATAAAAAAATGCTAGTACACCAAAGAAGTAGAAAACCGAACAAGAGGGGCAAATGTTACAGGAGAAGAAAAGCAGTATGAAAGGTAAAAACAAACAAGAAAATCACAAAGTAATGTTGAAATGTTGTAACTTCAAAGAATATTCTATATGTGGTCCCCGATGGTCCTACCGAGAGAACCACTTGTATTACTTTGTACCCTGATGCTTCTAATCAGAAGAACTAATAAGAGTCATGAGGTAGTCCCTTCAAATTGTAAAGGTGGGTCATTAGCACCTCAGTTGTGGTTACTTAAGCCTACATGTTTGACTCGAGCCTACATGATTAAATCAAGCCTACATGTCGAAATTAATTATTAAAGTGAATGGATGAATATAAATAGAGGTGTGGTGCTCCTCATTTGGAACACACACACACACACTTGTATAGCTCATGAGAGAGAGAGAGAGAAAGAGCTGTGGAAGGAGAAGAAGGAGGATCAGTCTTTTGGGTTTTACCTTTTATCTTTTTGGGGCATATATATTGAAAAATATTTTGCTAGGTTTTTTCCCTTTAGAGTTTTCCTAGGATAAATCTTTTTGTTCTTTTTGTATGGTTTTTCATGTCTATCTTTTAGTGATATTTTGGCTTATGGTTATGCTGTTATGATGCTAAATGTTTTAAGATCTGATATAACCATTAAAAATTTAACATGGTATTAGAGCCACCCTAAAAGAAGACATTGTGCAGCTACAGAATCTAGGGCTTCTTAATTTTTGGGTCTCTCTCCATTGAAGGGCACATCTTTCTGTCGAAGCAGAATTCGATTCCCAGCATTTACAGTTTTTGGTGTAGGAAATTAGGGCTTCTTACAGAAGAGGAATTTTTGAGTGAGCCTATCATAGGATTTCTCTCCTCATCAAAATCAAAGTTTAGATCCCTAAATCAATATTTTTTGATGCATGAAACTCCAGGAAAGTTAAAACCTAGTTTGACCCCGAGCTGGAAAAACCCTAAATTCTAAACCTAATAAGTTTTGGTACATTAGCTATATCTCGGGATTGGAGAAGGCTCGGGAGCTGAAATTTCAAAGGTTGAATATAAAATCCATATGTACATTGTGTCCAAACTTTAGACTCAGATACAGTATATTCTCGGAGATATGATCCCTCCTAGTTAAGGTTCCAGGCTCTTCCAGGATTCATCCCTAAACAGGACACCTAGGGAGAATTGCTATATCTTGGGCTACAGAGGTACAAATTAAATTTAGGAAGATGTGCCAGAAAGGGCATGGAATTTACTTTCTATGGTCTGCATTTCATACTCAAAGGATGAAACAGTGACGCGTGGTTGTCCGTACAACTTCGTTGTTCTCAATAGTCCTGTAACAGGTCACCTTGGGAAAATGATCATAAGTCCCAATTGGTGAACCCAATTCTGATGAAACCTATGGTGTTGGAATAAGGAAATGCTAGGATACCTCATTGCAAATTTTTAGACACAGAGGAGTAGCAATTTTGGAGATAGCATAGAAACAGTGTTAGGAATTTCTGCAAGAGAAATTGGAAAACTAGGGTTTCCTGTTCTGGGAGCTTCCCTCCACTGTTTTTAGAAAAGGAGTACATTGGAAAACTCAACTTGAAGAGATATATATTTCTATGCAATTATATCTGAAAGATTCAAAGTTTTGAAAATTACGGTTTCTCTGACAAACCCTAGATCAACGAGCTCTAGAACTAGGACAGACACCTCAAATCGGTAAGATCTAATCTTTTGCTATTTCCATTTGAGGTTATCATCAGCTTGATGATAAGCTTGGTGAGGTTGACAAATTCCAACCATGGAAGTATTTGATCTCTCTGAAGAAAATGAATTGGACACCTACATGATTAGAGAGGTTCCAGTTCCAGAGGGAGATGAGGCTCAAAGCCTTATACTAGAAGAACTTGGTCAAGGCAAAGAAGATCATTGTTGATTCAGTCATGGATCAACTTGTACCAAAACTATCTTCGCTAAAGACACCAAAAGAGATGTTTGATTCCTGACCAAGCTATTTGAAGTAAGGAACATACATTGGAATATGACGTTAAGAAACAAATTGAAGAGGTAAAAGAAGAAGTGAAGAATGCAGAAGTGGTGATAGCCACTTTGAATGGCCTCCCAGGATCATGGGATTCATTCATGCGGGGAATGTGTGCCAGAATGAAGTGATTACTTTCAGGTGACTCTAGGAAGAAGAAGAAGAAGCTTGACTAATAAGAATAGAATAATAATATGGGAGCAATTGAAGATCAAGCTCTCACCATTCAAAGAAGATCCCTCAAGCGATGAGGAATATGAAGAACTCAATTCTTAAAGAACGTCTTATCCATCTTATCATTTGAATAAGAAATGATGATTTCATGAATAAAGAAGATGATGAAGTAGAATGATCAAGAAGGAGTCTACCCACGAAACAAATAAAAGATAAGTATTCAATTGTCATTTCATGACATTGTTTTGTATTCAGTTGATGTGTTATGCATGATAGAATGTTTGCATTAATAACAGTATGCATGTGATGAGTAAGTAGCTCATGGTGCTATACACCTCTCCATTGCTACTTATCTAGAATGAAACCTCCTTGCTGACATATTAGATTAGCACACAATATCAATGATGTCATCTAGAAAGTTTCCGTGAGATATCGATGAATGTTGTATTGGATAAACAGTTGCATGATGTATAAGAATTTATCGTTATATATATGTTCTGTGAAATGGTTCTAACCATGCTACTGGTGGATTTGAAATGTAGGAAAGGTCCTGTACAACCTCCTACAAGAAAAGAAGGATGAGACTTGTTCCAAAGAACAAGTGATGACATTTCAAGATTCACTCCAATAAATCTGAAGCTCCCAGGGTCAGAGACATCGTGACGGAAGAAAGAACTTCAGAGAGTGGTAGATCCACCTCAATGGATGAAGACCACATGGGTACGACAGATAACTCAAGATGAAGAAAATAATGGAGAGACTTCCAAACAAAAGTAAGAGGCCTCAGACACACTCTAGTTGGGTGACATCATTCATGCTAACGTTTTCGGCTATGAAAGAAGTTTCGATCAAAGAGAAACAGACGATCATGGGGAATGATGTCTACGATATGGTTTCGAGACCTGAAGGGAAGTCTGTAGTATCTTCCATATGGATCTACCAGAACAAATGTCCAAAGCGAGGTTCATGGTTTACCTCAGAAATAATAGACTATGACATGACATACTCTATTGACCAGACCCACTAGAAGTATATATCAAGAACAGAACCACCTATACAGAATGAAGAGGGAAGATGATACTCCACTTCAGGGCAAGTGACTACAAAAGATATCTATGTTTGACATGGTACAAAATGATGTATAGCTTCCTAATGGATCGAGAATTTACCAAGAGTAAAGTGGGTTCCAACATTCAAGGTTGAATGAAGAAAACTAGGATATGTTGATGACCTGACAAGACGAACTCATGGAAGATGTTATGATGAAAGAATCCTAGAATGATGTTTGGGATATAGTACTCAAACCAGAAAGCAAGAATGTGGTATCTTCCAAGTGGATTTGCAAGATAAAATATGTTACTGATAGAAGAAAGGAAAGACTTGTGGCTAGAGGTTTCTATCAGAAAGAGGGAATTCATTCTGAAGAGACACTTACCATAGGAAACAAAGTACACTTCCTTCAGAACCATCATGGTAGCTTCTTCCATGACAAAGTAAAGACAAGTATTCCTTAATGGTATGATTGAGGAAGAGTTCTACATAAAATATTCATAAGGATTTGAAGTTGAAGAAGGCCCTCTATGGTCTGAAGCAAGCTCCCAAAGCTTGGTATGGAAGAATAGATAGTTTCTTGATGAGAACTGGCTTTGCCAAGAGTAAAGCCAATCCTAACCTTTATCTCAAGGTTATAGAAGATGAACATGTTATCCTACTACTATATGTGGATGAATTATTCTTGACAGGGAATGAGAAACAAATTATGGAAAGCAAGAAGAAACTAGCAGAAGAATTTGAGATGAAAGACCTTGGGTTAATGCGTTATTTCCTAGGTCTAGAAGTATGGCAAAGTTTAGAAGGGATCTTTCTCATCTAGGGAAAGTATGTAGTAGAGATATTGGAAAGATTCAATATGTTGGAATGCAAAGCCATGGACACACCCATGGATTCCAACCTAAAGTTGTCAGCTAATGACTCATTAGAGTTAGTGGATGTGACTGGCAAAGTTCAGAAGAAATCTTTCTCAGCTAGGGAAAGTATGCAGTAGAGATATTGGAAAGATTCAATATGTTGGAATGCAAAGCCATGGACACACCCATGGATTCCAACCTAAAGTTGTTAGCTAATGAATCATCAGAGTTAGTGGATGTGACTCAATACAGACAGGTCATTGGGTCATTGATGTACTTAACAAACACCAAACCCGACATTTGTCTTGCTATGAACACCTTAAGTCAATATCTAATTCAACGTAGATGGGTTCACTTGGTAGTTGGAAAACATGTGATGAGATATCTGAAAGGGACTATAGACTTTGGTCTATACTATGATTGTAGCCATAAGTATAGATTGTATAGCTATACAGATGCATATTGGGCCGGAAGTATGTCAGATAGGAAAAGCACATCAGGAGGATGTTATACTCTGGGATCTGCTATGATTTCATGGTTTAGCAGAAGGCAGTCTAGTGTTTCTCTAAGCACAGCCGAAGCAGAATATATAACAACTTGCTCTGCTAGTTGTGAATCCATATGGCTTTGAAATCTGATGTCAGAATTATTCAACCTAGAGTTGGACACTACCATGATTCTATGTGACAATAAAAGTTGTATAAAGATGACAAAGAACCTAGTATTCCATTATAGATCAAAGCACATAGAAATCAGGTATTTCTACATTCAAGATATGATGTAAAAGGCAGCCATAAAGCTCCAGTATGTGAGTACTGATGAACAAGATGCTGATGTGTTGACAAAGCCTCTGTCCCGAGTAAAGTTCAAAAAAAATTGAGACAAGCTTGGTGTTGTTACGAAAGACCTTCCTCTAAAGGGGGAGTATTGATGTTGCAGTGGGATTGCATCATCCCTAGGCACTTCCCCCAAAGTGATCCAGTGACCTTGGTCATCGAGAATGAAGAGGGATTGTATCATCCTCGGACATCTGTCCAGAATAGATCTGGTGACTTCGGTCCTAGAGAATGTAGTGGGATTGCATCATCCTTGAACTTTAGTTCAGAAAGGTATCTGAAGGCCTCGGTCCCCGACAGTGTGGCAGGATTGCATCATCCTTGAACTTTGGTTCAGAAAGGTATCTAAAGGGTTCGGTCCCCGAGAGTCCTTCCGGCTAGACGGCATGTCCCTCACCATTGAGGTAGAGGATATCTACTTTATCACAGGTCTATCATGGCGAGGTGAGATGGTGAACCTTCGTACCTGAGGAGGGCCAGGTCATGGGCTGACTATCAATGAGTACATAGCTGTGTACTACTACCCAGAGACTGAGAAGGTGGGGAGCCAAGTTCCCACCAATGCTATACAGGTGTTGGGCCTAAAGGCCATACTACTGATGCTGGGCAGGATAGCAGGCTTAGCATCACTCCATCAGGCCTCTCGACCACTGATGTTCTATGCAGTGGAGTGCATGACACTGACCATTTATGACTGGAGCACTTCCCTACTGAGAAACATGAAACATCAGCTCAGTGAGTGCAAGGCAGGTAGGATACAGAACTTCGGGTTCAGCAGCATCTTGAGCACGTTTTTCTTCGAGCGTGTTCCAGGATTGAGCCCTAGAGTGGATGTTCCTCTCCACGGGGTTCGAGATCCGGCCCAACGATGTTGAGAAGACGCGATGCACAGACTGGGGGGTGGTAGGGTGGCCAACCCTTATCCAGCAGACTTTTTTCCATGGTGGTGATGACAGATTGTTGCCATAGAGGACTACCCTTATGCAGGGATAGATTTCCGGGGGGATCCAGACATGCCATTACCACCAGGATCAGCATATGGGGACATAGGTAACGAATCTCGACCCTTACTCTTTTTAAAATTTTTGAATTATTTAATTTTTTTGTGTTTTCTTGATTAATGGAATCAAAAAGACATGGTTTTGGGTGACAATACATAATGACACCTACCATTCATGTGCAGATGTGGGACCACGGTGACCAGAGGGCTTCCCACGTCATAGACGGAGGGGAAGAGGAGACGATATCACTGGTGTGGATACGGAGTGAATGCTCCAAAGTATCCATACCAAATTCGTGCGACTGAGTCACAGGATTCCCATGGCGCAAGTCAAGGACTTGCCTGAGGCTATGCAGAGACAGGTGGTGGGTGTACCACGTGCATGGGTGCATTTATTCCTGTTAGGAACCCATGTCAATCCCTCTCTTTACTATGTTAGTATATTGTTGTTGGACGCATATGCTTTGTAAGTCGTCCCATAGTAATTGTTGATCCATAGTTTGTGTTATTGTTGTGAGGCGCATATGCTTTGTAAGCTGCCTGTAGTATTTGTTGATCCATAGTTTATATTGGCCCATGGTTTTGAACCATAGTATTGGCACCCATAGTTTATATTGGCCCATGGTTTTGAGCCATAGTATTGGCGCCTATTTTTGGTATATAAGTGTGTGTTGAGGCCAAGGAAGGCACAATGAAGTTATTTTGTATTGAGCTTGCTCAAAGGAGGTTGCCCCTCAAAGTGGCTTGCGATTAATATAAAAGTGATTCTGAGTTCTGCTACTATATCGTGTGTTTTGATTACTTGTTTGCTGCAGGTTCCTCTCATCTGGTATCAGAGCACTTTCCTTGGCACACGTGGAAATTTTTTTTTTTTTTTGGGCGGCGACTTTCAGATCAATTTATGAAAATTTTTGCACAAAAAAAGAAGAAATAGATTGCATATATGAATTCTTCTTTCAAAAATACGCAGTTTCAAAAAAAAAATCATCTCATTTGGAGTTCTAAAAGTGGAGATATCGCGGATTTAAAATCCGCAATTTTTCAGAATTTCGGTGACGGCCGCGGAAATTGCGGCGCTAAAATCTTCTGATCGAGTGCCTAGATTTCTATTCCGATCACATGGGTAGAAGCAGAGTGGTTGTTCTAGTTCTGGAAACATGCTATAATAGCGATTCTGAGCAATATAGATCCAGTTTTTGAACATTGGGTGGAATTTCTGCCCAAATTTTTATCTGTTGCAGGTTCGGATCTAGGAATAATCCCTCTCCGCTTAACTGTGGGAAGTACTTGCGCATAAGCCCTAAAAATCATTGTGAGGAGTACCACAAGAAATTATAAGTAAGCTGACCCATTGAGAGGACTTGCCGGCGAAAAGGGCAATGACCCCTACCTGATTGACTAGTTCCCACCCGTGAGGTAAACCAAGAGCTGTCGTTTTATGGCCAAGCGGTTATCAGTTTTACCTGAGCCGTGGAGTGAGGGGTACTGCCCCACTACGCAAGTCGTCAGACAACATTGGTGGCCGAGTGAATCCCTTGAACCGATAGGAAGCCGCACATACCTGGGGTCCATATCTATTTTCAGTTGAACAATTACAGATTTCCACTGTCCAGAACTGTTGCCGGTCAGTTCCGCACCGTTGCAGATCCACCTGTTGTCGATCACTTCTGCGTCGTTGCAGATCCCTTCCTGAAAAATCTCCTGCTTTTGTTGTCACCCGCACAGGAGCAAAAATCATGGAGGAAGCCCTTGCAGCCATCCAAGGCAAAC
Source organism: Pseudotsuga menziesii (assembly GCA_001517045.1). Classification (NCBI taxonomy): domain Eukaryota; kingdom Viridiplantae; phylum Streptophyta; class Pinopsida; order Pinales; family Pinaceae; genus Pseudotsuga; species Pseudotsuga menziesii. The sequence goes on from LPNX010077411.1 coordinate 14,772, forward strand.
TCCAGGAACTGGATGAAAAATTTCTCAGTCTCCATCTTGAGCATTTAGCTATGAACACCAGACGACAGTCCGAGTCTTCATCAACCAATGGGTTCTCTTCTTCCAGCAATTTTCACAGTCCGAAGCTAGATTTTCCGCGCTTCAATGGTACTGATCCAACTGGATGGATCTATCATGCAGAACAGTATTTCAGCCTTCATAATACTTTTGATGTCCACCAATTTCCACTTGCCTCCTTTCATTTGGAATAGGAAGCTCTTCAATGGTATCGTTGGTACATCAAGGCTCATGAAGAGCCAAAATGGCCTACATTTTGCCAGCTCCTTTTGCACCGATTTGGTCCGCGTGCTTTTGATGACTTCATAGGAGCTCTCACTAAACTTCACCAAACTGGCACTGTGAAAGAGTATCAAACTAAATTTGAGAAACTAGCTAATCACACTAAAGGATTACCTGATGACTTCTACCAGAGTTGTTTTATCAGTGGTCTAAAGGATGCAATTCGCTCTGAGGTCAAAATGTTCAGTCCCAACACAATGATGGAAGCCCCGGGGTTGGCTAAGTTGGAAGAAGACAAGATGGCAGCCCAACAGCGCTCCAAATCCTCTTTTGTTCCCTTCCGCAATATGGGTTCTCAATGACCTCCCATTCCGCCAGCTCCTCGCTCACCTCCAATCAAGCATTTGTCTGAAACAGAGATGCAGGCACACAGAGAAAAAGGGATTTGTTATAATTATGATGAGAAATTCAGTCGAGGACATCGATGTGTTCAACAAAAGATCTATCTCTTGGATGTGGATTTTCCACCTACCTCTGAACTTGGTGAAGAAGTTGCCGATGTAATGGATGCTCCGGTTGACACTCAGGAGCCTCCTACTGACCCTCCATCTCAGGACGACCAGCCCAAGATATCCCTCCATGCTTTAGCTAGAGTCATTGCCCCCCAAATAATGCGGGTACGCGGTTACTTCAAGAAGCTTCCTCTTACAATACTCATTGATTCTGGAAGCACTCATAATTTCATTGACCCTCGGATCGCCAAACAAGCTGATTGTTTTATCCATCCTTGCTCCAACTTTGAAGTCATGGTTGCCAATGGGGGCACCTTACCTTGCAAAGGGAAGTGTCGTAATGTGCGTATCTCTATGGGAGATTATAACCTCCGCTCTGACATGTTTTCCTTGACCTTAGGTGGATGTGATGTGGTTTTGGGCGCTCAATGGCTGCGCAAACTTGGTCCCATATTATGGGATTTTGTTGAACTTTGGATGCAGTTCTCCCTCGATGGACACAAACACACATTGAAGGGATTACAACCAGGGTCTCTTAGCATCATCAGTTCACATCGCCTAGAAAAACTCCTTAATAAGAGTTCCCATGGTGTCATTGCTTAGCTCCATTCCCTTCAAATGCAACCTTCAGCGGCCCCCACTACTCCTTTGGATCTCTAACAAATTCTGGATCGCTATACAGGTGTTTTTGCTGAACCAGTGGGACTTCCACCTTCACAACCAGAGGACCATCGTATTCAGCTCCTCCCTGGTAGCATTCCTCCCAACATCAGGCCCTATTTGTGGAAATTCATTCTAGTATTTTTTGATGATATCCTCGTCTACAGTAAAACATGGGCTGAACATCTCCAGCATCTGGCTCTTGTAATGCAACTTTTCTCTGATCATCATCTCCATGCCAAAAAGTCTAAATGTGTTTTTGGCCAAAAGAAAGTTGAGTATCTCGGGAACATTATCTTAGCACAAGGGGTTCGTGTGGAAATACTCCAGAGCCTTCGTGGTTTTTTGGGGTTGCCTGGCTACTACCGCAAGTTTGCAAGGATTATGGGAAGCTTGCAGCTCCATTAACTGTGCTGTTGAAAAATGATGCTTTTACATGGACACATGTTCCTGAGCGTGCATTTGACAAGCTGAAACAAGCTATGTGTACTACACCCGTTCTAGCTATTCCCTCTTTTTCCAAGCCCTTCACTATTGAGAGTGATGCTTGCGGCAATGGACTTGGTGCTGTTCTCCTTCAAGATGAACACCCCATTGCATTCAACCGCGAAGCCATTTCCGATAAGAATTTAGCTGTCTCTACATATGAGAAGGACATGATGTCCATTTTGCATGCAGTACAAAAGTGGTGACCCTACCTCTCAGGGACTCATTTCTGCATCCAGACTGATCACCAGAGTTTGAAATATTTCCTAGAACAGTGTGTATCCTCCCCAGCACAACAAAAATGGGTTAGCAACCTCATGGGTTATGACTATGAGATCACTTATAAGAAGGGTAAGGACAATCTTGTGACGGCTGCCCTTTCTCACACATTTGATGACCAAGGTTCTATTTTCGCTATTTCTATGCCTGTTCCAAATTGGTTGCAATCGGTTCAGCAGGGTTATGTCAAGGACTCTTCATTATCTCACATCATCCAACGCTTGGACAACAACCCTTCTGCTGTTCCACATTACTCTTGGGATGGTGCTTCACTGCGATACAAGGGTCATCTGGTGCTTCCCCAGAACACAGCTCTTCAACAAGCTATCTTCTATGAACTCCATGCTTCTCCGTCAGCGGAGCACTCTGGTTTTCTCAAAACGTATGAACGGGCACGACGCAACTTCTTTTGGCAGGGCATGAAAAGGACAATTCAACAGATGGTGGTTGAAGGTGATACCTGCCAGCACAATAAGGGTGAAACAACACCCCTTCCGGGATTGCTCGAGCCCTTGCCCATACCTCCCCGGATCTGGACAGATATTTCTATGGATTTCATTAACGGGCTCCCTACATCTGGAGGGAAGAGTGTGATTTTGGTTATCGTTCATCGCCTCTCCAAATATCGTCATTTTTGTGCTCTCAGCCATCCCTATACAGCCTCTTCCGTTGCTCAAATATTCCTGGACCAGATCTTTCATTTTCATGGAATGACTTCTTCCATTGTCTCGGATCGTGGTGCGACTTTGACCAGTCATTTTTGGACAAAACTCTTTCACCACACTAGCACCAAACTAAAGATGCATTCAGGTTATCACCCCCAAATGGATGGTCAGACTGAAATTATCAATAAATTCTTGGAACCTTATCTTCGTTGCTTCTCCTCTAAGCAACAACATCAGTGGGCATAGTGGCTCCCTCTCGCTAAATGGTGGTACAATACCTCTTACCGCACTCCCTCTAAAATGACTCCATATGAAGCAGTTTATGTTCAGGCGCCGCCAGTTCTTCTTCCTTACACCCCCAGCAGTTCTCCAGTTCAGGCAGTTGACACGGTCCTTCGCATTTTGTGCGCAAACCTTCACATGGCAGGAAATCGCATGAAGCAACAAGCTGATCAGCACCGTTCTAAGCGCACTTTTGAAGCCGGTGATATGGTTTTTATTCATCTCCAGCCTTACAAGCAATCCTCACTCAAACTCAAAGGGCTTCATCACCTCACTCCAAAGTTCTATGGGCCATATAGGATTCTTCAGAAGATTGGGTCTTTTGCTTCTAAATTGGAACTTCCGCCTTCTTCCCACATTCATCCAGTATTTCATGTCTCTTGTCTGAAGCAAGTTCTTGGCACCAACATCAAAGGCCAAACTATTTTACCAGAACTGGATAATGCAGGATCCATCTTTTTGGAGCCAGAGGCTGTCCTCAATAAGTGCATTCATAAGCTTTGCTCTCGCTCTATCACAGAGGTCTTAATTCAATGGCACGGAATGCAGCCCGAGGATGCTACGTGGGAACCACTCCTCCAGATACAGCGACAATTTCTACATCTAAAGCTTTGAGGACAAAGCTTTTTCTAAGGGGGAGGGGATGTTAGGAACCCATGTCAATCCCTCTCTTTACTATGTTAGTATATTGTTGTTGGATGCATATGCTTTGTAAGTCGTCCCATAGCAATTATTGATCCATAGTTTGTGTTATTGTTGTGAGGCGCATATGCTTTGTAAGTCGCCTGTAGTATTTGTTGATCCATAGTTTATATTGGCCCATGGTTTTGACCCATAGTATTGGCGCCCATAGTTTATATTGGCCCATGGTTTTGACCCATAGTATTGGCGCCTATTTTTGGTATATAAGTGTGTGTTGAGGCTAAGGAAGGCACGGTGAAGTTATTTTGTATTGAGCTTGCTCAAAGGAGGGTGCCCCCTCGAGGTGGCTTGCGATTAATATAAAAGTGATTCTGAGTTTAGCTGCTATATCATGTGTTTTGATTACTTGTTTGCTGCAGGTTCCTCTCAATTCCGGCGGCTAGCTAGAGCCGTGGTGACATATCATGATCACAACCCTCATCCACCTCCACAGGACTAGACACCTAGGAGTGTATCTATTTTGTACTACCGTGTATATAATGGTGGCTTTCAAAGCCCCAATTTTGTATTATGACACTATGTATTACCACATTTTTGATATATATAAAAAAGTTTTATGGTGATCGGTTTATTTATTTACATGTGTAAAAATTGTGTTTATGATTAATTTATGATGAATGAAACAAATGCCAATCTAACACATAGTTAGCATATGAGTCAGCAATTTGATTATAATTTCTTGGAATGTGTATATATGTTATGTTCTCAAATTGTCGTTCTAGCAATCTCACATGTAAGAATCTCCTCAATAACGTCGGATCTCTAACATGGTACAAACCATTGAGCTGTGACACTACTAACTCTGAATCAAGACGTACCTCAAGAGAGAGAACACCATGCGAAATGGCATCCCATAGAAGCTCGATAACGGCATTATATTCAGCAACATTGTTGGAGGATGGCCGTAGACATACACCTCCTGAAGACAGTACATGACCCATAGGAGTATAAATCACCCAAGCATCTGAGGCTGAGTGTTGAGTGTGACGGCTTGCACCATCCGCGAATCCTATGTAGGTGGAAGATTCCATTGACATCTGCCACAAGAAATGGAAACTAATCACAAACCTGATCATGATAAACAAAACCTAACTATGCAAAAAAGCTGTACAATAATATACAACAAGCAACCTTGGCTAAAGATCATGCATAGTATTTTTTGAGATAGAGCCCATTTCTAGGCTCCGCCAAGGCCGTCCCTTCATAATCCACTAACTCGTAGGCACCCTTCTCTAACAAACGCTTGACCACGTAAGGACCACGCCACATAGGATTCAACTTCCCTGCCCCCAAGGTTTCTTTCGATTGATCCCACAAAAGGACCAAGTCTCCCTCACTAAACACTCTCGGACGGACAGACTTATTGTATTGGGCCTTTACACGATGCTTATTAACCTCTAGAGTCACCAAGGCATCTCTACGCTGCTCATCGAGTTGCTCAAGGTGAACCAAATTCTCCTCCAAAGGAGAAGTATCTGGTAAGAGTTCCACGGCCAACTTTAACGAAGGAATCTCGCATTCAACCGGCAATATCGAATCCACTCCATGAACAAGCTGATATGGAGAAAAACTAGTGGCAGTCTTTACCGCGGTTCGATATGCCCACAAAGCAGGGTACAACATAATATGCCAATTCATCTGGCTTTGTGCGATGGTTCGTTGGAGAATGGACTTAAGTGATTTATTCACTACTTCAACCTGTCCATTCGCTTGAGGATAGTAAGAAGAGGAGTGCTATTGCTTATACCCTAACTTGGATTCCAACTCTTCCATCATACCATTCTAAAAGTACAAGCCATGGTTAGTGACAAGCTCTCTCGGAATCCCGAACCTAGAAATGATTTGGTTGAATACGAAGTGAGTGGTTGTCTCACTGTCGGATTTTACTGTAGGCATTGCCTCATCCCATTTCGTGAAGTAATCAACAGCCACTATGATATGATGGTGCCCCCCAACCGAAGCTGGGTTGCAATCCATAAAATCAAGCCCCCATTTGGTGAAGGGACCGGCGGTGATAATACGGTGTAACGGGGTAGGCTTCGAGCGCATGTTACGTGCGAACACCTGGCAAGGGTGGCACCTCTTGACCGCTTCAATACAATCCTTGAAGATAGATGGCCAGAAATATCCTGCTCTCAAAATATTTTGAGCTGTAGAAAGCCCAGATAAATGACCACCACACGCCCCTCCGTGGCAATCATTAAGCACTACCTCAACCTCATCATGAGTTAAACAACGTCATAAAATGGAATCTACTCCACGGCGGTACAAAGTATTGTCCACTATGAGGTAGTTCTTGGAGACGTGACGTAATCGACGTCGCTCATCTCGCGAGAGGTGAGTAGGGGTCCTCTGCGTTTGCAAATATACTATGATATCTCCATACCATGGTTCAGCCGTTGAGATCAAGAAAATGTGTTCATCAACAAATGTATCTTCACATACCGACTCCTCAGCCTCGCTCGAAAAATCCGATATGAGCTCTGCAAAGATTAAATATTTCTTCGATTTTGCCGAAACAAATTCGAGATCAAACTCTTGCAGGATGACAATCCATTTATTATATTTTCCCCCAATCATCCTTCGTGTGAGGATGAACTGAAATGGATTGACATGGGAAACAACCAAGGTCTGGAAAAGGAGAATATAATGTCTCAAACGCTGCACCGCATGTACGGTAGCTAAGGAAAGCTTATCGACATGAGAATACCGAATCTCTGCGTCAATAAGGTTTCGGCTCAGATAATATATGACATGCTTTTGGAGCTCCTCATCCTCTTGAACCAAAACCATCCCAATTGTCTCTAAAGACACGACCACATATAATAGAAAATCACGGCTATAATTCGGAGGACTAATCACTGGGGCCGATGCTAGGGATCGCTTAAGTGCATCGAAGGACTCCTGGGCTTGCTCATCCCATTCAAAGGGAGTATCCTTCTTCAGGAGATGCATGAAACCTCTAGTCAAATTGGCAAAATTGACAACAAATCTTCATAGGAAGTTTTCCATGCCTTGCAAACACTGAATATGATGAATATTTCGCGGGGGAGACAACTGAAGTATTGCCTCAACCTTCAAAGGGTCGACTCTTATACCCTCTTTCGAAACAATAAATCCTAACAAACGACCTGATTTCACGCAAAATATGCACTTATGAGGGTTTAATCTAACAGCATAGTGACGCCATCTTTCAAACACCAATCTCAAGTGATAAGAATGACGCATCCTCATGTGAGAATGAGCAGCAAGGTCATCCAAAAATACTTCAATAATGGACTTGAGATCGTGGAAAATCAAGGTCATCGCCCGTTGAAACATAGCTCCGGCGTTTTTAAGGCCAAAAGGCATTTTCCGATACGTAAATGTTCCCCAAGGACAAATGAATGCGGTCTTATGTTGGTCCTCAGGTTTAATTTGAATCCGATTATACCCGGAAAAGCCGTCCATAAAGGAGAACACCTCGCTACCCGCACACTCATCCAAAATATGATCTATAAATGGTGTGGGGAAGTTATCCTTAGGATAGGCACGATTTAAATCACAGAAATTAGTGCATATACGGATCGCTCCCTACTTCTTATCCACCGGAACGGGGTTTGAAACCCACTCCATCAAGGGAACGGGATAGATGAAACCAACTTTCAATAGCTTCTCTATCTCTGCCTTTATGGTGGGTGCTTTCCTAGGATTTACCACGCGTAAACGCTGTCGAACAGGCTTAGCATTGGGGTAAGTCTTAATTTCGTGTTCGATAATCCAAGGGCCAATCCCTGGAATCTCATCGTAAGACCAAACAAAAATTTCACAGAATTCCTTAAACAGCTCAGTATACTCGCGAATCTCATCTTGGGAACAATCCACCCCAATGTAGACATTCTCAATTGTACCAGGATTGCGAGAAATGTTGATAGGCATAGTTGCCGATATGTTCGCCATGTTTCTATCAACCATCTGACCGGGAGAGCTTAATGGAACCATGGGTCTACCAACTTTCTAAATACGAATCTCCCTATAATCCTCATGCTCCAAAAGGTCAAGCTCTGGAAGGAAATATGATCTATGATGAAGTTCCTCCCATGGTGGCTCAACTCCCGACATAGCCTCAATAATCGCTTCATCTGAAGGGAAAACTATATCAAGGCAGTCGTGGGCATGAGAAGACTATACTACCCATGTCGGCAGCACATAGGGGTCTTCCTCTTCTGTCTGTGAAGAAGAAGAACAAGGCTCTGCAACAGACTGAAGATTAGCTTGGTAAGCTATTATGACTGCAGGCAATGGCACACTCATCTCAATGGCCTCACTCAAAGGACTCGATGAAGGAAGAATCCAAGGATATCCTATATGACTTGTGTGAAAAGGCACCGATCTTGTAGATGTCGAAGCACCATCGAAACTAGATCCTATCATGAGGACGGGTGTAGGACAACTAAAGGTTCCCATGAGGGACGGATACATACCTACACCCACACTCCTAGTTGCCGGCTGGGAATGTTCAACTTTCAGAACTGAAGCTTCTGAAGATGCACTAATAGGCGGATTCTTGAATTCCATTTGATCAATCATTATGATCTTCCCATTATGAGGAAATCATACAATGCGAAACATGGAAGATGCAATGGCTTGCATACTATACATCCAGTTCCTTCCCAGTAAGAGATTGTAGTCAAGGGGCACATCAACCACCTCGACCTCTATCGCAACGGTCTTCCCTCTCAAATGGACTTTAAGAGAAGGAAGGATCCCGTCCAGCCTAAATGATCTCCCATCAAAAGCAGTTAACATGGTCGTAGACTTTGACAACTCAGGAGAACCAAGACCCTTCCAACAAGACAAAGACATCACAGAAGTAGCAGCGCCCTCGTTAATCACAATACGCTTGACGATCATATTAAGAAATTCTACATGCACCAAAAGGGACACATAGTAGGGCAAGCGAGGCTAATGTCCTGCGGTTTCAAATTTGATCACTGAGGAACAATGATCACCATTCACACCAAGAACGGAAAGCAAAGCCTTCCTTTGCGAAGGACAACTCTAAAGCACTTCCAATGCAGACATCGCACAAGGAGTATGGCCCAAGTCCTCGACAACTGAATAATTCTGGGCGGCTCGGGCATTTGGGTTATGACCTGAATGCTTAAGTACCCCCTTAGGAATGCGAGGTGTAGCCTCAGGTTTATCCACAGGTTTCTCAATGTGCAAAGGGGTTCCTGGTGGATCAGGTTCTTTTCCTGGGTTGGGTTGTGATGAAGTATAATCTTTCGCATGCGTCACAACTTTTGTGCCACGGACCATATTAATGCACCCATGACCACTAGTTTCAGGTGGATCTTCATCACTAGATTGATCATGGGACTTCGAGTTCATATTCTGGTTATGCGGTAAAGGGTTCATTAACACAGCTAGGCCCTGTGCTATGAACTTCGAAGCTTCATCCATCCTAGGGCACAAGTAAGTGAGGTGATCGTCCTTACAAAGCTTGCAAGGAAAATTAACCTTACATTTATTTTGCTTGTCCCCCCCAACATTTTTATTTTTCTTGTCATTATTATTGGCATTCTCATTCTTATTCCCACCCTTCTTATTATTATTGTTTTTACCCTTTTTTCTATTCCGTCCGGGTTGCTGGTTACCCTTCTGGTCGGACGATTGCACAGCAAGTACATTTTCCGTTTGGGCAGGCTGAGACGAAGCCGTAGCTTGTACCGAGGCAAATTGGTTGATAGAAAACTGAGCAACTTGTTTCACAACCAAATCTGCAGGTTTCTTATTTGCACTACCCACAATGCCGTCGGCATGTGGTCCAGGTTTGACATTGGGATCGAAACTAGAACGAGGAGCATTAGGTATAATCTCATATAACAAACCAGACTGAGCATAGATCAATTCTAGTTCCTATGACTTAAAGATGGATTGTTCCTCATTCTGCACTCCGGATGTGGAAACATCCTTCACGATGCATGGCAATAAATATTTGAGGAACCACTCAAGGAGGAACTCCGGTGGTATAAAGGCTTTAACTAATCTCTTCCGTCTACGCCACTCCTGAATATGATCAGAAATATGGGTGGCTTTGTCTTGCCAAAATGTCGACAAGAGTTTAGTGCCAACATCATAGCACACTGGTAGCTGGAAGTGATTAAGGAAAGTCATCGCAAGATTGTCAAAACAAGTAAAGGCACCCCTAGGTAACTCTATATACCATTTCACCGCAGGCCCTGTAAGGGTGCGTTGAAATAGTCTCAAATGGACTGAGTCCTGATGCAATGAATTGGAAGAGCACCATAGGTGGAATGTCGTAACGTGTTCACTTGGATCCTCTCTTGGTTTGCCTTCGAACTTAGGTATGTCCGAAGGAATCTTGGTAGGGACAGCCGGCCAAGCCAGGTCATGAGCCACAGGATCGTTCGTAAGTCTTGATAAGTCAGGTAGATTAAGTGTCGCAAGGAAAGGGAGCCTAGGATGATAAGGTCTAGGGACCACTCCCTGGTTCATATAGGATTGATTACCACCATGACCTTGGCCATAGTGACCTCCTCCTGTATGACCCGTATAGGGTGGTGTGGAAGTACCATAATGAGGTGGAACTTGACTAGTAGGAGCTACAAAGCCATAGTTAGGAGAGTAAGCAGGTTTTGAATACCCGCCTCCATAAGGTGGAGAGACCTGTCCATACTATGTCCCATAATAGGGTCCATAGGTCACCGCTTGCGATGTCCCATGAGACACTCCATAGGTAGGGATATACATTCCGGAAGTAGGAATATACATACCGGAAGTAGGGATATATGTCGTGGAAGTAGAAATCTAACCTCTAGGAACATGAACATAACCTCCCGAAACCACGGGTGGTATGTAGGTTTGAGACACAATTGGTCTAGTAATTGCAGTACAGATCTGACTCGTAGCTACGTGCCGACTTGAAGGACCATGTGAGTAAGGTGGAGGGTTTACATTTGAAGAACTCGGAAGCGAGGACGAAGGAATATCTGTAAGAAGAAATGTACTAGTGCCTATCGTCACTTGTTTAGAACCTGGTATCCCTATTGGATCACTAACTCTAGGCCTAGGAGGTATATAAGATGGAGCTTCCACCAATGGGATGGAAGGTGCAATGTGACTAGTACTCCCAAACCTCTCCGCAAGGTAAGGCATGGGATTGCCCCCAGGCATAGTGCTAGGCTCAAAATTGGATTCAACATGAAATGTCAAATCGTGCATAGGAAAACCAGTCGTAGCATAACTACTATAGCTAGTACTAGGAGGGTCAAAGTGAGTCTCGGCATCTTTCGGCATTCCATACCGGTAACGTGTCAATGGGAAATTAGCCCTAGGGTGAGTAGGTCTATCATGCAAAGATCCTATCTGGGAAATCACAGGACCAAACTCAGCTAGGTCAGGTGAAGGATCGTACGTAGGAGTAAGTTCCCCATCGTCAATACGAATGGGAGGAGGTGGCTCAGGAATAGTCTCTGAATGATCCTCCATGGTGTGTGAATTAGTGTGTGACATAGTCCGCCCGGACAGTCTAGGCCCCTCTCCCAAAGGAGGAGGAGAAGTGGAAGGTGGAAGTCCTACTAACCGACGAGAACGGCGCAGAACCGTACCCGAATCGACAATGACTCAACAAAAAGCAAAGACTCTCTATTTACATCAACCCTAGGTGAACTACTGTGCACAGAGCAATCACTATAAAATCTAAATCCAAAAGCAAGCAAACAAGGGCTGGATAAGTGAGCTCCCGAATGTGGCCGATATGTCTCACCTAGGAGAGGCTTGAGAGGCCCTTGTCACCACAAGCGGAGGTTCGAAACCAATTATTGTGGCCCTCAGCTTCAACGCGTAAAGAGACTGTGTTGTCCGACCCCAACCTGGCCGGGACACATGTAGAATAACCTCTACACGTACCCCCTTGATATCCTAGGTAAGGTCGCTAAGGTCACCTCAATATAATCAACGCTCAGGCGGACAGTCGCAGGAGGGATTGACCGTATGGGTAGGGTAGCAAATCCTGAAACTCCCGAAAGTGCCCCCAGATACGAATACAATCCTGGCTATATCACCGGTGCTACATAGTTCTCGACCAGGGGTTATCCCAATCAACAACCGTTCATGCTGCCTAGTGCTTGACTCCCTTTTGAGAGGAGCTTCCTGAGAATGCCGGTTATACCAAGAATTTCACACACTCCCTGGACAGACACCTAGTTGTTGTCGTTTAGTGATCTTGGAGAATTAACTTACAATGAACTATTCCAAGATCCTAAAACCTAAGCTTGTTGGTGCACCCTAGAAAAGAAAAGAGTGTAATTCATTTTATTTAGCGTTGATTTTAGTTGGCTTTATTACTCAAAAATAGGACATGGTCGTGCAACTAATGGTGTTATGACACAACAAGAAGTAAAATGCACACCTAACAATCAATGCAAATGCATTATGTCCATGAAAATAGGGTATGCGTACTACGTGAATGCACAATTTCTTCTTCAAATGCTGAATGCAAATTTCCCTATATGAAGTCCTAACTATTACTCCAAAGCAAATATAGATCTAGTGCAAGTACAATACAAAGTGCAAAATGCAATGCATGATGATAAGCAAATGTTTTTGGATTTTTTGAAAATAAAGAGATATAAAAAGCAAAAGAATGATTCTACCCACCCCAGACTCTGCAAGCACACATAAACAACATTCCAGCAAAGCACTAAGGAAAAAGGACTCTAATGCACTAATCTCAAACAAAAAATCAAAGATGCCATGACAAGAACTTTCCTAAAAGAAAACATTTAGGCTAAAAAAAACATTTCTGGTTAGAAATAGAGGTATTAACAGACTCAGGAAGTGCCAAAGGAGACTCAGCAACTAACAACATTCACCCAGCAATCCACTATCTTCCACAAAAAGGTAAAAACTAGGGTATATACGACTGTGCGCAGTGAACCCGCGTGTATATGCGACAATCCCGGGGGAAACCAAGTTTATACGCGACTGTAAGTGACAAAACCGCGTACAGGAAGAAAAAGATGCACAAATCCAAGGAAAACAAACAGGCTAAGACTAAATTCATACCAATCAGGCTCTACTAGGCATACATGCCCCCATACCCGACACAGAAACAAGAGAGAGAGAGCAATTCAAATACATTGAATGCCAAGAGATCAACCCCCAAAGGACAATTACTAGGAACTCCCCAGCGAAGTTGGCAATTCTGTTACGGAGAGAAATTCCTATGGCTTGGGGTACCACAAGAGACAGCTAGACTCCAGAAATCAATCTTTCCCAATATGCAATAGAAATAAAAACATCTAACACTAAAGGATCGAACCTCGTACCTTATTCCGGACGGTTGAAGTAGATCCCCGTTGAGCTTTCCAATCTTCAGCTTGAATTGTTATAGCACATCCTCAACAACAAGTAAACAATACAAACATACTATATTTCATGGTGTTAGATCTATTCTAGCATATATAATCAATAATGTAAAAGCATTTGACATATTCCAATAGATACAATATTCATCCAAATACACATTACTAGACGGGAAAATATATTTCTATTAATATGAATCAGAGATTACAAGTGACAAACTCTGACGGCACGTCTGTGAACTGGAGAAACTCAATCCCCTACTTGGGCCTCCACCACCTCAATCCTCCATCACTTCGATAGCAAGCTTACTAGCAAAAGGAAAGCTTGGGAAGAACACAACAGTGCTCCAAGGGACAAAGGGATGTAGACTCAAGCATAAGTTCTGGCAACAATGTACTATAGTTTCGTTATTCTCAATTCTCTCTTATGCTTTCAATGTCTCAATGGGTTCCTTATATAGCTTTTCAAATGGATACTGAAAGGTCGAATCCGTGTGATCTCAAGGCATATGGAAGGCTAGGAGTCATATGAGTCGGATCCAAGTCAAGGAACACTCCAAAATATTTTGGATTATGTACACATCCCGATGTACGCGACTATAGAGGGAATATCCGCGTATGTACGCGGTTATCGGGGAAAAGGCCACATATATCATTTTTCTTATGTTTTTAGGGATGGTCAATGATACATCAAAAGAAAAAAAGTGGTCCATAGGGGCTAATGAGTCTGCAGCGGGACAGGGGAAGGCCATACAATGTGTGATTCACCTAGTGTGGTGAAATCTGCTATAACATCACTAAAACACAAAATCATGGGACCGAATGGTTTGTGAGAGCCCAAAGGTCACCAAGGGGCAGCCTAAGATTTTTGCTTGTAGTATAAGTATAGGGGAGTTAGATAGAGTCGGGGAATTTTTCCCAGATATATTTGTGAGAGTATGTTGTAAGAAGAACTATTTCCTTTTGCAATAAATAAATTACAAGTTTCATGTTGGAGAAATCTTTGTGGAAGGTTTCAAATGATGTGCTATGGATTTGTTGAATGTGAACTATTCAATCTTCAGCTGTTATCGATTAACTGTGAGATCGTTCTAACTCTTTGAACCTATGTTCTTGTTATGAATGCAATCTAGTTTATTCTATGAAATTTCCACTGTGAGTAATGAATGATGTTCGTAAACAATTAGCTATCTGGTTGTCCATGTATCTATAAATGTTCATGTGTTTTGAAATAAGTAACAACTATCTGTGATTTTTCTTATTGCATGCACAAAATACATTACTCATTGATGAATAATAATCTTTCTCCCTAGGGATAGGTTAGATAGTCAGTTTTAGTTTTTCTTGTTGTGTGTGGTTTAGATGCGAGAGAGTTAAGGTGGGAGGTAAGAACCTGCACATCACATTGTGACTACTCCTCATATTCTCTATCAATCTACATTTTTAGATAGGCACTTGAATCTCATACTTAAATTCAAAAAAATAAAAATACACATGGTGGACCGGCCCGTAACCGGTAAAACCCTTTATTTTTATTACTTGACCTATGGTAGCTGGACTGTAAACCAAATGGATTCCCCATACCAAACAGTAACGGGCTATTTGGGAATGTTTACTGGGGAGAATCCCTAACTGTTGTTGCTAACTATTTTCTAGGACTCAATAGAAGTGTAGAACACCGGTTACTTGGGATAACCTGGTGGATCGACTCATGTTAGGGCATGATTTGTTAAAGGAATTGGAATAGTTGGTTACCAAGGTCCTAATGAACCTTAAAGAATCACAAGAGCTCCAGAAAATCTACGCAAATAAGAAAAGAAAATATAAAGATTATCAAATAGGCGACCATGTCTACTTGAAAGTAAAATCAAAACGGAGCTCGTTGAGATTGGGAAGGTGCAGTAAGTTAGCACCTAGGTTTCGTGGACCCTTTGAAATATTGGCTAGGAGAGGGCCAATGGCATATGAACTAGAATTACCCACGCACATAAGATTCCATAATGTTTTCCATGCATCATTATTAAAGAAATATGTTTATGATATTAAACATGTGATCGATTGGTCCTTATTACTGGTGGAACCTGAAAGGGAGTTTTCCCCTGAACCTCTTCATATGTTAGACAAGAGAGAGGTGCGACTCAAGAAGTCAACATAGTCTAGTTGAAAGTGCCATGGAAGCACTTCAAAGTCGATGAGGATACTTGGGAGAATGAAGCCACCATGAGAAAGGATTACCCTGCCTTCTTTCATGATTTCATTCTGATTCCCTAGAACATCAGGGATGGTGTTGTTCTAAGTGGGGAGGGATGTAATATCCTGAATTTTGGACCTAACACTTATGGGAATGAGCACCATTTATTATGATGTTACCATGATGTTTTATTTTGATATAGTGGGTCAAATATCACACTGCATATGAACGTGATGATTTGTTTAATATACTGGGTGCAAGGCAATTACATATATAT